>BROJ01000035.1:0-327407 GCA_026008555.1 Fistulifera pelliculosa
TCCTCATGAAGTGCGAATGTTGGATTATGTTCTGCGGATGGATGATGGGTTCGGAGAATCGTTCGAAAAGTTGATGGAAGCGTTTTCGTCGTCGGATATAAAACTGGAAAAGTTCAACGCGATTGGCGCTCAAGATCGAAATAAGGACACTCATTTGAATGTGAACCATCTCAATAGTGAGACGGTGGCCACTATTCAAGGGACTTATGAAAAGGATATTGCACTTCTTGGCTACTCACTTGTGAAAGCGGACTGAGTTGTGTTCTTCCGAAAGAAGGGTCTGTTTGAGGCCGGTGGGTACGAACTGTTATGATTCCTTAAGCTTGAATATGCTGAAGGAGAGTCGAAGGCAACGTCCAGAAATCCCAATGTAACTCAACGCTCGAAACCAGGATGAATACAGAAAGGTGCACAATCGCTCTTGCTAATTTGTAGCTGAACAATGACAACAAAAGATTTCTTTATCTTAAGATTAACATTTATTATCAATGAAAAGACATTAATAGATTTAGGGCGGATGATTGTTGCCCTTCTCGGAGTAAAGCATAAACTAGAGCACGACGCGCTATTGAGCGTTCAACGTTCGAATCAGCGGCGTCTCCCAAGGCAACAGCCGTGTTCGCCAGTTCCTTGGCTGTTTCGACATCCCCTAATACACAATAGGCTGCGCAAGTTGACGATCGAACCGCTACTTCCGCCTTGGCAAGCCGTAACTTTGCTTTCTCGTTCGCCACGGTATCTTCATTCGTCACGCCGGAAAGGTCAGAAACCAGCCGATCAAGGGCCCCATCGTTTCCATCGCCAACAAGGTATTTCATAGAATTTTCCGCCCTCAATAAGTTGAGCAACGACTCTGCGGCGTACATGCGTGCAGTCGCGCATTGACGTCTAATGTAAGGGCTACTGGAACCATCATTGTTACTTTCGAGAATCTCAACAGCTAAGCTCAATGCTTGATTGAAATCTTTGAATGCGAGGCAAACATAGGCGAGAGAAAGCTGAGCGGCTGTTCTCACGTCCTGGTCACTGTTTGTTGACTCGCTACTGTCGACGATGTGTTGAAGAATAAAGCGGGCACGAAGCAACGGATTTCGTTTCACTTGCTCAATATCCGCTGCACTCCCAATATCAATGACCAAATCTTCTGTCTTCAGTTCTATGACATTTTGCAAAATCGAAGGATCCATGATCACTCCACTCGGTTCACTGGTCACCAAGAAGTGAGATTTCCAAACTGACAAACGTCACGCGGCGTACGTCGATTTTTCATTATTCACCATGTACTTACCCTTGATTCAAAACTGTAGTAACACCCGCGCTACTTCTTTGGCGCTGCTCATTGAGTTCTGCAAACACGCCAATACAAGCCTCGGCCATTCTCAACCAGCAGCGGAGACGACTACGAAAGATCGTCGAACGAGAGATACACGCCACCATGCATTCGTACGCTGAAACGAATCTCTTCGCCTGGAGCGCGCAGAGAGCTGTATTGTGGAGAATCTCCAGCGTCTTATCTCGGCGCACGGTCCCATCGTTGTGAAACCTTGGCGCGTCAACCATTTCCGAGTCATGCGTAGCACGCAAAGCCTTTGCAATCGAATGGAAGGCTAAATGTGGCTTTCCGTTCGTTCCGTAGACCACCGAAAGGTTGTTTTCATGAATAGCGTCATAGGTCCCATCCTCTTTGGTCGAACCTTGTGCTTCACTACACAAAATTAGCGACTTTTTCGTGTTTCCTTTGAGTTGTTCCAGATGAGCCTTCAAACTGAGCGCCGACTGACCATACCTTTGAAGAACAGTGGAACTAGGACGTTGCTGTTGCTGCTGATAGTCGTGTGCTGAAGAGGACGAAAGATGGAAATGAGCAGAAGAATTACCTTCCGAATTGGCGGAAGATACAACCGACGCCGTGTCTGCACCAAAACATTGTCGCAGTTTGTGCTGATAAACCTCCATGGCAGTCTTGAGTTCCTTCCTCGCCGAGCGAACTTTGCTGTCCATGTGTTTTCCGCTGTCATCCAAATGAGCCAAATCTACGCGTCCTTTGTAAAGTGTAAATAGAAATTTGAACTGTGCCTCTTGTTCGTCAATCTCGAGTGTATCCAACCATTCCAGAACAGCATCCGGATGCGGACAGTCGTACATGTACATGTCATTATGAAATCCATTATGTCGACCCGTTGCCATGGCCAAGAGGCATTCCAGCAGAAGGAATGCAATTTGAGTGAGCACCGGAACCAGAATCTCTTCTGGTTTGATCTTGTTTCGAATCAAATCGATCACAGCATGATTGCAAATGCGAATGGTTGCTTCCAAATCCCCACTTGCAAATTGCACCAAGGCTCGATTGTAATTCAAAATCAAGTCATTTCGATTCTTGATTGTATCTGAGCTTCGTTCTTTTGCCGGAATATTCGTTTCAAACTCTTCCAGTTGCCGAAGAAAAGCCTTACTGTCCATTTTCGGATTGTTCAAAAGCCCAACACGAGAAGATTGTATTCGTTGACTGTTTTATCAACACCTTCTTCCTCATTCTTTGCATTACTGAGAAAAGTACTCCAAGCCGCATTTGTATTTCCTTGAATGCGATAGAGATCAAAACCCGACGACTCGTCTTCGTCGCCCGAGGTGGGAACTTCTCGCGTGCGGCGCATTCGGCGTGTTGCCATTTTTTTTAAAATCGAGGTTTGGAGTATTTCTTTCAAAGAGGCTGCTTTCAGTTAATCGACAATGCTCCGGACGCTTTAAAGACAGAGGACGTTTAGTGGGTACAGGCACTGACGATGGGTCCACAAGAGATCACTTCTATATTATATTATAAAATAAATAAACGTCGTTTGCTCGATGCTCTTATTTCCTTTTTCACAATACCTGGTACCAAGGATATGCCTGGTATTCCACGCATCACATCGATCATCGCAGGGCCGTCTTTCCCTCGCGAAATGTTGCAAGCAGAACCTTTGTCGCACTGGGATCTGACAACGGAAACAGCCAACGCACAACGCTACAAAACACCACGTGGAACGTGGAGTGAACAGCGTCTGATATTCGTCCGCCTCAAACGGTGAAAGGTGAAAGTTCTTCTTCGTCAACAATTTTTGTGCCTCCTCCTCATCACTTTCGTCTTCGGTTCACTTCGACATCACGAAACCCTAAAAATAGTATTCCTAAACAAAACAATAAGTGCTTCTCACAAAATGAAGAGACGGATGAATTCGAGAATACTAGATACACGCGACAATACTTTCCCACCGGGTCCTCAATCGCCATTGCAACGATGGTTTCCTGGAAGTAATGTCGATGCGCGATGGAGAAGCGAATCATTATCATCGGATGCTTCTTATAATCTTCCAGCCGGTGCAGATCCGAACGATCACAATGACTTCTTCAATTATGCTCTACTGATTGTACTGTACACACTGCAAGGCATCCCAATGGGACTCTCTGCATCGATACCATTTTTGATTCAACAAAAAATCAAAGCGTTAGCATCTGCTGCTGCCGCGACGGCCGGAGGCGTTTCCCCGCTTCTACGGTTGCAGTAGCAGGATCTGCTGCAGCGTCTTACAATGCAAATGCTGTATTCGCCCTCTGCTCTTGGCCGTTTTCACTCAAGCTACTGTGGGCACCCATTGTCGATGCCATTTTCATTCGACGCTTTGGACGGAGAAAGAGTTGGCTCGTGCCTGTACAAAGTCTGGCGGGGATTCTCATGGTAATGGGGTCATCGTTTGTGGAGCGTCAACTCGGGTTGGGTCCAGATCTATCGCTCGAGTCGGCGATTAATGTCAAGGAGTGACGGCATTCTTCTTTGCCTTGTATTTTCTCATGGCCACGCAAGACATTGCTGTGGATGGTTGGGCATTGACCATGTTGGCCAAGAAAATAGAGGTCGCGGACCGGTTTGCAATTCCATTGGACAGAATCTTGGGTATTTTCTTAGTTTTGTCGGTTTCTTGGCTCTCAACGATCCGGAAAGTAGCGAGCGATTGTGGCGTCCTTTGTTGGGGCTTCCAAGCAACCCCTCAGTCGGTATCGTTTCACTAGGCGGTTTTCTGCGAATCATGGGATATCTCATGATCATTACGACAATGGCGGTTGCCATTTTCAAACAGGAAGCCTCACCAGGGGCTGTCAAGCAAGAAATTCCGGATGCGAACTTGATGCGAGCAGTGTTTCCGAATAATCAAGTGGACGACGATGATGACGACAAGGAATTGGATGCATCCCAAATTGGTCTTGCTGAAACGTATCACCGATTATGGGCGGTTTGTCAATTACCGGCTGTGCGATGGCTCTTTGTCATTTTGCTCACATACCGCCTACCCACGGCATTGGGCGATAATGTCAAGTTTCTCAAGGCTGTCGAGTACGGTCTTTCTCGATCAACGACCGCATTGCTTTCGCCTACGGTCATCTTACCACTAGGGATACTAGTACCTATTGTCGCTTCCAAGATATGGCACGGTCTACCCTTGTGCGGTCAATTCATGACAGGATACAAGCTGAGAGTGACGCTAGCGCCCCTGTTGGATGTCTTGTTGCTGACGACGCTTCAAAAGGCAAGCCCACCACACGAAACGAAAGTATTTTCTTTTGGTCGATTTTGGTTCTGTCTACCGCTGTCCAAGCTATCGTCAGCAGTCTCCAATTTAACGCCCAAATGACTTTTTTTGCAAGTAGAGTCGATACAGCTATCGGAGGATCTTATATGACCTTATTGAACACTGCTGCGAATCTAGGAGGCACCTGGCCCGCTTCTTTTGTCATGTGGATGGTGGGTCACGTCACAAAAGCTCCTACATGCACGCCAGGGATGGGGCGGACGAAGCTCCTGTATGTACTGCCGGGAGAGATCCTTATTTGATTCTACAACTATTGTTCAGTGCATTGGGCTGTCTTTGGATCTTTGTCATGGGCGGTCATGTACGACGCATCGCAAACCTCCCCGACGATGCCTGGCGGACGCACCTTCTGGACAAGGATCCAGTGGATGAAGAGAATGTAATGTTTCGACTGACCGAGTTTGTCAACTCGACTACCGCCGGCTTGTGGAGGCAGGAAAGAACGACACGAAAGGCGAATAGAAGTCGTAGGTCGTAGTGCAAGGAGTTTGCAGGTCACGCATCCCGAATACAGACACCTGATAATAGCCACATCGGAATCAAAGGCGTCCAAAATGCGAATGATTTTTCAATTTTCCCATTCTGAAATACGACACTCGAGTCATGCTGCTGCATTAAATTGCTTTTATAGAATAGAGGCCTCGATAAAAGGCACCATTGGCCATATACAACGATACATAATAATTTCTCCCTCACTTCATATTTATTTAAGGTCCGGATGCCGTCCCAAATAGGTTAAAGACTTGCACAAGACTTGATCCCACCACCAGTATCAATACAAATGCAATCAACCCTTTGCTTACGGAAACTCCTCATTTCGCTCGGCGGCCTTTCCGAGAGGAACTTGTCCTCGCTTGTTGATGTTCTTGTCGAACTTGCTGTTTTGCTGGCGATTTTCGGGAAGCGGCTGTCAGAACACGATGAAATAGTCGTGAATAAAAGTGTTGAAAAAACGCACGTGAGAAAAGCTTAGTTTGCGAGCAGAGCGCGGTTTGTAGGAGAAAAGCCAATCGGTCGGAAGAGAGCATAGCATCATTAAGACTCAACCACATGAGAACGCAGCTCTTTGACATGCTGAGCAAATTACGTTGCGTGATTCTTTTTGCTGATTACTAACTCACCATTTTTCAATTTAGGAGGAATGAGATGAAGCTACAAGATCTTGAAAACGATAAGAAATACAAGATGATGCTGTTTGTTGCTGTCGATGCTGCAACGGCAACAAAAGACGCTCGCACAGTCATTTTGGTGACCGAAAGACCGCCGACGCCGATCCGTTGCGAGTTGCGATGTTCCACGTTCCACGTGTCCAACCCAAAAAGCCTTAACACTAATCCGCTACAATTTCGTAACTAACTCATCCTCGTGACGTCACTCTCTCAGTTCTGAGTGAAAGTCACACGGTACTCGAGAATAGCAGTCATAAGTCTTTCACAAAACGACTTAGGGTCATAGTGTACACTGTGGCCAAGTATCATTTCAAATTTCAGCAACCTTTCACTTTTTTTGCTGCCGATTTTCCAACTGTTGCCGTTTTCGGAATAACGTTTCAGCCAAGCAACGGACTCTCTCATTCCGGAAAAATCCAACCACAAGACTCCTATTGCTTCCCCTCGTAGTAGTCGTACATCAGCTAAGGTTTCATCAAGCCTTTTCTTATCAGGCCATCAGAAAATTACGCGAGTTTATATTATAGTGTTTCGATTACCACGTTCAAACGCCCAGGGAGCTAATGAGTCATGAGTGAATAGCGGAGTAACTTAGGTTAGACAATCTTGTTCTAAAACTATAGAAAAAAACTTTCGTAGCGAAAGTGTGTATGCCAGGTGATGGTGCATAGGTTGACTCAGGCTAGGATCACCAGCTCACGTCGCTTCGAAGTGCACCGGAAGAGTGGCGATGGGGATTCGGTGGTAGCGTGCTTAGATACGGACACTGGCGACGAAGCCGAGTATGACTTTTGATGTATACTCCTCCGTGCCACACGCCAGATAAATGGCGGTTGTGATTTTCGTCTTCGTAGACCGTATCATTCGATAGCACGCACTCTTCACTGCGTTCGTAAAGTGTCCATAGCCGGTTGCGAATATGGGCTAGATCGTGCTGGATGCCAAAGTGGACACGCATCGCTGCGTGCAGAAGGTCGGATCCAATCTTGTTGTCCGGCCCAAACATACCTTCGAGAGAGTTCAAGACTGCCGCCAAGGCGATCGAACTCGCGGGTAGAGTCACAAAATAATAATCACAAACAGCCAGCTCGCAAAAGAACGAGGAAACATCGTACATGTCATCCATGTCTGCACTGGATAGAGCCACCGGAAAAGATGAAAAGAAATAGTCCAAGAAGATGGTTGCAAAAGCAATCGAGGTGGGAGGGTGGAGGTTCCAAGACAGGGTCTTGAGTATGTGCGACTCCATCTTTGACACGTCCTGCATGTCAAACTCTCCACGGCTCAGATCACTAAGAATCCCAAGCTCGGCAAGCTTACATGGATACAAAAGCTTCACTGCCAGATTCAATGTGGTGGTTGCTGCAAGTTTGAACGTGGTTCGATCGCATCGGCCTGTTGCCAGAAACCTATCCAGGAAAGAGAGAAAGTGCCACAATTTCTCGGTCGATTCGAAAGTAATCGACGACGCGAAAAGACCACTCTACAATTTGTTCCCGACAGTACTCATCGATGCGAGTGTTTCGGCTGTGTGCCGAGCGAGAAAGGCTTCTCGGGTAAATGCTCTTATCCCAAGAGTGAACCTTAAGATAGTCAATGCAACTGTACTTTCCCGACATTTCTTGCCGTATCATGACACGCAAATTGTCTTCGAGATTCGCAGCGTGATCTCTGCAGGCATTGACCTCATCAATGTCAATCCCTGAGGGGCTGGGGAGCCGCAGACCTTGCGGAATGATGCGATATCGTCTTGACTTTTTTCTCGGGTTCATGGTGATTTTCAGCATCTTTCACCTGAACGAGTTGGCGGATGATCCACCTTGTAGAATAGTAAAATGACCGGATGCTCTTTGGTTACGTGACAACATGCACCGCAGGCCCAAGTTGTGAAACAATTATATTTCTTGGTTGGAGGGAGACGAGAGTCCCCAAAAATTCCGTCTCCTGTTTCGAAGGCCTGCCGATGCCGAAGGCAATTGCTAAAGGGGCGCCCTGCGTTTTCGTACACTTTACCTAGCAGTGCCCTCAAAGGTCTAAGTGATGACAAATACTTGGCCCTAAATAGACTTTCAGTTTTCAGTTGTGACCGCGCCGAGACAAAAAATTTCTATCATCTAACCAGAATCGTCTTATGTCGCGAGCTCGGCACTGCCGCCGCCTATCTCGGAAAAGACTCGAAAAACATTCTCACAAGACTCGACCCATCCGGTACTCGATTTACCTTTTCGCAAAGCGAAAAGGCTGGCTACTATCTCTCGAAACTGTAGGCTCCATTTGTCTTTGCGCGCCGAAACAGTCTGGGATGGACGAGACACGAGACTCAAAGAAAGTCACACAAGACCAACCGACAATGGACGATACAACGAGTACGCTTTCTTGGCGCCATGAACTTTCAAAGTCAGTCAAAGTCAAGCTCATGTCCCGTATCCCGAAGGAAGTCCCCAAAATAACGTGCTCACAAACAAAAAAGTAGAAAACCATCTGCAAGGAAACATATTGGCTATCTATACTTGGATTTTTTATTATGCACATCCAACAAACATGATTCTTGGGATTGTTTAAAGAGGAACCGATAACCGATGGCCGATGGATGGGACTAGATATGCGAGGAGGTTGAAGTCTAAACATGTAACTTAGTGTCATGTGACTGCACCTTGCCCATTCCTTTTATGTACATAAAGCATAGCGGGCAAACTAGATGCAACACGTTATGAAGAGTTCGAGAAGTAAATTGCATTAATGTTGATTAAGTATTCCTACCATGCATACTTTGGTTAACCTAGACTTGGCTTTTACTCGTCCAACTTTCTCTTGGTTTCATCGCAAAAAATGCGAGCGTTTTGAAACATTTGAAGCCAAGGACCTGCCTGGTAGTCGGTCCATTCGGATGGCATCCACGGCCACTGCCACGGCGTGAACACTCGTTCCGGGTGAGGCATGATAGCCAAATGGCGACCGTCTTCGGAACAGAGCGCAGCGATACCATCGGGGCTACCATTTGGGTTGAAAGGATAGGCCTCGGTTACCTCATTTGTATCATTGACGTAGCGCAGCGGAATCAGATTGTTTTCTGTCACCATGTCCTTTACAGTCGGATCCGGGAAATGAAACCGGCCTTCACCATGAGCGACCCAGATTCCCAACGACGAGCCCTCCATGCCTTTGAACATGATTGCAGGACTCTCTTGGATCTGGACAGAACTAAACCGACTCTCGAACTTTCCGCTATCATTGTGGAGAAGTCGGGGCTGCTTCTCCTGTGTTAATCCTTCAGTCGAAGGAATCCATCCTAGCACAGCCATAAGCTGGCATCCATTGCAAACTCCAAGACTGAAGGTTCCTTACGCTTTCGGAACTCTTCAAATTGGCTGAGAACGTTCTCGTTGAACTTGATAACTCCGGCCCATCCCTTGCCACTGTCGAGGACGTCGGCGAATGAAAAACCTCCAACAAAAAACAATCCCGCGGAAAATATCAAGGGTTATATTCCCAGCAATGAGGTCGCTTACGGTCACATCCCACGCATCGAAACCTGCCGCCAGAAAAGCAGACACCATTTCCTGTCACCATTACTTCCTTCTTGACGAATGATTGCCACCTTGTGTTTAGTTGCACTAGACATGATAGCATCCTCCGTTGGGGTCGGCTCGTACGTGAGCTTCCACTGCGGCGCGTGTCTCGACTTCAACCCCTCTTCCTCTTGCAATACACAAGCAGGGTTTCTCTGTCGCTTCTCGAGATGAAAGCTTGTTGCCTCCCAAACATCTCGTAGCGACGTCATTTTATCGTCAATAACTATAGTCGAGCCTACTGCAATCTTGACCGAATCACCGGCAGATACAACTCCAATGTCAGTAATAGGAACGTTTGCCGAAGTGTACGCGTCCATGACAGACTCGACGTTACTTTCCGCTACTTCGATGACGATTCCTGCCTCCTCATTGAATAAGGTTTCAAAGTCACTTTCGCCACATTTAGGGAGGGCGACATCGATGGCGCAATTTCCAGCAAAAGCCATTTCGACCAAAGTCACGATAACACCTCCATCCGAACGGTCGTGACCAGCTAAGATAGTGCGTTTATCGATCAGATCTTGCGACACAATAATTGCCCTCTTCAACTGAGCGAAATCTTCAACGTCTGGTGACTCGTTGCCGATCTGGTCATACACGTGGGCTAGCGATGAACCACCCAATCTTGCTTTCCCGTTTCCTAGATCAACAAAAAGCAAGCGAGAGCCCCGGCTGGGCATTTCAAATCAGGAGTGACTGTCTTGGTGATGTCGGGACAAGTGACGTAGCAAGTGAGTGTGAGTTCGCCGGGTGCTTTGACGACTTCATCGCCACACTTGGCTGCCATCGAGAGCGAGTCTTTACCGCCATCGATGCCCACCCCAAGTGCCAATAGCGAATCCTTGAGAGCCTGACATGCATCGTACATCTTTGCCCCTTCTCCGGGAAGCTTGGCTGCGTACATCCAATTGCCGCTTGACTTGATGTCTTCAATTTTGGACATCTTGGCCCACATGATGTTTGTCAACGCCTCGGCAACGACCATTCGAGCCATTGCCTTAGAATCAACCAAGCCTTTGATCGGCTGTTCACCACATGCTACTGCAGTACCTGTGATACCGAAATGCGAATGTGCAGTTACGCCAACATTTGAAAGTGGTAGTTGGAGTGGTCCAACGCACTGCTGCTGGGCACAAAGACCTGTAACGGATCGATCCACTTTGTGAACAAGGAAGCGCTTTGAGCCCACGGAAAGAAGACGCAACACGCGATCTAGAGCGTTGGCGACTGTCAATCCTTCGGGAAGTACCAATGGCTGCAGAGTTGTATCGACATGGTCGTCGACGAATGTTTTCTGGGGCATCTTGCCTAAAACGAGTTCGAGTGGCAAGTCAACGGCCAGCGAACCATCCTTGGAATCCTCAACGACAACCTTTCCATCACCTGTGACTGTTCCCAAGATTCGAATAGGGCAGTTTTCACGCTCCGCAATCTTCTCGAACAGCTCTCGGTCCGATGGACGAATGAGAAGTGCGTTGTTTTCTTGATATTCGGCTCCCCATATCTCCAAAACAGACAACGTTTCGTCTCCGAGGTACACCTGTTGATACTGTAAGAAAGGTTTCAAACAAAAAACGTCTCCAGTGCTACGATTTGACCTACCTTGCGAATATCGTACTTGGCTCCGGCCGGCTCGACAATTTCCTTCAACACGTTTCCATTACCACCCGCACCTTGATCGTGCACAGAAACAATAGGGTTCCTCTCGCCCAGATCGCAACAGGCCCGCATCAGACGATTGAGGCGGTTGGCCATTCAGCATCTCCACGTTGGACTGCATCAAAATCGAGATCCGCATTTTCGCTACTTTGAACTCGAGAAGACGCTGCACCACCACCGATACCAATTCGATACGCAGGTCCACCAACTTTAACCACGAGCATACCGGGCTCGGGTTCTCCTTGACGGCATGACCGCCGTCCATTTGACCGGCACCAGCGGAGAACATGATTGGTTTGACCCACTCGAATCTCTCTCCATTCGGCAGGCGCTGTCCGAACGAACGAGCGAAACCATGAATGACAGGCTCTCCGTATTTATTTCCATAATCGGAAGCTCCATTACTCGCATGAATCATGATATTGAGGGGAGAAGCCAAGTTGCTCGGGTAGGTGAAACTCTTGTCTTCCCAAGGTAGTTCGTAGCCAGGAATGTTAAGATTTCCAACGCAATAGGAAGAAATCCCGGCCACAGTATACGCTCCACGTCCCGTTGCCATGACATCTCTCAATCGCCCACCCGTTCCGGTTTCCGCGCCTGGAAACGGCGCCACACCCGATGGAAAGTTGTGCGTTTCGGCCGTCAGAATAGGGTGAAGAAGTTGTTTTCCAACATGAACAGGCCCGGCTTTTTCCACAGATGTAGGACGAAGCGAGTCACACTCGTATCCTCGAATGGCAGACGAATTGTCATGAAACGCAATGATCGAGTTGTTCGGAACACCCTTGGGCAAGGTTGCCTTGACCATCTCGAACAACGTCTCTGACTTTTCCTCTCCATCAATGATCATCTTGCCACCAAAGAACCAGTGACGAGAATGTTCCGAGTTGGACTGTCCCATGTCAAAGCATTCCACGTCCGTAGGATCTCTGCCTAGTTTTTCCTGCGACGAGGAGAATTATACTACTGTTAGATGTCACGTTCAGCAACATGCCACGAACGACTTTCTGTAATATTTTATTCTCTTACCTTGAACAGATTCGTATAATAATCCAAGTCAAAATCATCGAACCCAAGCCCCATTTCTTGATTGATGCGTTCCAACGCCGAGCGCCCTCTGCCATGATCGGAATTGTCCGCACCGGAGCTGCACTCGCTCCACTATCAAACGTCGTCAAGGGCTCCTTGTATTCCTGTTCCGTCATGCGATCATGAAGAAGCGACTGAAGGACAGCTACCGCTTTGTCACTCAATGGCTGTGACAAGGTAAAGCGGTACCGACGGGACAGTTCGAGACGGTCGATGGGGAGATTGCACTTGTTGCAGATACTGACTGCGTTGGACGAGAACGCCGAAGTGAATGTCATGCGTGGACCAAATTCGAGCACCCAGGCTCCGTCTTGAGGAAACAAATCAAAGTAACTTTGTTCGAGACGAAGCGAGTCCTTTTCGAACGTTTCTGCGAGAAGCCACTCGAGGCGTTCTGTCTGCAGTTCCGAAAGTTCCGCCAATTGCTGCACATTGAAACAACTTTCTGTTTCAATGCCATTGATCTTGGCCACATCTTCTTCCAAACCCAAATCTTTCAACTCTTCCTTGACGCTGGGCAAAAGAGAATGAGACGCTTCTGTCTTGCGGTAGTAGTGAGTGATCATCTTCTGGTTTTTATACTAACTGCACTCCACCATTTACGTTCACACAAGAAAATGATTGATTACTAGACTACAAACGATGAGCTCTTTCCTCCACCTTTTTTTGTTTCCGATTGGTTTTTTGATTGGGATCGGGTCTGATGGCTCTCGTTCTCGGGTCGGTTGATGGCAAGACAGGCCACTTTTGAATGTATGTGTACCAGTAGGGTTAAAGGAATAAACTGTGTTGTGTTGGACAATCGAAGTAACCGGTACCGCTAAGTCACCGCTCGTGTTCGACTTCTTTTGTTGCATGTTTGCGTCATTATTTTCTTTTTTGGGGGGCATTCGATATTCATTCATACGGAGAAATAGATTTAGAGAGGAGAAAGCAATTAACTTCGCTCCGCACAATAAATAAATAAACACAGATACACAGATACACAATGAAATCACATTACGACTCATTGGGCATAGAAAAGACCGCCAGCGTCAAGGAAATTAAAGCAGCTTTCCGCAAGCTCTCTCTCGAATGCCATCCGGACGTGTCGAAAGCAAATGACAATGGGGCGCGGTTCAAAGAAATCGCCAATGCTGCGAGTGTATTGTTAAATCCGAAAACAAGGCAACAGTACGACAATCGCACTGTAGGTCCGTACGGTTCTTCTTCCTTTCATCGACCAAATTATGCGGGTGTTCGGCCAAATGCGCGTCCGGGCTACTCGCACTCGTCGCAGGGATGGTTCTATCGCGTACACCGCCCCAGTAGTTATTTTCTGGGACCATTGGCGTTCTTTGGCTCGGTTGCGGCATTTCAGTACGTTCTGGGGACGAATACTAGCAATAATAATACAAGTGAAAGGACGAATCATAACAACATTACCAGCGGCGACACGCATGTACAAGCATGGAAAAACCCGCAAACAAATAGGTGGGAACAACCGGCTCCGTGGGATCCTCTCTACCGTCAGCTCAATCCGAAATTGGAATACATTCCGCGTCGGCAAGTTCATGCGAGGACTCGATAGAGAATTACTATTACAGAAGCGTTCTACGATATACAATAAAGAATATGTACAGATCTAATTGATGCTCTCCGAGGGTCGTCCCGGTGCAATTGAAAATTCAACCAGTCAATCAATTGTCGCTGAACTTCTTGAGCTTCGGGGAATCCAGCCGTGCCCAATCCGAGGTAGGCGTGAGGTAAATTTTGGGCGGCTCGGAGGTACGATTCGACGCCCAAACTTCGCAAACGTTGATTCAGAGCGACAGCGTCATCTAAGAGAGGATCGTTGGAGCTAGCAAAGAATAAAGTGGGCGGGAAGCGCTCCAAAACAGAATCAGCGGCAAAATAAGGTGACACCAACGGGTCTCGTTTGTCGATGCCAGCGCCGTAGGCGTTGGAAATGGCGGAAATGAGGCCATGGGGAGCACTGGATCGTCGCTTCCGACGACGCGCGAATAACTCATTTCCATAGTCAAGTTCAAGACTGGACATGACAGCACCAATGCACATGGTAGACACGTTTCGGGTTTCGGTGCAATGCTAGCATCTTGCCCGTCTGCTCCTGAACTTCTGGATAGACATGTTGGAAGACCAGTAGCATCCATACACAGCTTGACGCACAGTGCAGCTGCTAGGTTACCTCCTGCAGACTCCCCGTCAGAATGATACGGTTTGGCTCAAATCCCAGTGCGTGGACGCCTTCGTGCGATAGCAGTGCTCGGTACACAGCCTCGACTTCCAGCAAAGCGTCAGGGAACGTGTTCAGGCAACAAGGAATATTCGGGACAAATCACACACGCTCCAGTCGAGGCACTCCAGTCGAGAAGAAAAGGCAGATCCGACGCTATAATGTGCGCGAAAAGCCCCTCCGGTCAGATGCAAAATAATGTCGCGCTGTCGATACCGTGTATTGGATCGTGCAAACGGTTTACTGTTCGCAGTGCACGGCGCTGGTGCTGTCTCTTCCTGTTCATCGATGGTAGACAGCTTGTTCATGGTACCTTTTGGCCCGATTTGCAGTGATAGCGCCGAATTGCCGCGGCAAGTTCGGGTGCTGGATCGCGGGATAATACAAAGCACGGTACGCCAGCGACTTCGATTCTGTCAGCGACCGAAGCGCCCTTTAACAGCTTCGATGCTTGCAGTGATATCGTCTTCAAAGCTGGTAAGGAAACCATACCCCAAGCATGTTGAATTAGATAACGGGCTCTCTCAGAGGAAGACGTGGCTTCTTCGGCCCGTTTTCGTGCCCTGTAAGGTTGTAAAACGAAGCTACTGCTGCTGTCGTCAACGTGATTTGCCAACTCGCAGTATCGGCTTCCGCAGTTCCCTTTGTGACCTGCATAGCAGTGTCGACCGAAGCATAGAACACATCCATGGCTCTTTTAACATTAAAAGCGTAACTCTCCTTGCGAATGCCATAGTGAAACCTGTAATCATAAAATGCCGTTAGGAAGGGACGAGTCTAGAATAATTAAAACAACACGATAATTCAAACCTTCGGTGTCGCCTTTAACGCGTATTCAATCAAACGCCTTGACTTGGGTGAATCTTGCGTATTTCCATCCTCCTCCTCACTATTGGTACGACTCACTCCAGGAGTGCTCTGTACCATAAACCACTGACGATTCCAGGCTTCCAAATCAGCTGTCGTCTTGGCGAGTTTAGTCGTCAACCACAGCATACCCCATTTTGTTTGAGCCAATAGGCACTCACAACCGCCAGTCCTGCCTGAGCAAACAATGTCGCGACTACAGTCCACTCGGCGTTTTCGAGCATTCGAGGACGGGAAAGCAGTTTGTTACTCGGCCATACGATCAACTGGGCCGTGGGTACTTTCGAAAACACCCAAGCGACCCCGATAGCTAAAGGAGCCAGCATGACCGAGTCTCGGCCTAACGCAGACTCTTCGTTCGTTCGAATGTTGGTAAGAATATATCGCGCGTCACTGATCCGCACGACACACAGCTGCAACGTGACAATCAGACGAAACATTAACGAATCCGTCGCATTTCGGGTGGGATAGTAGACAAAGGGCACATCTGCGGACGTTTGTGTATTGATATACAGATTGGTTCGTTTTCGCTTCTCTTCTTGTAAACGAAGCGATTCGACTAACGATAAGAGGGGCCGCTCGGCCGCATTTGAAAAGACTCTGGAATCATTGTCTAGCATAGAATGCACATGCTGATGCAGCTGACGTTCTGTGACAACAAGAGCTTCTCGAAGATCATATAATGTGTGATGATTGCGATGACTGGATTCATTTAATTCAATGATTTCTTGAATTTCATTCAAACTTTGCTGCAGAAGCTGACTAGCATCGTAGAGGTAATACGATTTCATGCCGTCTTTGAAGATTCAGGTGCGCTGCGGCAAGAATTTGCCTAGAAATTCGACTTCAAAGATTCAACAGCAAGTCGAATGCTATTTAGTGTGTTATTGGTCTTTAATTGGATATCAAGTCTTTTCTTTTGCCTCAACGATGTCTTTTACTCATTGTAGAAAAATGTTGTTGTTGTTGTTTTGTTTTGGAACATATCAAGTCACCGCACGTCCGTCGTCCGATCATGGTGTCACCCAAACACAATTCACGAATCGATCGAGTCGCGACTCACACGTCTGTCCGTGCAACCGACCCAGGCATACGCATAATAAAAGAGAGCGACCGAAAAACGAAGCGCAGAAAAAACACAACACTTTCATTTTTTTCGCAATAATGACAAACAAGCAACAACAATAGAATACTATGGTGCAATCGGTCAACTCCAAAGCCATTTTCACTTTGGCATCGGTGATCCGCCGTCCATCACTACTCGTCCCTCATTTGTCTGTTCCCACGGTATCTTTGATCAATTACGATGCCTTGAAGACGTGCGCTGGAATTGAAGGAGTTATTTTGATAAAGACAACACGTTGACCGCCCCGTACAGTTCCTGCGTCCACCCGGATGCATCGGAAGGACTGCAACGAGTGTTAGAGGTTTTGGGAAAGATCGAGTGGCCATTTTGAGCAATTCGGCTGGAACGGTACACGACGACCCCGGATTTCACGATGCGATTCGAATTGAAGAAACCATGGGAATTTCCGTTATAAGACACAGAGAAAAGAAGCCAGGCGGTCTAGAAGAAGTTCTCCAACATTTTCAAATATCAGAACCAGCCAAGCTTTGTATTGTGGGGATCGGTTGTTGACGGATATCGTTTTTGGGAACATTCATGGCATGTTGACCGTTCACACGCTTCCTCTTTGCAAAGGAAGACAAGACAATGCAGCGGATAACTGGACTGCCAAAATACTCAGGCCGGTCGAAAACAAATTGCTGTACGGACGATTGTTTGGAAAGACATTACGGAGACAGAGGCTTCCGCACAAATATTGGACTGGTGAAGCAGAGTGCCCATTGATGGTCAATACTAATGATCGATAGTTGCAAGTAAAGTGAAAAGAAAATCTTTAATTTTATCATCTCAAGCATGAGCTTGATTCCCAGTCCTCGACGGGGTATGTCCGGGGATATACGTACCAATCATTGATATCTGTCCTTGCATCGGGCTTGCTTTCGGAAGTGTTCTCATTTCCTAGTCGAGGGATTGTAGACCTTAATGGTTGCTCAGTCAAATCACTAGCAGGAGTTGTTCGATTCGGTCGAGGTAGTCGACTCGGAGGGCGCGAGGGGCGTTGCTTTGACGGCATGCCGCGATTGCTTGGAGCTCCTTTCCCCGACACATAATTTGCTAAGATGTTACTCATCGGTGGCCGGGGTGCTGGCCTGGACAAGATTCTAACCCCACCGCAAGCAGAAAAGGCACTTTTCTTGTAAATGGCCATATTCTTTTCAAACAAAAGCAAAGCTTCACTGATCATGTACACCCATGTATCACGCGATAGTTTGGGAGCAGTAAATGTGCGCGTCACCGATAGTGTAGGATTTTCTTTCGTCGCAGCATGACGGATTTCAAATTGAAAGCTGTCCCATTGATCCTTGTCATTGAGATCCATTGCTAGCACAACGGTCGATTCAAGTAATATCACAGTGGATGGAACGGGTGAAGACGAATGCCAGTATATTTGCATCAGCGGAACCTCACAATAGTAGCCGTCTACTTTGGCCGTGATCACCCGAGCCCACCGACCTTTCCAAGAGGTACTCCCTAACCAATCTTTACCCGTGCCTTTCTTGTGCAACCAACCTTGGACAAGTACACCAGTCGGATGATAATAAATGCCTTCACTCAATGCACCTGGAAGCATATCTTCATTTATATTGTTGACGTCACTGTTTTCCTCGTCCGATAGCGTGAATAGCGATAGTGTATGATGTTTCAGCAAGCGTGGTTCGTTCAAAGTTGAAGGCCTGTTATCGAATGACTGCTGACAACATGGGCACTTCGTTTGTTCCGCTATGGTAATGGTTTCATGTTGTGACCCTACCTTTCCAAGCGTAGCCGACGTGCAAGGAAGTACGCCCTGTACTTTGCGTCTATCACAGATTGACAGGTCTTCCTCGTCTCGGTTCTCCATTGTTGAACTCGGCAGCAAGGTACTGCCAGAAGATTCATTCCAACATGGCATTTTCAGCTTCCGAACGAATTCATTTTCAATAATGCTCATGTCGGGGTCTGCTCCATGTTTTCTAGATTAGGGGATTCTTAGTGAATCGTTATTTCTCAGATTGCATTGCCATTCATTTAAATTCAATGCTGCTCCAGAGTTTCGACCTGCAACACACGGAAAGCAATCGGTTTTCCTTGTTTTCCGAAAATGTGGCCCTTCAACGGTTTTATTCTTGCAGGAAATCTTGGCAACGAAAATTCAAATTTGCAATAAATGTGAACCAGATTGTAGCCCATATGTCGCACCAAAATTTCTGAACTGACTCAATCCCTAATGAAGTTGGAAAGTGCCAAAGTAAAAGGCTAAGCGTCATTCGATTATTTTGTGTTTTGACGTAGAGTTTCTCTAATCATATTAGAAATAAGATCGCTTCTTCTTTGCAGAAGGAAATTTACTGCACGTAGGAAGCTTATATTATTGAAAGAGAAAGCAGTCGACCTCAATACAATTGTATAGATTCAGCACAGGTTGACTTTGATGGTCGACTCTTAATGTCTGGTGTCTGGTTTCAGCGATCCAAACACTTTTTCAGATAATGTACGTCCCAAAGTTTAACTTGATGCTGGTATCTTTCACAAGGAATAACATCGGCTGTGCTCGTACGACACTCCATGTGTCTCTTGCCAGCTAGGGTCTTGGCATGTTGCACGAAATAGACCAATCGCGAGGAACAATCGCTAGGTCTACCACGATCTGAAAATCAATCTGAAAATTGGTAGCAGTGCAAGCGAACGACCGAGCCGTTCCACCGCATTAGAGTCGAGACGTTTTCTGAAACGGTTCCCTTCTCTTCAATGCAAAGTAGCCTTTGTCAACGCACACTTCGTCCTGCGTTTCATTGAAAACAATAAAACCAAACTCCAAATTCTTTCGCTTCCATACTTGAATTAGAATCGTGTCATTGATCAAGACTGGTTTTGTAAAGTTCGCTTGCAGCATCGTCGGAGTACAGTCTGGTAACCTTTGTAGAATGGAAGCCGCAGCCATTGCCAACGTGCACAACCCATGCAAAAGTGGTTTTCGGAAACTACTGGTAGAACATGAATCCGATTGGTGTCGCCACTTGTCATGCGATACAACAGTGCAACGTTGGAATCCACTTTGATACGTTTCTCCAACCACACTTCACCCATCTCGGCTCTACCAGTTACCAAGTTGGCCTTATTTAATGACGGTTTCTCACTATTCAAAAAAGGAATGACATGTTCCGATGATAGTCCCAGAATCAACGCAGTTGATTGAATTGTGCATACAGGTGTCGTATGATGAATCACAATACTTTCGGTCGTCACAAACGTGCCGATCGATTTCGGTTGAATTGATTTGAAAGAGGGAGCAGTTTTAAGGTGCTGGAAGTATCTCTTGTTACAGGAGGAAAGAATGTATGCCATTCAATGGACTGAAACATGTGAAGAAGCGGATAATCTTGTAAGGAAATGTCTCCGTTGCGAAGATTCGTAGTCGGAATGAGTCCCATTGATGACATTAACGGAGGAGGAAAGGAAGGAAGTAGAGGACGCTCTCCGTGAAAATGGGCTAAAAGGGGCAAGGCGAGGCCCCAAAGGAAACAACCTCGAATTGTTCATGGTCTTCGTACAGAAATCGAAGGTCGCTGTCATAATGTTCTTCGGACGAACCGAAACCAATCGATAGGGCAAATAATATTACGTCTTTCGCGGAGTAAGTGGCACTCAATGATTCGGTGACTGGAGGCTTAGATTGCTGGGTTAAAGGTTCGGTCATGGTTTCTCGAAACATTGCAAGATAGAGACTTACGCTTGCTTTGTTATTATTATTCATGCTCGTTAATCGGAGCAGCTTTTGTCGTTCGTCAATTTTCAACTTCTTGGCCGTGATGCAAAAGCCGGATGATCCGTGATCGTTGTCGGCACGGTACTCGTTCAGTAGTTTAAGTTTCCGATTGCCGTTGACGCGCCTGTCACCTCATGAATTCGGAAACGGTATCGAGTTTGTTAAATATTGAAAACCGCTCCTTGTCGTAGGTTGTTTTATTAAGGGCGGACGTGACACGTGCACGTGACGCCCGCATACCCTTCATCACCCGCAAGCCGGCGCGGCAACGAGAAAACAAAGCCAACACTCGTTCGAGACAATCTCATCGAATGAAGGAAACGATTGCGTCCATCCCTAAATCATTCGTCTTTTTTTATTTACATTCGTCCACTCAGTACGGATTCCTCTTAAGTGGCTGATAGCGTAGCAGCATCGTCCCAAACTGCATCGGCGCATCATCAGCCATGCCAAAGATAATCACAGCGTTTGAAGATCTCGATTTCCTGTCCTCGGATGGCCCCAAAAACAAAGCATCGGCTCGAAAAGTAAAAGAGCCACCGTCGCCTGTCGTTCTTCAAATTCGTCAGCAAATCTTGAACACAGAATACCCGTCGAGAACTACTGAAAGTTTGACTCCGAAAGTGACAGATGCCTCTTATTCGAGCAGGCAACGCATGGAACGCAACATCCATCGTCTCGGACAGAAATCGCCGCGTTCTCCTTTCAAGATGAGTATGCGCACACCAACTGAAGTACATCAAAAGAAGGAGCAGGCACCTTTACTCCTTCGCCGACCGATTGTAGCACGAGCACACTACAAGCGACACCACCTGTCGTTCAGAAATCGATGAAAAGGCGGATCAACCGAAAAGTCGAATCGAAAAGTCGCCACAGTTGCCGAGTATACAGCTGCGACGAACATCAAGAGAAATGAGAACGCTTGACGAATACTCCGCCGATGAATTCCACCAGTACGCGACGAACGTCCAAGATTTCTCCAATCAATTCTGTGCACGGTCGAACGCCGTTGAACTCTGTCGCAAACGCTGCTACTGAAACAGACGCCATTTCCACCCGACGTAATTTGGACAAGCGCTCCGCGCGTCTGCGATACTCGCGCGACTTTACGTCCTTGATCGATGACTGCATTGTACCCATTACGCCGAAACTGAGCTCGTCACCTTCTTGCAAATCTATTCATGCGTTTGTCCGCAAACGCCCATGTTTTCACACGAAGAACAACGCGGTGACTTCAACGTAGTATCAATGGGCGACAACGCGGATGTTGTTGTCTATCGCACGCAAATGGCTGCGGATATGAATACAAAGATTGTTCAGCCGGTTGTCTTTAATAATTGGACGAAAGTGTTTGACTCGGATTCTTCTTCCGAGCAGGTGTACAAAGAGTCTTTTCACCGTTGGTAGAGAGTTTTGTCGCAAACATCTCGGTCGGCTACTTTGCTCATGTTTGGTCAAACAGGCAGTGGCAAGACATACACCATGTCGGCCTGCCAGCGCCTCCTCGGTGAGCAACTGTTTTCTCATGTCAGTACTGCACTTGTTCAGTCTCTGGAGCTCGCCGGGAAAACGTGCCGAGATCTTTTGTCGGACGATGAAAAGTATCCGTTCAGATTCAGGAACAAGCAGATGGATCCGTTCAGTACGTCAATGCGCTTGCTGTGGACGTTGGTAGCGCGGAAGATCTGGCCTTTGTTCTAGAGACAGCGATTTCTCGCCGCGCAACCCAATCGACATTACAGAATGATGTCTCGAGTCGGTCGCATGCGATCTATCAGATTCGCTTGGGAAACGGAGGACTTTGACTCTTGTGGATTGTGCTGGAACCGAACGGAAGAACGATAGTATTTACCACGACAAGCATCGTCAAGCAGAGAGCGCGGAGATCAACGCAAGTATTTATGCTCTCAAGGAGTGTATTCGCGCATCTCAGAAGAACAATGCGCATGTACCATTTCGTTCCAACCTTTTAACCAGAGTTCTACGAGAGAGCCTAGTAAGCGACTCGAATTCCTTGGCCATCATTGCAACAGTTGCACCAAATGCAACCGACACCGAGCATACCCTGGAAACACTGAAGACAGTCTCTACTCGTTGCCGGCAACATGACGGAAGGTGAACTCAAGAAATCCGCCGAAGAGAAGCGAGTGAAAAGTCCCAAAGAGTCTTCTTCTGACGGTGTCTCCAAAGGACCAAAGCAGTGGAGTCGCGCGGAACTTTTGGAGTGGATGGCACGAAAACGTCTTTTCCGTGAGCTATACCCGCGAATATGGATGGTCGCTCAGCAATGCGTATGTCCAAGCTACAACTACGCTCTGCCTTCTACGATGGAGACTCAAATTTGGATAGGGCAGAAACTCTCTACAAGTCACTCCGCGCTGAGAATGATCGCGTCTTGCGTCTTGATATGAAAAGGCGCTTCACCCATCAGACAGCTGCTATCAAACAATGAACTACAACCAACCATGAAAAAATCAAGCAAGTAACGAAAGAGTCAACATAACCTTTTTAACCATTGTTAGTAGCGTTGGCTGAGTCTTCTGCCATCCATTTATATTGATTGTCATGAAGCTGCTGAGCAAATTCATAGAATCTGGTTTCATATTTCAATAGTTCCTGAAGATTCGCTGACAAAGTTGCATCATCTTCAATGGCTCTGATAATACTTTCTGTCCTATTGGATCCTTTCATTATACTTTCCATTTCCGTAGGTGAAGCAAAATAGTCAAACAAGTTGTCCGCATGAAGGGTAGAATCAATAGCATACTGAATCATCTTTAGACTCTCTGGCATTCGCTCAACCATACCAACGAGAATGTTGTTGCTCATAAGGTTGCTGAGAGCCAAATTCGTTCTCAATTCTGCCGTCAGCTCAATGTTCTCAACATCTGCCCATCTCATTTGCTCTGGTGTAATGAAATAACTTGAAAACGAGTCGCGATATTGCTTCGCTTTCAGTCTAGCCGATGCTGTTCGGCCGATGAGAGTCGCAAGCTCTTTGATGCTCATATTTTTAGATCCGAACCGAAAGACTATTTCGCTGACAAACCGAGCCAAAGGGTCTCGGATCATGACTACATACAAAGCTTGTTGTTCAGTCCAGACCGCATGAGATCCAAGAGGTAGATGACCTGTGACAATATCAATGTTGTTCTCTGCGAGGAACTGCGAACTCACGCGACCGTTCAACTGAGACTCTATCGGGTCGCCTTCTCTTGTAGTTGCACTGCTGAGATAGCATTCGGTTGCAGCGTAAGGGCTGAGTTCTCCGTTCTGCCATGAATCATTACCAGAAGTGCTTTCGATCCCCAGATCCACACAAATTGCGATGGATGCTATACTTCGCTGACATACTTTGCTGTACGCGCGTAACAAGGGACGAATTGTAGAGCCAGCAGATCGCGACATGTGAAGGTAAATGACTTTGCTTTGTCGCGTGCTGGGATCGTCGTTACAACTCCACATTGGTCGCAACTTTAAGCGATCCCTCTCCTCCTCCCAGTTTGGTGGGACAAAGCTCCGGTCTGGTATGTCAGAAGGACTCTTATGAGTAAACTCATCACGATGAACCTTATCAGGCAGTTTCAATGTCACTGTAGCAGGCGAGACATAGGAATATTGGTCTACGTCAGCCTGGATGGCAGTTTTCGCGAAGCGTACTCTATTTGCATGCGAAGGGAAGTGAAAGCCAACACGATAAAACCAATACCAAAATGTTCGTGATGTCCACATTATAGCGTTTGTCAACTTCTGTCTGTCAAGTGCTTGTTGTCGAGATCGCCGATCAACAAATGGTCGACCTGCTCTTATGATTCTTGGCATTCTTTCTCTTCCAAACACTGTCCAGAAATGTTTGATTTGGTGCAGATCAATCCACTCCTTTCATCAAAAGAGGCTCGTTTGTCGTTTCTTGTCAAAGGAACAAGAAAGAGGAACGTGTTTGTACTAAAAGTGCATGAAAAAACAGGTCGGCATGCTCTCGAAGATCCGTTGTGGGACTATTTAGCAACGATTGGAGATCAACGGATAGATGAGCATTTACTGTGATCTATTATGTAGACCGGGATGATAATCAGTGCCGTTCAAGCGCACCTCTGATTAACGGT
Organism: Fistulifera pelliculosa; assembly: GCA_026008555.1. Lineage (NCBI taxonomy): Eukaryota > Bacillariophyta > Bacillariophyceae > Naviculales > Stauroneidaceae > Fistulifera > Fistulifera pelliculosa. The sequence continues at coordinate 24,198 of BROJ01000035.1, forward strand.
GCCTTACTATTTAGTTGATTGTGAAACTGACACGACCAAGAGAAGAGTGAGGCTAGCTAGGGCGACAACCTTGTAATTATGATTGCCAAATAATTGTTGGCTGGCGCCATGTGATGCGGAAAATTGACGTGATCCGTCCTGTAAGGGCGTTAGGGTTAGAGCCCAAGGTCCTATTATTTTCGGCAAGTCAAAGAAACGCTCGGTATACATTTTTCTTACTAAACTTTCATTCGTCAATCCTCTCCGGAATTATCAAATTCAATCAATTGAATAATGTTAAAATGGATTGTCTTTATCGGCAGTGTGTTGAGTATTGATGAAGGCTTTACACGACGCTAATAGGAAGATAAAGAAAATGTGTACGCGAGAAATTATCACGACGATTTTCACCACAGAAATTCTCAAGGGTGATGTTCGTTGCGGCAAATAAAACGTACAGAGAACCTGTAGGTAGGAAATCACCAGGAGAGATTTTCACCGCGGCAAAACAGCGGGAAATCCCCACAAACGATTTACCCTGCTGCAAAACCAAACTGTCAAAACGAAAAGAAGTGAACGTTTGGAACTGATCATCTAAGGGTATTGACTTACTCCTTAGCAAGACATGAATGAAGCGTATCCAAACACGTAGATTGCTTCTGCTATTTTCTTCGGTAGGCGTCTAAATAATATTCACACTTTCCATTCAAAAAGCATATCCTCCACTCCAATGCGTCAGTCGCAGATCAGCATTTAGTATTAATAATTCTTGCAGTAATGTTATTCATTCATCATTCTCACGTTTCTAACTATCACCAAGGATTGCTTTGAGAAAAGCCGGAACTTCAGCCTTGGTAGCAGCTTCAATATCCTCGGCGGTAGGCTGCTTGACAAATTTTCGTCCTTGATAAAGCCCGCATCTTTGAGTCGCATCGCCTGAGGGTTGTTCAATAACGTAAATGTTTGACCATCAGTATTCATAATCAAAACTTGTTTGTCAAAAGGACCAAACGTGGCGGACTGGTCATTCTCAAACGTTTTCTGAGCGACAATCAAATCATTCTTTTCCTTATTATCCACCGACTGCTGTCTCAGCTTCTCAATCAACTCATTCGCACTTTCCTCTTGTCGCTGATTTGCCAATAGTTGACTTTGCTGTGTTTTGCCTGCCTTGAAATATTTTTTCTGCCTTGTCATTGTCGTTTTCCACAGTCCGGCGTTCGGTTCGAGTGCATGCTCCGAGCGGACCGCGTTTGGTGCAAATCTTTTGTTTTTTTTTTTGTTGTGTTGAATGAATAATTGAGTCGTTCAATCAAGAAATATGCACAAGGATGGCGATTTAAATGCGCGCATCGCAAATAATAATGAATGCACTATTTTTACTTACTTCCATCGTTTCGCCTGTCGAAAATGTGGGCGCTTCTACTTCCTTTCCATATTCATCCGCAAACGCACTGTAAGGACTGAACAAACAAAAGGAAACGGCAGCCACCAATGCAGTTTTTTGAAAGGAATCATTTGATTGAGCACTCATCATCATCATCCGACACGTTTGTCTCTGTTGTGATCCGATGTTTTGGTTGTCGAGAACGCAAGACAAGAGCTCGCGGCTCCCAATCCAAGAATAGCTAACAATTTCATAGTTTATTGTAGTTTGTTGTATTCGTTAAGATTATAGAGTCAGTTTCGTTCTTCCAATTTACAGTAGCTTGGTTGCTCCATTATAATAGTGTCATCCTTCGTTTCGTTTCGTTTCATCCACCCAACACGTTGAAGCAAAGTGCGCAATCAACGCGATCGTCCTTTTCGGGAATGAAATAGAAAACAGGACTCGATCTTTCTGTACTGTTTCATCGTACAGTCGAAACGAGGAATGACGTTGCACGGAGGACGACTTTTCATTTTTTTGTGGTGATCGAGATGCGTGTCTTTTTCAAGAAAATCCGCAACCCGAAGCCCGAAGCTCTTTCTCTTCGTCGCAGTTGTTGCTTTTTTGTGATGGATATATGTGCTTGTCGCGTGTGTCAACAATTGTTGCAAATCCAAAACTCCGCGGTCGGAAAACTATATAGTCTAGTCGAACACTCTATTCATTGCATTCTCGCTCATTCGAAAAGAGAAAAACAACATCAACCTTTCATTCATTTACTGATTTCATTTTAGAAAACAGTGACGAAACCGACCCGCCACCTTCGAAAGAATCAAGTCTTTTCAGCAAAATGGCTGTTTCAACAAAAAGCCAACAAGCACGAAGATCATGTGTCGTCTTTCGACTGAGTTTACTTTTACTATCGGCTAGTTCCTTTTGGGTGACTGCCTTTTCCCCGATAACACTCTCTCGCAACAGGAATCATCATCTCGTACAACATCGATCAAGAACGACCGCCGTGGCCGGTTCGTTTTCGTCGACGGCACGCAAAAGCAACAAGAGCAACAACAAAAGACAACCGAACTAGAACCCGTCCTCGATGCCAAAGGCCAAGCCGTCACGGTGGGTGCCGTCGTGCGCGTTGCGGTGCAAAACTTGGAAGCCTACCAGATTTCTCCCAAGGCCAAGGGAGTCTTCAATGAACAGAAAGAATTTGTTCCAGATACCAGTGAAAGCCTTCCGATTGGACGCCGGTGCTTGGTACTGCCGGTAGGACTGCGAGGACTGGTGACGAAATTATACAATGTCGACGAAGTGAGTGCCAACTTTCCGATTCAAGTCAAGTTTCAACCTGGAGTGCATACGGACGAAGGGTACGATGCACCGGCAGCCTTTTGATGCATTTTGAAAGTCATGAAGTGGAGGTTGTGGTGGAGTAACTGTCGTCCTGCTCTGGAATAGAGTTACGATTTGCTGTTGCGCGAATGATCAGGTTGACTACAATCGATTCTGCTGGAAAGAACGCTACGGCGAAGCCTTTGACTCGTTTGACTTGATGTGCATCACACGATCTACTGGTACAATAATAATATGATATTAACTAACGAAGCGAACTAATATGATGTTAACTTGATGCGGGTTATCACATCCTAATATGCGTGACCTAATTAACTCGGCGTGTTCGCAACATGTGTTTCCCGACACCTTTGCTATTCTATTCATCGGCATCTTCTTCCTTCTTTTCTTCGCTGGCCAAGAATACTTCTGCATACTTTTGCGTGACGGGTGATCCTCCTGTGGACGATTAAAGGGAGTCCAAATGGGTTGTCCAATGAAAAGTCGCATGGCATGAATCAAGTGCTTTTCGTCGCACGTAAATCCTGTCGAGTTGTGGGAATGAGTTAGAACAGTGAGTCTCTGAAAACAAAATAATGCGAGTTCACAACATCGATACTATACGTACGATGATAAATTCCTTCCGGAAGAGTCATAAGATCGCCCTTCTTGACATGAACGCGCACCCACTTGTCCTCCTTGTTTCGAACATCAAAGTATCCTGAACCACCCACAATGTAACGAATTTCTTCCTGTGATTGTTTGATTATGTGTGAATGTGAGAAAATATTGTTGCCGAGTAACAACACTCGCCCAAATGATTTGCCTCAGAGTATACTAGGTCGAATCATTTCAATACTTACAGCATCATGAATGTGCTCTTCAAAGAAAGCAGCAATTTTCTGATCGAATTCCGGAAGATGATCCGGATGAACCGTAATAATATCCGCATACGAGTAACCTCGGGCATCCCGAAGTGCTTGGAGTTTTGGGTCCTTGGCGTCCTTGGGATCCCACGGAATAGCTTTTGTGGGATAATCGTATTTGTCCACATCTTCCATTTTCCAATAGCAGATGCCCAATTCACGCATTTGCTCTGCGGAAACGGGCACATTGGGCTCACGTTGATTGGGTGCACATTGGTCTTTGACCTCGTCGGGCATGAGCCAAGCGTCAGGCCATTCTTCATCGGGGACATGGGATAATCTTCCATTTTCATTTTCTTATTTTCCGGTTCTTCTGCGGACATGACGGAGGCCTGTAGAAGCGACGGTTGTGGTTTGATTAGCTGTTTGTTTATTGTTGAAATGAATGAACCAATCGATCGATCAGCCAAATCTTTTGGCGGAGGTTGTCGTGACGATAATACTTATTGCGATGAGTGTACTCTAGTATCGTACCACCACTCGACTGAGGATGACCGAAACACACTAGGAACAGAGGACTGTCGCGAGCAGTACGAGTTCCACGTTGCTTTCTACATACCAGGTACACAAAATCGGAACCTTTCGTCTCCGTTCCTCCATCGGATCTTCGTGGAAAGGCGAAAGATCCCTTGGCCAGTTGGCCACTTGGAGAGTTGGCGTAATGACTGTGTGAAAAAAGTGAACCGCGTGACATAACTATACCCAAAATTTGTACCGTCTGTCAGTTGCACCAAAGATTTCGGTCGAAAGGACCAACGGTCAATCCGCAAAACGAGGCTCGCAAAATCGCACAACCACCTCAAATATCCATTGCATCGGATCTTCGTGTCGTTAATATCCTTTTCGTTACTTTTCTATCTTTTCGAACATCATGTAAGTCAAAAGTGTGAAGAACACTTCTCTGTAAAGGGAGCGCGAGAACTGCTCTTTTGCTTCGTCCCTTTATCGCGCACAATCATTGCACCGCATGACTCATCTCACATGTCTCTTTAAACAGGTCCAACCCCAAGGTCTTTTCGACATGTCGGTAGGCGGCAAGCCCGTTGGTCGCATCGTCATGGAACTCCGTGCCGATGTCGTCCCCAAGACGGCAGAAAACTTTCGTCAGCTTTGCACCGGAGAACCAGGATTCGGATTCAAGGGGTCCAGCTTTCACCGCGGTACGTTTCGAAAGTCTTCTGATGATTTGATCGTATGTTTGCGTATCATTCTTTATTCTCACTCATTGATTCTTTCGTTATTTCTCAATGAAACACAGTGATCCCAGGGTTCATGTGCCAGGTAAGTCAATTTGGAAAGGACCTGCATGCGATGATTCACTAGGCCTCGTCGGGTTCTCATCCTTCCTCTCGCGCTTTCTCTGTATGTTGTAGGGAGGAGACTTCACCAACCACAATGGAACCGGTGGGAAGTCGATCTACGGAGGGTAAGTGGTGTGATGCCTTTTAAAGATCGTTGTACTTTCTGTGTGCATTTCTCACAACAACGCCTTGTTTCTCAATTTGATTAGAAAGTTCCCCGATGAGAACTTCAAGCTGACCCACACCGGCCCCGGTATTCTCAGCATGGCCAACGCCGGTCCTGGTACCAACGGATCGCAGTTTGTAAGTAGAATACGCATGCAAATGCAGAGTCTCTGTGATTATGTTTCATCTCTCTCACATTGATTCGCTTTTTCAGTTCATCTGCACGGCCGCGACCTCTTGGTTGGACGGCAAGCACGTCGTATTCGGAAGTGTTGTCGATGGCATGGATGTCGTCCGCACCATTGAAGGCGTCGGATCGAGCAGTGGAACCACCAAGGCCAAGGTTGTCGTTGACAACTGCGGTCAGCTCTAAATAGTTTAATGACAGGGAATCGGGATGGGATTTTGCTGCGCTGCAGCAAACTAATACTAATAGCTTGATCGTTAGTAGAACCGCCTCTTTGAACTAGTTACTTTTGACCTGTTTTACCTTTCTCGTACTTATTCCTATGCTTGTGTCTCAAGGCATGAGTGCTGTTCTACAGTGATAGAAAAAAGAAAACAAACAAGACTAGCTTTGTAACTGAAATGCAAACATCATGTACTACTATTCATTCCATTAAAGTTGAGCGAATTGCGAAAGAGCACTATCTCGATTGTTTCTGTAATGTTCATGGCCCCGAGAGACAAGTTGCTATCGCTGTGATGACTTGCCGTCAAACTACTAGAACCCTCTTGCCAGAGTGTCGAGCCCAATGCTTGTGCCCCAGAAAGACCCGCCAGAGTCGTAGTTCGCGCAGCCACCCAAAGAAGCTTGAACGAAAGCAATGCAGGCATCAAGAGTTCTTTTCCTGCTGCACCCAGTGGGCCTAACGCTTGCGAACTTGCCCGTCCGAGGGCGTCGACATCATTACATCAAATGGTAACAGTGCCAAATTGTGCGCCGCATCTGCCAAATTCTGTCGCTCAATGACAAACACAGAATTCCGATGCAAGCGCACAAATGCCTTTTCCTTCCGTGGTCCGAGAGGCTGTATTCGCACAGCAGAAACGCTCCCCTACGTTCTACCACTGTCAGTGGTCGGAGAGGAGGAGAAGAGGTCGACAGGAGGATGTGGACGGATTTCGACGTGCAAATGCTTCGAGTGCTACAATATCTTTTCGTGAGGTTCGATTCCGGCAGGCCCGTAAGAAACGAGAACGCGAACCATCCCAGTCGAGGGCGGTGGCTCGGAGGATGCAGCCACTTTTAGAGAATTGGGGTCCTCGTTATCATTCACGACAAGCATACGGTCCTTGCTAGGCAATGAGATTGGGATCCATGCATCAATTACTCCAGGTACAGGATCACCGTTAATGGTCGTTCCCAAACAAAGGTCCGTAATGTCAAGACTTCCCATTCCAAGCAAGCGCGCATCTCCATCCGATGATCCTCCTGGCATGAGTGTTTCAACAGCCGTCGAGTCTTCATTCACTCGAACTGTGAGCAGCAGACGCATTCCATCCTGAGTCATGAAGCCTTTCCGAAGAGGAAAGTCGAATTGAAAATTATCCCATACTGGATTGTTGTTCTCGGGTATCACCGGCGATACGACCGAGGGCGCTTGGGTGGTGGTTTTGAGGAAGGCGCAGGCTTTCGGTTGGAGGCAGGTATCGGAGCATTGATATCATTGTCATTTGTTGCAGCAGTATCGAGTGAAAACGAACAGAACGATGACACATTTCCGTGAGCCTTGCTCAAACCGAGCAGTTTCACCGGACCGAGTGCCAGAGGGGACCAGTACGATCGCTTGAGGTTGGAAGCTTCTAAAAGACGAACTCGAAATGCGCCGATAATCCCTCTTTGATGATGCAATTGCCTATACGGATGGTCTCGAAACGACACATCTCCATCCCAATGAATTTTGTCTGGTTGAGCGTGCGTTCTTTGCCGTGCTTGTGTCGCTTCGTACGTGGACGACGGTTCCTGCATTTGCACTTCAATTTAGTTTGTTTCAACAGAGAACAAGCTGTGTTGCGAATTCGCTTCAATTCGAACAAAGAGATGAGGTTACGTCGTTGTTGTTAAAAAAATAAAATAAAAGCCTCACGGCCCATGGTGATGAACAGAAAGAAAAGCGAAGACGAACTGCGTGCTATTTCTATTGCGGTGACCAAATGTCGTTGCGTTATCAAAGAGTTAGGGAATCTGAGTCGCGTCACGCCGGACAAGCTTGCAGTATGAAGTACTGTAAGTTTTATAGTGCAGCAACACGGAACAAACCTGTCCGAAACCAGCGGATTTCTTGATTGATTGTTGCTGTTGTTCATTTGCCTTTGATGCTTGTGAAGGATAAGTTGTAGTCTCATTTTATCATTCATTATCTCCAAACTAAATTAGAATCATGCCAGAAACAATTGTAGGTCGCGAAGAGTGGCCTACACTGGACGCAGAGACAGCGAACGAAGCAGAAGATTGGGAAATGATCGCCTCCGACGAGCCCGAATCCGAACAAGCTGTTATCGTAGAAGTGCAACGACCGCGGTCTCTGAGCTCATCGTTCTCAACTCCCGATTTGAGCCGCTATGATCTACTTGATTCTATTCAGGAAGATTCCTGCCTGAAGTTCCATGACGACTCGAGTTACGATCTTGTCTCGGGGCCGCGTTCTGTGATATCAGCAGCATCAACGCTTTCGTTTCGAGACGCCATTCTACGTCAAGCCTCATCGACCAATGATACGAACAATACGAATACCGAACAGAAGACGCTCAAACCGACTCTGAGACCCTTCCGTTTCAAACCCAAATTCGTTGTAGAACCCATCAAGCGATGTTCGAAAAGCACTGGTGATTTGCTGTCACTGGGGAAAATTGATGAAGATGACGATCATCACATAATAGGAGACAGCGACGCTATGGAGTTTTATCATCGTAAATCAGCAGGCGCTCGGGGCCGATTCAATGGTTCGAAAATACGTCCGGATGAGGCGAAACGGCTGCAAATTTCAATGCACAAGAAATCTTTGCAGCGAGCTAAAAATCCCAGCAGTTAAATTGGGATGACATCGACTCTTCGAAATGAATCATGTCGATTGACAAGAAGAAAATGCAGAAAGTTTTGGCATGGTGCGCAAGTCAAAAGAAGGCCTCCATACGGGACATTCTGGGCTGTTGCTCTCCTGTACCTGGAACATACTTAATGATGCCTTTGTGCCATAAACCATCTTATAACATAGATAGCTTCTCTAACGACAGATGTACGAGTTAATCACAAGAAAACACAATAGTCAGCTGTATACTCATGGCATCGAACGCCGTCTTTGTTCTGTCGTCTGTCGAGCCTCCTTCCGAAAGACCAGCTCCGGATTATCCAGTAAAAGCAATCTGACCAAGCTAGAACTAAACAATAGAGCTCGGTCCGACTGTAGTCGAGTCGATTTGTAGACCAATAATTGTACAGGTATTGTAAAATGAAGAACAGGAAAAAGAGTGACGGAACATCGTCGACCTTGAGGGTAGGGTTAAGCTGTCATGCCATTACTTTTTCCGTTCCCATTATTTTTTCCTCACAAAATTGCAGCAACTCGAAATGTTTTCGTTTCGTCGATTGGAGGTCATTCCATAGTAATAATCTATTGATTTAACACCGCAGTTTCCCATAATACTTAGTCAATATGTCAATGCAGACAAAAGAAATCGACAATAACTCCAAGCCGTACGAAACGGTCGAGCACGTTGCTCAATCCTATCATGGTGCGATTACCGAAGACGAGAGCCGAGAGCCGAAGGGGTTGCGCTTCTCTCGCCCGAGCAGCTTATTTAGTGCTTGTCAACTCTCTGGCATCGATGGTTATCTTTGCCCTCTATCTCATTTCCATCGAGTCGCTCATTAGTATCGGTCTCAGCGTTGGATTGACAATATATGTTTATCATCAAACAGAAGACAATGATGAATTTAACGGCAATATCATGAATTGGGTCCTTCTTTCATTCGCCGTCGTTACTCCCATAACAGCGGTTATCAGCATGGCGTTCAGTCGAAGAGAAAATGCACTACGTGACCTTGCGAATTTACGGTCCACTCTATTGCAACTCTTCATTGCGCACGCCATTTGGGATTGGGGAACGAAACCCGGCGATCTCGATCATTCTGGCAGAACGCAGTCAACTGTCGACTGGAGAGAGCATTGTGATTTAGTTCTCCAAGATTTGTTTGGTATAGCTTCCGACGTGACGCACTATTTAACACTGCCGACTTCTTCGCGAGCCAGACACAAGATATTCCCCATGTATCAAAGTGAAGCAAAAACAATCCAGGCCGAAGCAGTTGCTACTTTCAGAACGATGAATGTACGATTTGCTAAACTTTCGCAACATTGTGAGGTTCTCAAACGAGAAGGTATGCCGGGGAATGAGTCCTCTCGTATTCGGCAATGGGAGCGCGATTGTCTGCAGTATTTTGAAAGGCTGCGCATGGTCAAAATTACCGAACACCCCAGGCATTGAGGAGCTTTTCTCGTTTATTCTCAATCTTTTACCGCCATTCTATGCGCCTTTCTACGCTCAGGTGGCGCACGAGCTGGGTTCTTTGGGCACCGGAATCGCTTTTGCTGTAATCACATCACTGGCCTTGACAAGTTTGTTTGAAGCAATCTACCAACTGGAAGATCCTTTGTGCGGATGAGCGTATTGGACGGTATTTACTTGGAGCAGCTGTTGATCCGCGATTTGGTTCCAGATCTACTTCAATTGCGGCAGATTTATTTCCCAGATGCTCCCGACTTTGATTCCTATCCCCGACCAGTTCAGCACAGAGGATCGTCTACTGTACGGCTATTAGTCTCCGAATAGTGATTACATTCTGTTCAGCAGTTTCGTTGTAAGGTAGTTAGCGTCGCTCAAAAGAGCTCTAAAGCACTAGCATATCGTGAGGATGCGCCGGCGCCGCACCGACGGCGCGGGTGGACAGCTCTTCTCCACCACCCCCGATTTGTTCCGTCACGTCGTTTAGAAGCCGCGTATCCAACCGTAGTGTGTCATCGTATGGATCACGATAAATTTGGTTCACAAACCGATAGCCGACACACAAGTCGCTGTAATCATACGCGTGTTGAGCAGACACTGTACTTACGTCGGCATTCGATGTACCGACCATACTGACGAGAATCTGGTCGAAATGAACAGCGTCACGAACGTGCTGATGCGAATTCAACTGCCTCGGCCAATAACCTTGATTCAATCGCATTAGCTGGCGAGCATGAGCCTTGAGAAGAGGTGAATCGGCGTTTAGCTCATGGCGGAGAATCCACGTACGTTTGAAGAAAGGGTGGTCCGGTGTTTCAACTTCCAATTTCGCAAAATTCGTCGAGGAACCAGATGGCCCGTAGGATCTTCATCAATCTCGTGGGTCTCATCCGTCTTTTTCAATGAAACGGATCGCATGAACCCAGCTAATGACAGAGGCTCAACGCGCGGTTTCAGTGATGCCGGCTCCGAATGAGTACGCAAGAGGTGGGATTTCCTTTCGTCATTCTGACGTTTAATCTTTTCTTCTTTCCTCCTTTTCTCTTCATCCTACTATTTGTGACTGTCGGACAAGCCTGACTAGCATCGATACTCGCTACGATATTCACACTTGCGTCAATGATTTCACCGCCAGTCACCGCGTGTAGGCGATTGTTGATTCGGAACTCCAAAATGGGAGGCGGAATGCGCTCCAAGCGTTCCATACCATCCACAATGTTTTCTCTTGTTCGCCATCGTCCATTTCGATACCAACTCCACTGCCATAGCGAATCACAATGGGGTCACTGAAATTAACTTGCGCAAACGATTGAATTCGAGCAACTTTGGCAAACAGAATCGCTCCACACATGCTTGCAAAAGCACCCCGGAGAACGCTTCCATATTCACCAGAATGGTCATGCCAACACACTTCCACCGATCGGGCTCTGTCGCAGAAACAGCCGGATGAACCCCACCATACCCCACCGAGCAGAAAGTAGTCCAACTGAGAGAATAGGCATCCATAAATGTCCTCCTTCGGGACCCCCAAACGGAGTTCCGACCCCGCCCAAACAAGTCGGTTGCTTTTGTGCAATGACATAAATAAACATGGCAAAAATGAGCGTCAGAATGAAGAATATAACCGATATAGAGAAAATCACGGGAGCGAAACGACTGCGAAACGTCCAATGGAGGTATTTGATGACTTGCTCGTTGGGTTGAATGCCAAAGCACGAACAGGAGCTGCGCTGATCCCCTGCCGATTCGTAGACGGCCAGGTGACGATTCGAGATGCCTAGTTTTTTCAATAGCTTCCAGTCACTTCTTCTGTTGGGCTTTGAAACATAAAAGGAGTTGCTTGTGTGAAAAAAAAAAAGCGAAAAGACACGCTCTAGCAAATACAGTAAGAAATAGTGCGTACCCTTATCGTCTCTAGAATATACTGACGAGGCCTCATGGAAGATTCCGACGTCTCTGACCCATCCGGTCGATGATTCGGAGCATTCCGCGGTGCACGCGTCGACACAAAGAAGCGACCATGAGACGATACATGATTCAGCACTTGGTTCCGTTCGTTTTGAATTTCCTCCCTCGACGACTTGTCTCGTTGAGCGAAGAACCGAGCCAGATGCCTTCGTATCCTTGCGGCATGGCTCTGTGGAATTGCATCTTGATTGGGTCGGACCTGCAAGTAAACAATAAGTAACGAAATATAGAATCAGCCGCGAAGCATTGACCATGCATCTCATTTTCATTTGTTCTCTTGCTTGATTGCTTACTTGACTTACCAATGCCGGATGAAATCGAGCGCCCGAGGATGTACGTCTCCGCGGCAGATTTTCTCTCGTCGCATCTGTGTCAGGCTGTGATTCTTGCCCGATTTCAATATCACTACTATTGTTATTGTGATCATCATGCATATCCTCATTACCATTCTTATTATGATGCAAATCGTGCTGCTCCAGCGCATCCTTATTCTCTTGTTGCTGCATTCTTTCAAACGACACTTCCTTTCTCGACAAATCGCTGGCTAGTATGATCTCATCCTCTTTGATTTCAAACGAGGATTGTTTCTCTCGTAGTTTGTCCATTATTTGTCCGAGTAGTATTCATACAAACGCAATAACATGAATGTAGGATGTAGATTGTCAAAGTCAAAATGAATGAAAAAAACGAAAAACACTTGAAGTTGTGTAAAAAAGGCGGTGCATTTTCTGTGACGAGTGACGACGACACGGAACACCATTCCGTACTCCGTAACTTACAGTAATTTGTCCGAGTGACGTCATGTCTTATCTTTCGCAAAAGAAGCGGCAGCGAACAGAGTTCAAAAAACAAGCCAAAAAAATTCATTCCGCATTTTCATCCAATTGCTTGGTGCATGCAATTCTTGTCCTCCTAGTAGAGTTCGCTTCTGCTTGGCTATTGCCGTCGTCTCGAAAACAAATACGATTATGGAACGAACACAGCGTTCGTCTTCGAGTCTCTCGGTTCTTGTAAGTCTCTTTTTTTTTTTAAATTTACGTGCTTTGCTACTCGATGCTGCATCTTTTGAGCTTTTGTGATCCATGTGTTGTTTCTTACTATTTCATCATTGTTTCGGAATCCTTATTATTCGTTTAGGTGCGACCGCACAACGCTGTGACTCCCATGACGCTGACGGACCGCCTCCAGATGCAATTGAGAAATACAATTACGAAGAAAACAAAGATGAAATCAGACGACTCGAACAATCATGACGATGAAGACCTCGAAGCAAATGGGAGCACGCGGAGTATTCAATATCGATTGGACAATGCTCATCGTGGTGATCCGTCGACAGGAGTTTTATAAAAGGTTGTTGACGTGCGGCTTTGCGCAAACGGTTCGAAATGGATGGTCGAGGCACGGAATGAGTCCGAATCAAAATTTGGCCATGTATCTTCATTGGATGTTTCGGTAAGACGCAGAGAATATATTTAGATTGTGTTCTTGTGTACGAAAGATGCATTCGAAGTCTTACCGTTTCCTGGCTTAATCACGTCTGCACAGAGTCAACTTTCTATTCCTCTTTGCAGTCATGTGGCTCTCGTTTATTGGCCTCACCATCATGTTCGCTGGACTGATTACCATCGCTGGGCAGGTGGATCCGGACTGTGTTCAAATATCAGGGAATGATTTTGCTTCGGCGGGGACTCCTTTTCGGATGCATTTGCTCTGAGCTGGACGACGTTTACTACAGTGGGATATGGATCCACGAGCACTGGTTTGAGTCACACGAATACAAATTTTTCAAATGCTTTTGGGTGGATTTTATTTGTTCCGTCGAGGCTCTCTTTGGGATCATTTATTCGAGTTTCTGTGGCGCTATTTTGTTTGGAAAAATTCTCCGTATTCAAAGCACAGCTCAGGTCATGTTCAGCGACCCGCTTCTCATTCGATTTGGTGCGGGCCTTAGCAGCGAGTACGAAGCATCCGCTGGCGTTAGTAGTTACGATGAAAAAGTCTTTGTCCTGTACTGGAATTCCGTATTGTGAACAAGCTTTACGGCGACATTGGAGGAGAGATCATGGATGCCACCTTGAATGTTGTCGCCAGCGTAGGAAAGGATCACTTGAAGCCTGTGTCGTCCCCTTCCCATCACAGTAGCAATACCACAACGGATAACTATGCTTCCAGCCACGGCCATGGAATCTCTGACGAGAACAACATGGATTCTTCAACGCCAAAGGCATATTTCTCAGAATTCGGAGAAGGCTTTCCAGACACGGACGAAGATCCAACCATTACAGACAAGCATGTATTCCAGAAAATGCGCATCGAACCTAGTGATCATCCTTTTTTCAAGCGTGTATGGCTTGTAAGACACGTGCTGGACCACGAATCGCCGATTTTGAAACATCGAGTCCGGCGATTGATCCTCCGAAATGGAGGGTATTGGCCCCAGAAATTCAATAATTACGAGGCAATTCGTGACAGTCTTCAGTTCAACCAGATCTTGGTTAGTTTCAACGGGATTTCCAACGTCAGTTCAATCGATGTCTATGCTCAGAGGATCTACGATTTCTACGATTTGAACATTGGTTACCAGTTTGTGAATATTCTCTACCGAGAAGAGGAGGTGCAGTTGGTGTTGATATTGACCTCATAAATGACGTTCGGGAGCAAAATGGAGGTGGTGGTGAACCTCTTTTGGATTGAACGTGCTATCAACCGAACGAAGAGGCCAAAGGCCAAGCGGTTGCCTGATAAAACTCGAATTCCAGTTTCGCCGAGAGTTGAACGCGGATGTATCACTTTTCAAAGACCATGCCCGTCGTATCTGACGGAACACTTGAATGCGCAGCAGCAAGTTGGTGAAGCTCTTCTGATTCTTGTTATCATGGGGTCAACATAGGCCCTCAACTTACGTTCCCAATAAGCTACAAGGTCGCTGAACATTTCGATAGCGTTCTAGATGCTTGTTCCATCGGTAGTCTAGTTATTAGCAAGAAATAGCCTACTGGTAGCTATTCATTCCGAAGGAAGCCATAGTACTTCTTCGTCTGTCCGTCGATAAGAAACGTAGAAAAATGTACTAGAGTGAATCTGTCCGTCACCACGCACACACCGACAAGAATTTTAGCAACGCAGACGAGCATGCCCCGCGGAACGAAAACGACCATGGAAATGTGATTATTTGTTTGTGAAGCGACCAAGCGATAGAAAAATCAATGAATAACAATGTCGAACCCAGCAGCTCCTAACAGCTTAAATGTCTACAAAAGAGTAACGATCATTCGGCATGAAGACGATAAAGTAACTTTTGAGGACTCTTCGGGAACGATCAAATCGTTATCCGTCAAGGACTTTCGCGATGTGCTGTCGGCGACGGTAAGTCATCGCTCTTGTTCAGAGTAGGATTATTTAGTGTGTATAATTTCTGATCCTCCCACCTTTCTATTTTGGAATTTGCCTCAATACAGCAAGCGCCAACAGTGTCGAAACAAGCAAAGAGTGATATCCCCGTTCCTCAAATCAATGAGGTTGAAACATATGCAAAAGACATACCAGCCACGTATGACATCAAAGAATCGTATATTCGATATCGTCACGCTACGGAAAAAGATTGGAAAAAGCGAGTCGATTATGTAGGCGATGCAGAAGATGAGGAATGGCTGAACAAGAACAGCAAGTTTGGAGCGGTCGCTCGCAGCAAGGAGGATGGCACGCAGCTAGGTGCCCGTCCTCCTCAACTTTCCATGGAATTGTTTGAATCCATTATCGATGTATTGGAAAAGCTACAGCGTTTGATGTGATTGTCACTATGCAACAAGCAGAAAGCTTGATTTTGAAAAGGCTTCCGGAGCTGACGGATATTTTCCCCACAAATACAGCACGGGGACAGGGGAACGGTAGCACCAAATTCAAACACATGGTGCAAGATGTCTACAACTATTGGGTGTCGAAACGGTCCAAGTTAAAACGCCCTTTGCTGCGACGCTACTGGCCTGTAACAAGCACGGACGATACAAACCCGCATTTGGTGTTCCGTGCCCGAGAAAAGGAAAAGTACAAGCTGCGAAAAAAGCGTCAAAATGATATGGAAGCTTTTCAAAAGCTGAGTTGGCTTCGTCATGACTTTGATAACTTGCGTGCCACGTTGGAATTAGTTCAGCGGAGAGAAGAATTGCACCGCCTGCACTTGAAGCTACTGATGGAACGATTTCAACAACGAATCCATGATGCCTGCGACACATCGGGTGCACCTCGTGAGGCCGCACTGCCGTCTCGAAGCGAAGTGAAACGGCTGCTGGACGTCCCCGAGCATTTTGATGCCCAGTTTGGAGGGCGTAAAGTGAAACGAGGTCGTGATCAGTCGACCAATGGTGCTTCGTCTTCTCAGTTGCTCCAGTTAACTTCCGGATCCGTGTCCAATAGGAACATGATGTTCAAATCCTCTACCCAACTGGCTGGTCCGGATCGTGCCAATATTGCAGGACGCAACCACGGAGAGCCTGCTCCAAATTTCTTGCAGCCTTTGGGGAGCCGTGAGTCATACACTTCCTCCTGGCAAGATGCTGTTCCTTACGTCACAGCCTACGAAAATGGTGAAGTCATTCCTGTTCTTCAGTTTCGACACCGTCCGCGAATAGGACGTGGTGGTCGAATTTGCATTGACCGAATCCCCGACCGCCACCTACTGCTGGTATTGATCCTGTAACAGTGTTACGAGCTGGTATTCCACTTCCGAGATCGCATGCGTCGTCATCGCCAAATCATTTATTGGACCTTTTACCCCGTCCAATTGATTCCTTACAGGTGAAACGCCACCTTGAAGGATTAACAATGGCAGCTCTCCGCGAGGAAGACGTTCTGATGAATCAACCTCCATCGGAAGAGGCAGATGCCGACCAGGTGCTGGTTCGAATGGATGATTGGCTCGATACCGATGAGCAACTGTGGGAGAGGAGAAATACGTTGTCGGACCATTGTAAGCGACCCAAACGAGTTTTAACTAATTAATGCGCTACAAAGAAGAAAATATCGTTAAACATTCTTATTACAACATGTAATTTTTTGGGTTTCGAACCGTCTATGTATATATTTCTCAATAGTGTTACTCATTCATTTTATGTTTTTTGGGGAATAATAGCTCAACAGAATACAATTGCAGCAATTCCCATATTCTCTAGGGATGCTGCACTTTCTAATATCTGACAGGTGAACATGAAACCGTGTTCAAAGTAAACACAGGAGGGGTGAATGCGAGCATTCGCTGCCTGTGATATGGACATTTCGGTCTAGTAGCCACCCTGACCGCTGTTGAACGGGTCGTAGTAGTCGTTGGTGCCACCAAAACCGTAAAAGGGCTGTTGCGTTTGAGGGGCTGCAAATGCGCTGATGTCATGCGCGGATCGTTGTAGTGGTGATTAGGGGCCACAGGCCCTCCGACAGCGGTGTACGACTGGAGCAAAGCAGGTTGCTGCTGATGATGACGATGCTGGTTGCGTTGATGGTGAGGCACATGATGACCGTGGTGATGTTGAACGTGATGGCCGTGGGTAAGTTGGACAGGATGACCTTGAGCGTGCTGAACAGGGTGGCCGTGAGGATGTTGGACAGGATGACGGCTGTTCCTGTTTTGACTGTAAAGCTCGTCGATCGATCCAACCGGATTCAGAGTGAAATTGGGAAGCGACGGCAAATTTTGGCAATGATGCGACGACCTCCGGCTGTGTTTCTGACACCTCCATTGCGTTGCCCGTTACCGGTTTGCGTCGCGATCAGGTGAGGACGCATTGCCTCTACTAAACGAACCGCTTGCTCATGTGTGGCAACAGAAAGACCGCGCTGGACCACATAGTTGCCGAATGGATCCATCATCAACTCACGAATCCTGTCTGGGTCACTCATTTCGGCAAGGTACATTGCTTTGATTCTGTCCGAGCAACGTTCCAAACATTTCTCCATCACATTCGAGCTGAACTTCTGAATGGCAAGCAAGTTAACTTTTCCGGCAACACTTTCGCAGACAGCCTGAACGTCATCGTCCGAGCACACGTCCAGCACGTACTGCACCACGTAATTACCATACGCATCCTGCATCAGTTCGAGGGATTTGTCTACAATACGCAGGACCAGATTAGCACGAGACTCATTCTGTGGAGAATCGAGGCAGCGTTGAATAACACAACATCCATGGCGATGACGAGCCACATCCCCAACGCTGGCTGCAACAGCGTCAAAGACGAACTTGGAGTGTCGAGGATCCAGTTTCAGCAGAATTCGCTGGATGACGTGGTTGCCATGGCTATCAATGCAGAGCCGCGCGGCAGCTGGGGCGAGTGCGCTCGTTAGCACTTGAGCGGCGGACTCGGTCTGTTCTGCATTGTCCAGCGAGCTCTGTTGGTCATCGTGTGCACACAGCTCGACGACTTTCTGGACGCTCCGAGTTCCGTGAAGGTTCAAGCTCGCATTAACAAGGCGAGAACTGACGCTCTTGATCAGCATGATGCGTTCTTCTGGAGTAATCTTCTCCAAGATCTTCTGGAAAAGGTAGTTCCCAAAGGATCGACCATTGCCTCGCCCCAAAACGGGAGCCCTTCGTTCAAGATCAACGTTGCAGCCGCTGGACCTTCTTCGTCGAGAGCTTGCTGCACCAGTCTGCAGCCCACTTGGTCGCGCGACAATCGGCGGATTTGCCCTAGCAAGGCGTCTAACGGAGGACGTTGTGATGTGCCCGTAAATTGGCCACCCAAGATGGAATCAGCCGTCTGAAATTGGCCAAGACTGAGCGTGCCGGCGGATGAGAAGTCATCGCCGCCTGGTGAGTTCAAGGAACGCAAAGGAACTGATTCGGTGCCAAAGACTAGCTGTGAGGCGACCGATGGGTCTGCATATTCCCCGAACTTGAAGGCAATCCCCAGGGGTTTCTGCTGACCCAAGTCTTGCGAGAAAAGGTTCCACCCGTTGGGCTGTTGGCGCTTGGAGCATTTGGAACCACGTAACTATACGGTTTTCCTGGTACTTGCATCATCTGCACAGGTTGTAGCACCTGTCCTCTGCCGTCAGGCGCGGGTACTGCCATGTAGAGAACCTGCGGCTGTTGCTGATGCGGCATGGAATCCGGTGCCGGCTGTCCGTAGGATGGATCCAATGTTTGATCATAGGGAAGAGATCCTCCGTAGTTCCCTCCTTGATTGTAGGAAGATCTCTCCAAGCCAGAGAGGTTAGTGGAAGACCCACGCGCCGAAAGAGAATGAAAACCAGAGGTGGAGCGCTCATCGTCAACAAACGTCGGGGTACGGCTAAAGTTACCGTTGTCACTTGCATACTGTTGATACGCCGGGATACTCTGAGGCCCATTACCCACTTCATGGTTTGCATAAGGCGATGCCGATCGACTCGAAGCCGTAGTTCCTGTTCCTAGTGGAGAATCTCTCGGTTCCGGTGTAGCATGGATGTTGGTGTAGCTACTCTTGCTTGCAGAGCCGAGGGTCATTCCTTGTCCAGGATAGCGAAACACATTGCCTGCATCATTCTCAGATTGCTCATAGTTTAGAGACGGAAGGTTGGTGTGACTCAAACGGAAAACATCTTCACCAAGACTCTGGGAAGGATCTTGAGAAAGGAATCGGCGGATACTATCTTGCTCGTTCTCAGCGCTCGATGTTGATGCAGAGATTCCTCCGGAAGAAGGAAAACGCCAGACGAGTTGTTGGTCGAGTGATCCGTGAAGTTACCCCAGCCATCGTTGTCTTGTGTAGAAGCCCTGGGGCTCCTGTGAGCGAAGAACCTACGAGAGCAGCGGAGCCCATGGTGGAGGCAGCTTGCGAAAGAAGACTCACACCGGCCAGCACTTCCCTAAAGTGTCCACCACGCTATCATCTCGTTCGGGAGCCATCAAACCAGACGACGGCGATGGTTTTCCTGGACTTCCGCTAGTGGAAGAGGAAAGAGTTGGGGATGCTCTACCGAAACATCGGGAGGAATCATTTTAGACATGCAATCGAGCAACTCGAATGCCTCTTTTCTCCAGCAACTTAAACAAATACTATGCAGCAGCAAGGTCCTATGAACATAACAGACGCCCTGGGGCACTTTTCAATAAAAATAATAAACAAGAAGGTGTGCAAACCTTCCTTCCTCTCGATGATGTGTGGTTATCCCTGGAGCTTCTTGTACGCTCGTTTTACCACGAGTCGTCGAAGTCGAATGCGTGTTGTCGGCGTTTGTGGAAGCGGAAAAGGAGACGGGTGGGTGCGGTGTACAGGCAGGAATTGGTACAAAAGGTGGCGGGACACAAATGGGGTTCATCGTATATACACATTTAATGTACTATTTTTCTCGGTTTGCACTATTCGTGAATGACTCCTGTGATGACGAAAGACGAAAGCTCTCACGCATTGTGGCTATTCCTACTTACGGTTGACGTGACACGTTGGGCGTTTTAGGGCGCGCTGTCAAAACCGCATCCAAAATCCAAAAGGAGCCGTTACGTAGACAGTTCAGTCCGTCGTCCGTCCATCCAAAGAGCAAGAAAAACCTTCCGCTTTCATTAAGTTACAACATAGACTAGTGATTTGTATGGGGAGATCAAACAAAACAAAAAAGAAAGCAGGAAGGATGGCTTTCGCATCCATTCGCTTCATGTGCTGCGCTTGGGACGAACAGGGACAGGTTGTGTGGCAAAAAGCTAAGAAAAATGGACCGATGTCCTCGCTAGCCATTCCTGTGTATCTGAACGTCAACAAACACCATTTCTACTGTAAATCGTATAGTGAATATAATGATCCATATAAAGAAAAACTCACCAATGAATGTTTAGCAAATATCTACTGTAAATTCGATACTTCGCAATTATCAAATAACGCTCCGTATATGCGAATAGCGCGGGCAGACTTCCTGTTTTCGTCACCAAAACAAACCAGAAACCGCAACATCGTCAACAAAATAATCATCGACTCGCATCTCGCATTAAGCTTCAAAACGAATTGTGTACGTGCTTTGAATTTATTCCGACTACCTGGTAAAGAGTAACTCAAGTCCCAACAATTGAGGATATAAATAGCCTGACGACAATCGTTATTCTGGTGCATCTGAACGAACGCAAACGGTGACCCCACAGTTGAACGAACCATGTCAATACTAGCACCACCTTCGACTGGAAAGAAAAGGCACACGCTCGGCGCGTATTTGGAACATCGCTGCTCGATGGGATAGACGAAAGCCTGTGTTACTCCTACTCCGAAGATGAGCCAAGTGGTACCTCCATCGCAACCAGCAAATCCGGAAACGTGAGCAAGTCATTCCTGCAGGTAGACCAGAGTTCCGACAACGAGAATAGAGTCAACAATATCGCTTCAACGAGTTCCCCGTTCTGTGAAGTGAACAAAAGCTCCTCGTTCAATACAAGTAACCTTCCGGTTCTCGGGCCATTTGACAAGATCATCGAGTCGGACGAGCGCGGTTCTGAGAGCACAACGCCGACAAAGATTGATAAGGGCGATTCGCGTATTCAAGAACGACTCCGAGTCATGAGAATTCAGCATATAAAGTCTCCTGTGCGCCGTAATCTCGTGAAAGCAACACAGAATGCGATTAATCAAGCTTCCAAGAGTGTCAACGAGTCTCTTCGTGCAGCCCATGTCTCGAAAGTCGCAAACCACCGCCAAGTAACGTCTGCAATAGCTCAAGAGCGTCAAGGATGGAAAGCGAACAGCAATGAAGCCAAGAAAATATCCCAACTTACCCACAAGGCTCGTTTGCAAGCAATCTCGTTGGAGAAAGAGCTGTCGTCGCATCTCAGTCGGGATCGAGCAAAGCGCCGACAAAACGAGCGCAGTGATAGACTTCAAGAAATCGAAAAGGAAACGGAGTTCAAGTCGCGGCACTTTCGGGATCAGCAGCAACGACTGAAGGAGGACAAGGAAATGCGTCACCGTAAGTCAATGGCCGCGCGTGCCCTGTTGCGCGCAAATTATCGACAAGGAAACGGAAGTTGCACTTGCAGAAAATTGAAGAAGAAAAGGCTATCTTTGAAGAGCGTCACGAAAGCAGTGCTGCTCTGCGTCAGTTCAACCGAGAAAACCATGAAAAGCGACGCAAAAGTTTTGCGTTTCGTAATGGAGATGCTCGACGAATTCGTCAATTACATGCCCAACTCGAGGCACAGCGTCTTCAAGACGAGCATCGAAGCTTCGAACTAAAACGAGCGGGTGAGAAAGACGCAGATGCTTACAACCGCAAAATGGAAGATATTCGTCGCGAAAGTCTAGCTGGTCGTAATGCAGAGGCCCGAAAACAGCGTGAGTTGATGAAAACGATCGAGTCAGAAACCATGACAGAGGAACACAAAAGCTACGAACTGAAATGGGCCGGGGAGAGGACGCCGAAGCCTATCAAGCCACGTTAGGAGATGAGCGGCGAAAAGTTTTGCTATTCGGGGCGAAGAGCACCGAAAGCAAAGAATGATTCTGTCTGAAACTGCTGACAAACAGGCTAGAGTCGAGCATGAGAGCTACGAGCTGAAGTGGGGTGGAGAGAAAGATGCAGAAGCGTACCAGCGAAAATTGCAAGAAGAGCGTCGACAAAGTCTGGAAAATCGAAACGCGTTTGCCAAGAAACAGCGTGAGCAGATGGCGGCTGATGCAGCAGCGGCTCTGTACCAGGAGCATGAGTCCTATGAGCTTAAGTGGTCCGGGGAAAGGATGTGGAAATGTACCTAGAAAGCCAGAAAAGGAACGTCGAGAGAGTTTGGCATTTCGGAACAATGAAGGAAGGGTCCACCGTGAACTAGACGAGAGGCTTCGCGTCAAGGCTTTGTCTTCAGAGCACCATTCGTATGAATTAAAATGGGATGGAGAACGCGATGCGAAGGCATACGAGCTACGACTTGCAAGCGAGCGCCGAAATAGTTTAAGAGGTCGCAATGATCAAGGTCGAAAACAGCGTGAAGTGGAAGCTGAAATGGCACGCACACAAGCTAGAGCGGAGCACGCCAGCTATGAGCTCAAATGGGCAGGAGAGAAGGACGCAGAGGAGTATAAGAAGCGAATGCAACAAGAGCGACGTGAGAGTCTTGCTTTTCGTAACAAAGAAAGCGCCCGGCATGCGAATGTTATGGCAGAGCTACGAAGTATTGCATTGGAAAAGGAGCATGAAAGTTATGCTCTGAAATGGGCTGGCGAACGCGACGCGAACGCTTACCTTGCGGACTTGGAACAGCAACGCCGAGAATCGCTTCAGCTTCGTGGTAAACAGAAAACGCACGAACGAGATGTAGAAAGTCTCCTCCACGACAAGGAACTCAAGCGAATTCACGAAGATGAAGAGCTGCGAGCGGCCGACCAGCAAAACATTGAACAATATCGCCGAGAGTGCGCAGCCAGAGATCGTGCTTCACTCGAATTTCGTCGCAAAGAGGCCCGAGCGCAGAGGATCAATGAACAAATTCGTCTACTAGAGCAACAGGAGACCGACTCGAAATATTTTCTTTTGGAATCCGATGCTCACCGAGACGTTGAGGAATATTTGAAAGACTGCAAACGACGAAGGCGATTGTCTCTAGCTTTTCGCGCCAAAGAACGACGCGTGAATTCACAGTGGGAGCAAAAGAAAGCAGAAGAAGTGCGCCAAGAGATTTGCGACGAAGTTCAAGCCCGATTGCTAGATCAGCACTATATCGAACTGGCACGACAAGAGGAACGAACGCGTCTTGCGCTGAAGTCTATTCGACACGCTGGAATATCACGCAAGACTAATCCTTCTTCGTAGACTAGACTTAACCGCTGTAATACTCCATTCGTAACTATATCATAGCTGAAGATGAAGTAGATTTTAGACACTAATAGGCAGCTTCACCGTGGACACGAAACCGGTAAATGCATGTGTATGCAGGGTTTCCCAATTGCTTTCGACTCGCACTTGGACTGCACTTGTTGGTGGAGTCCAACCACCACATGCCGAACTCGCTGCCGAGCAAGATCCGGATTCAAGGCGCCCGCCTCTTGAATAACATCCTTTTGACTGCCGCTCTTTTCAGCAACGGGAAATGTTTGCGTGCTAGGTCCTTCAATGTTATAGGAGATTTGCTTGAGCAAAATTGGCTTTTGACTATCAAAGTCTAATCCACCGCATTCGTTTTCGTCGCAAGAAGCGAAACCATACACTGATGCCTCTTTGGGTGCACTGTTCATGTCCCGTGGGTCTGGCAGCAACAGACTGGACACATGGTCGAGACTGACAGCAGAAATATGCACTGGGTATGGTAGCCTAAATGTAACAACCCTTGTCCACCCGACATAGGCCAGCAGGAACCTGGTCGCGTATCGGGGTGAAAAATGGTTTGAGGCGACGCTACGGACGTGTCAGTACTCTGACCCCACAATCCAAGAAGAGAGGACGGAAGTCCGACCTTCCAGTTCTGCCATCCTCGAGGTAGTAAAGGTTCCCAGTCTTCAGGAATGAATCTACGCCACTTCCATGACCCCAAACGCTCGTGTTCATTGGCGGGCGGCTCGTACGAATGACTCGTCAACTCGTAGACAACGGTACTTCCTGTGCATGATCTGTCAATCTAATCTTATCATGCATAAAATCCACAAGTGCTTTTTGAACTTCTCGAGCTCCCTGTTCGACTGAAACACAAGAACTCCCACTGACGATTGCCACTTCCAACTTGGAAAGGTTAGAAATCTCTTCGCTCATGAGCTTACCAACCCACTCATCTAATTGAGATTCGCTAGCAGCAAGAACCGTCTCCACGTCGAACACTTCGTCAAGAAACTCCATTGAGATCGAATCAACCATTCCAGCGACAGAGTTGTCGACGCGTCGTCGAGTTGTTTCTGCGTTCAACAATTCCGTCAGACTTTTGCTCAAATTGAGAAGCTGCCTCATGTTCAACTGTCGTACTATATTCTCAGCTTTCTTTAATAGGTCATCCCGTCTGCTGATCGCCGCTGGTAAGGAGGTGCTGTCATCCGTCGTCTTTATGCTAGTTTGGAGGACAGCCTCTAAATGCGACGTCTTGTCGTTATGCAGCAAAAGCGACTGTCCCCTAACTGAATGGCTTTTCGAGCTCATCTATTGGCGAGATAGTGCTTCCTTCGTTCCTTGTCTGCGACGAAGATGCTACCACAGACGACAGAAACAATACCGATATCGATAGACGCATGATGGAGTTGCTGTATTTATCAATAAAGAGTGGTGCGGTTGCTCTGTTTGGCAACGCTTCTCTTGTTGCATTGTGCTGGGCAAAATCCTCGCTCTTCGCAAAATTTTCAAAGCACACAACGAGCACTGGACTTATATAAGGTTAAGGATAAAGTAGGGGCCGACGTACAAAAACAGACACCACGTATTTTATGGAACCTAAAGTTTCACTTCTCAATCTAGCTAGGAGGTTATTCCGCACGGATAGTGCGAGGTTGGTGTCCTATTATTATGCTCATCCTAACGAAGCCCAAGAGCACATTCAGAACTAAGAACACGACCAGGATATAAAGAACGAGCAATTTTTCAAAACGCAATACAGTTGCAGATGAGCGCGAGAAGCCTGCACCAACAGCTACAGCTAAATCATTGACCTTTGCGTTCGCATCCTATGGGTTTGTCGAACGTCTACATCCGTAGACACCATTGAGTCACACGATCATACAAAAGACCGTGCTGGAACTGCGTATTGTGTTTGTTGTAAAAGGGTGTTTATTGACATTTTGTTTCTTCTATTTTCTATTCTTTTTTAATGATCCGTTTTATACAAGAAGCGGATAATAGTTTTGGACATCAGCATAGCGAGCGAAATGAAAGATAGCGGAAAAAGGAAAACTCATGGTGTGGGCAACTCAGCTAGTGCTTTTGAGCCCAAGCACGGCGAACAAAAGAGCGGCCTTACGAATAGACGTAGCAACTGGAACTCTGGTTTGATGTTGCTGGGCCAGCTGATTATTTGGTGCCGAGTCTCCTTTAGTGGTGGTTGGGTCATCGAAAATGGGAACATAATTGTATTCAAAGGAGTGCTGTTATATAAAGACAAGCGAGCGTGTTAGTAGTGTTCTCATCAATGAAACCATTATTCCGAGACCATGTCGTCCAAGTGAAACTTACTCCTCGTATTTTCGGTGGCGACTGATCGCGTCACATTCTTGATACCATTTTCCGAATGGTGTCGGGGGTTCAGGGACCGGAAGAGACCAAGCCTTCAGTTGAGTTTCCAGGCGGGTAGAGCGCACCGGGCCCGTTTGAAATGCCGCCGAGAGGACAACAAGGTAGTGAGAATGAGTGCTACCTTGATCATAGAATGAATCATTACGTATGGATGCATGCTGTTTGGATTTTGAAAAAAAGGAAGTGATGCCTTTGCGTTTTCGTTTGCGCGTTGCTTTGCCAAATTCATGAATTGTGAGACCTTTTGTTCCGTTTGATGGATGGTCGTGAAGTTGTATTTACTTGTCATTCTTCCGTTGAAGTCTTGATGGCAATGAATTTCCACGAGCTACGAGCAATTGCCTATGACTCGTCTGGTGTCAAGAAGTTCAAAGGAGCGAATTACGAAAATTCGAAAACGTGAGTGTCGTGATTTCTTCGAATGCGGGAGTGCGGCTTTTCGAAACGGACGAGAAAGGATAAAGTGGGAAGGTCTTGCGTTTTCGCGTAGAACACGAAACACAGAAAGACAAAAGGTGCGACGATGATTGGTCGATGGATTGTCGCCTTCCGAATAGCGGTTTAAGAGAAGTGATTTGATTGGCTGAATTGCTTGAAGGGTCATAAATGAAACTGCAAAGTCCGAACACACGTCTGTCCGTGTCAGTCAGTCAACCGATGCTTGATGCGAGAGAAGAAAGACGTGACATCCGCGGCCATCACGAAGTGTGTCATTCGCCCTTCCGACTTTCGCCAATGTTCTTGTCTGCGTAGGCTCATTATTTGACACCTTTGTGTCAAGTGCGTCCGTTAGAGAGAGTAATGCTGTTTCCACCTTTGAATCTGTCATCAACTACACTACTGCCGCGAAGCAAATCGCTCCCAAACAAGGTGGAGTTTGGCGAAGGTTTTGGTTTCAACCTTTTGCGCCTCTTTCAAATAATTCCCTTCAACACTTCTTTGCCTAGACATTCGGACATCTTCTGTCAAAGCAATCATTCATTACGATTAAAGAGGTTCTACTCATCTAAAATTTCGTGTCACTTGTCAATCAATCATGCCATCAAAAGCAAGCGTCGTGTTACTCATCAGCTTTCTCACTACGGTGTTGGCGTTTCAAGCCGGTTCATTTCAAGTGCTGCTATTGCACGCGGAAGAAGTACGACTCGACTTCGCGCTTGGACGTTACCGATTGATACAAAGGCAGCCTTCGGGACCTGGTATACAGAAATACACCCGACCTTTCGTCAAACCACTTATGAAGAGTAAGTATTGATAGTGCTGCGTCTCCAGTCGTGCCTCATGACCGCATTCACTTACGACGGCGCCTGTTTTGCGAAACCACAGTCCTCCTTTTGAATACAGCTATGTTCCTTGCACGACGAATGGATGAGTTCCAAGTACTTGGCTGTTGAAACCATTCAATCACCACCTCTGCAATCCACGAACATTCCTCTACTTCCTCGCAACCAAACCGAAACCCAATCCGCGTGGCATTCAATTTCGCAAAGCGAATCCGTCTCCATGAAAAGTAGTAGAAAAACACAATCTGTACAGGCTAATACTGCGAACACGCTACATTTTCGTGCACTCACCTTTGGCACCGCTCCTCATTTCACATATCACTCGAGGGCCAAAAACACTTCCACTCGCTATGCTATGATTCTTTTGTTATAATAAATAGTACTGCTAAAGCTTTCCATTTTGTCACTTTATACATTCTAGGCACGTAGGTTAGTGCTCCAAACGGGTTTGAATAGCAATGGTGATTTGCGCGCTCTGCGGTGTCGATCCCCTCTCCACACTTTCCTCTCTAATGAAGCAAATACCGGCCTATAATAATAGCTGCCTATTGATTAACGCTCGCAGCCTTTCGTACTACCGCAATGCGCGAATCAACATCGTATTATTAGTTCTCCGAAGGCAGTGTGGGCGGCGGTCTCGCTTGGTAGAGCTGCTTTTGATGAGGTGCAGGCGGGCGAATGTCCAAGATACGAAGCATGGTGACCTCTCGTCGGAATCCGTTCTTGCGTTGCGAATGCTTTCTCCTCCTCTTTTTGAATATAATCACCTTGGCGTCCTTTGTGATTTCTTCCACCATGACATCGACAACTGCGCCTTCAACTTTGGGTAATCCTACCAAAGTGTAGTGAGAAGTACTCAAGAGCAAGACAGAATCCAGAGAATGAACCGATCCGAGTTGGAATTTATCGACGGGCTTGAGCTTGTTCACTATCAGCAAATCATCGGTTGTTACTTTATATTGCGTTCCAGCCAGCTCAATGACTGCCACCATACCTCCTGCTGGTGCTCCTGCGCGTAACGTTGCTAGTTCGGACGGAGCACGTCGGAACGACCCATCGCTATTGAAAACACCCGATCCGTCGTCTTCATCATCATCGTAATAACCCGAGTCTTCATCGTCGTCGGCTCCGTCTTCGGCCATTTCTTCTTCGATGAAAGGATCGAAATCGGGTTCGTCTTTGCCATATCCTTCCAACGCAGCAAGCGCGAGCTGCTGTCCGTGTCCACCTTGCATGGCTCGCTCGTACGCTTCTGAATGATCGACAGCTGCGTAACTGGGGATTCAGCGGAAAATCCCCGAAGCAGCGGGCGCATGGAATTGGGGCGCACGAGTCTCGTCAGAGAACGGGCCAACGGCAGTGCACGAGTCTTAAGCGAATTCATTCTTTGGAAAAGAAGCGACTCCTCTCTATTCTGTCAAACTAGCAAAGTGATTCCTTTCTGCCAGTAGAATGATAAGCAGGTTATACACGCAATGCGGATAAATGAGCTAAGAAGTAAGAAGTGTTCAGTCGATTGAAACAGCAACAAGTTGTGTTTGCCGCCGTCTGCTTTCGCTTTCCTGAGTTGGACGGTCCGTAATGAAGCTGACAAGGTCTATGTAAAATATGTGTTTGTGTCTGAAGGCGGTTTCAATATTTAGTATACCGGTGTTGGTACGACATTGCACTAAGAATCGGTTGAGAAAACTACTCCGGTAATAATCATCGATAGTTGTTTAGCTAACACGAGTTGAATGCTTTCCTTTTAAAACACAGCGAGGTCCAAATTAATCGGCCCATTTCATCATTTCTTCTAAATCTCGTCTATCCACTTTGGGCTGGATGTCCACATAATAGCCTATTCCGTGCTCTCCTTGTCGGAATATGTAACCTTTCTTCGAGCCTTTAAACTTTTCTGCTGGGTGAAAAGGAGCCTTCTCCTTGTTGCTTTCGACTACGTCATCCTTTTGAATTCTTTCCTTTTCGACTCTTCTTTTTTGAATGCCGCCTTCTGCTGCGGCTACTGTCGTCATTGCTGGAATCATCCTCCGAGGAATAATGTCGACCACGTTCTCGGCTCTTTTGCTCTTCTTTTCCCTTTTTTTCTTCGCTTCTTTCGCTTCCGATGACGCTCTTCATCAGAAGACACGCTATCCGAGTCCGACGAACTCGAAGAAGAATCATCTTTTCGTCGGCGTGACTTTTTGCTCTTTTTTGCTCTTGCTTCGACTTTTGCTTTTCGACTTGCTCTGTCTTTTACTTCCACAAACTCATCTTCACTTGAACTGACTGGTTCATCTAGCAGTTTCTGGTCAAAGTGCTGCAGCTGATCGTCCGCTCCTTCATCTGCGCGTCGTTTCTTGCCGCCCTTCAAGCCTAAATACAATTTCTTGGCAAAATCATCACGATTCGCCCCATCCGTCAGATTTTGTTGTCGCGCTACAGCTAGCACTTGTTTTGCTTTTCATGGTCGGGGTCGTTTCTTCCTGTCCGTCGGCTTGTGATGCATACGGATCGTGACCAATTGTTTTTTGCCAAATGTTGGACGATTTGAGGGAAGCGCTGACTGACACGCGATTATTGTGCGGCATGCGCACGCGACCGGCAGAAGCTGGCATGATAAATCAACAAGAGTATTAATGAATAACGGAAATAATAGAGAAGATGACGCTTTCAATAAACCGATGAGAAAAGGGTAGACTTCGGTCGCAATGAGCGTGTGTTGTGATGTCCGCCAGCGCCAAGGCTCATCATGATCGTGGTGCTCACGGCTCACGAGCTCACGAGTGAATCGTGAATGTTTCGGTACTCGGTACTGCGATTCGGAGTACCGGTCTCGCTGTTTTAAGGACTGTGATTCGATTTGAATGATGGATAACGTTTGCCTTGGCCTTCAGCTCTAGATGCTCTCTAGAGGCTGGAGCTCATCTCTAGCTTTCAAAGTAAAGCTTCCCATGAACGAGAAGCTGTGAAAAGTAGGATTGAACGGGCACCGGTTATATGTTACACTCGCGTTCTTCCTTAAACGGGCAAAGGTAAACAACTGTTTTTGATGTAGCACTAGTTATCGCTGTATCAAAGAATCAGGCTATTGACTAAAAAATACTGTTAGCTCATCGATGGGTCGCCCTTCGCGTTCTGAATACGTTCCTCTATTTCTTCTTTTCCTAATCTGTATACTTTGCCGCAGAATTGGCAGCGAGCCTCAATTTGCTGTTCTTTTACTAGAATATCATCAACCTCCTCTCTCGGAAGTAGTCGTAAAGAGCGAATGAGCCTATCCTCTGTGCATTGGCAAACAAGCGTCGGTTGCATCTGCTGTAGCGGTTTCATGTCTAAGCCGTCGAGAATTGTCTCAGCAATGTCGACTGGCGTTTTCCCTTTGATTTTCATAGAAATTCGTCAGTTACACTACATACGAACAACATCAGACGACGCAATTACAAACGCACCTGAAGTAATAGGCCAGTTGGTAGCTTTCCTGTTCCGTCCAATTCTACAAGTATTGCTAGATTCTGCTCGACTCGTTTCACAACGTCCGGTTCGACGCCCGGTAACTGTTCAATCAAGTAGCCACCAGCGGACGTGCATAAAACACCATTGATGGACACTCCTGCAGCAGGGCACAAGACCGCTGCTCGCTTTCCGCCAAGTAAATGCCTGCAAATTCGAGGTCAGCGGGTCAGCCTCAATGACGAAAGGCGTATGCAATCTACCTCTTTTTCAAATTGCTTTCTTACCTACATCGCGATCAATGTCACCATGACGAATAGCAGTAATTCCATTGTAAGGTCTTGGCCAATCGGGATGATTTTTCACAATCTGGACCGAGCCCTTTCCGACTGCTTCAGGAAGTGTCATTTCACCTAACATCGGACTACCAACATAGCCTCTGATGGTTCCCGATCCTGTCGCAATTGCCACAACTCCACGCAAAGGACCATCCGCTGAAAATGGAAAGGCCGTGTTATTTGGCAATTTAGTAAGATACGGCAGTTTTAGAGCACCGAAAACCTACCATTCATAGTGATTTGCACAGTCTGTTCCGCTTGCATTCCATTCGCCATGAGCAATCCGCACGTCATCGTTCGCCCGAGAGCGTCCGTCGGAACAGCCGTCATTGTGTGTTGCATCGAAGCATCATTGATTGCGTTTCGAATGGTTGCAACGGTTACTTTGATACCTCCATCGCCCGAGATGGCCGAGAAAATTTGGTCGCGATTGTTGTTTTGTTGCGATAGACTTCCAGCGTGTCTGTGGACTCTGAGCTGCTGCTCATTGTTCGAGCGCTTGAACTGTGAAGTAGTCGTACATGGCTGTGGCTGAATGCAGCCCGAGCGTGAAGCAGCTGCGGCTTAATTACGGTCAACACAGCATACAACATGAACGTTTTCCAGTTTCGGTTTATCAGCGAGGGAGGTGACATGTGTTGTGTGGTTATAGTGTAAAGGCTGATGCTGACCAACAGTATACTTCCGGTGAGCTTTGAAACAGTTCTACGACGAAAAGATTGAACAAACTCCCTGAATGAAGGTCGAATGGACGATGTAATGATGGCTTTTGATGATTAATGATGGGCAGAGAATGAATGTTGTGGCTGCGTAATTGATGGTGTGACTCATCAATCAACAACGCGGGCGGCGGAGCGACGGAAGACTGTGAGCGTGTGTAGTTTCCGCTGTCGCATAGTGATCGGAACTCGGGCGGCCACAAACCGAAAAGCATCTCCCAAAAGCTAGTCTACGAAGGACAAGAAGAGATTACATATTAAGGAGTAAAAATACAGTCTATCCCACCTGATGTTGTGGTATAGTTCTCAGGAGATAGAGTTTTGAAGGCAACTTGCTTTTCCCTTTGCGCCCCAGTGATAATAAAGGCTGACCGCTTGCTGTAAGTGACTTCGCGCAGCCTTGTCGTCGCCGACACTACGAAGATGAAATCCAAGGCGTTCGTGAATAAGTGCTTGCTCAAATATGAACTCAAATTTCTCAGCCATTGCGATGGCGCGCGTGTAATGAGCGTAGGCCAAGTCATTTTGTCCACTCACAGACGCCAGCTCTGCCTCAAGCAAATGTTGTTTATCACAGCAATTCTCAGGACATTTAAGAGAGTAAAATGTTGCAAACTGATGCAAGATCCGTCTGCCAATGCGGAGATTTTTTCGCCGATTCGTCTTCTGACGTACCATCGCAAATGCCACCAGAGCCCTAAAAATTGCCTAAAAACGGCCTCAAAAGTAGGGACATTACAACCATGCTTGTCAATCCAGGTTGCGAACGTGTCCGCCTGTGTGAGATCATCAAAGACGTAAGAAACCATCGTGCACCAAGTCATAATGGCAGTGGAAACCGATGAAAGGCCGGACTCGGTGGCACGCTCGTGCTCGGCAAGCATATCCATTATGTCTCCCTTAAATGCCAGCGCCTCTTCTCTGGACGGGTTCATTAAATGAAGAACTGATTGCATGAACGGTAAGGACATTTTCAAAAGAGACTCTTGACGACTCGAAGCCATTTCACCTTCGATACTTTTCGCTTTGCTTACTATATCCTCGAGCGGAACTCCGCTATGAAATGCATGGAGTAGATAGCAGTTTGAGCATAAAAACGCAAATTCACGGTCGCCAGTGTGCAGTCCGACTTGATGAGCTCGTAGCAAAGGCTGAAGCGAGTCTTTGATGGGGCGTCTCCAAGAGTCGATAACACCATAATGGGCAGCATAAACTCTTGGAAGATACTCCACCATCCCGTACGAATCCAACAGTTTCAGTCCTAGGTGACCAAATCGATGCGCCGCGTCAACGTCTTTCATCTCTAGACACACCATCCCGTAAATAGCAAATGTAGAACTTGAAAATGAACTCAACCCGGACTTCAGTGTTATTTTCAACGACCGCAAACCCACAAGCACGCCCAGCTCAGGTCGGGTCAGAAGACAGTGAAGGTAAATTAAATACATAATCTGCAAGCAAGAGTGTTTGGTAGTGTCGGTGAGCGGCTCGAGTCGCATCAGCTGTTCATCACTTTTACCACACAGCAATTGCTTGACAGTTGACATCTCGAGTACGATGTGCAACTTGAGTCTTCTCCTGGGAAGCTCTCGCCAAGTTCTTCGAGTACGTTCATTCCGACCTCGATAGCTTCTTGTTGTTTTGACAGAGTTCCAAGAATACTAATTCGCGTCCCATTCGCCTGTACTCTATCAAGAGGCGATCTCGCATGTAGTAGAACCTCCTGCACAAGCTTCTCTGACCGCTCATATTGCGAGGTAACAAGGTTCATTTCTGCGGCCGCATTGTGCAACGCCAAGGTTAGATCATATGATTGTTTCCAAGGAAGCTTGTTGTCGGCCTTATCCGTCAAGATGAATATCCCCAGCTCTAGATATTTCACAGCCGCACGAAATGCGGATGCTTTGGCAGCCTTTTGTCCGGCTTGCAAGCATAGATTGGCAAGACGTAGACATTCCTTGTCCTTTTGAGCAAATGCTTCCCCTGCTAAACTGCGATAGTATGGTGTAGAGATTTG
Organism: Fistulifera pelliculosa; assembly: GCA_026008555.1. Lineage (NCBI taxonomy): Eukaryota > Bacillariophyta > Bacillariophyceae > Naviculales > Stauroneidaceae > Fistulifera > Fistulifera pelliculosa. The sequence continues at coordinate 57,684 of BROJ01000035.1, forward strand.
ATTCAAGGTCGTCATCTGAATCCATACTTCTCCATAGCCTCCTGCCTATTTCGACGTGAAAAGACTCCGCTCCTCTGGTGGAATAAGATCATACGCGGCCTGCTGAAAACAATCATGGGCAAAAGCATAGCCGTTCACCTTTTTTTGTAAAGTAGCCCTTCGACAGTGATTCTTCCATGTACTCGTCGATTTGGTATCCGAGAACAATTTCTATCAATCGGGTATTGAATTCTGATCCCAAGCAAGCGCAGACCTTCAATAGCTCCAGGGATTGTCGGGGTTCCTGAGAGATTGAGGAGCTCAAATAGGAAGAAAGCGGCAGATCATGTATTCTTTTCTGGACTGTTTCTGAACTGAACATCCACTGTCCTCTCGGTTCCCAATTGCGTTTGATGCCGTAAGCGTTTCAAGGAAAGTGGTTATGAACAAAAAATTCCCTTTTGTCTGATAGTATATCATGTCGGCAAATTCGTTTAACGTCGTTCCGGCCTCCGAACCGTCGAAAGTCCTGGTAAGGAACAGGCGTACCTGACTTTGGTCAAGGTTATGTAGCCTGATAGTTGCAATTCTTTCACTGGACAGAAATTCCGTCGAAGACGTGCTCGTTCTTGATGCGATACTTGAATCAATCGTTGCGATGCAAAGTAGGCCGCCAACACAGCTTTCACGAGTTATACCATCCAGGAGATCACAAGAGCACGGGTCGGCCCATTGTATACCCTTGATTAGCATCACAATGGGTCTACTCTCCGAGCTGATAGATTGTAGAAATGCGAGAAAAATTTGAACAAAACGCCCGAGTCTGTCATGTCCGCTTGGTCGAGCATTTCCACTCGTTTCGTTATTTTTCCGACGACCGAAAATCCTCTCAAGAGAAGGTACCATCGCAGTCAAAATCCCTATATCTTCGTCAGATAAGCTCATACAGTCACTCAATATCGCATCAACCGCACCGCGCGTTATGACAGCACTGGTGAACTCTTCAACTGCCGTAACAAAGGCAGCGTATGGCTTAGGTGGATCTGGCTGGAGAGGATCGAACTTTCCAGCGATAAAGTAGCCTGACGTTTGAACTTCTACATTATGCCTCAATGTTTCGGCAAGATGACTTTTCCGCATCCTACTTGACCGTCGATCACGATAAGATTTGACTTTTCTGTTTTCCCGGAAATAATCTCGTCATATAATTCCATAAGTCGACTTTCTTCATTTTTGAATCTAAAATGAAATGTTCCGCGTAATAAGTTCTCCTTTTATCGGTGCATCGCTCTCTGCATGATCTTTACATTCGTTCGCAACGTTCATGCTCTCGAGATAGGCACTTGAAATCCCTTGCATCGATGCTCGAAGCATTTCACCGGAGCGTCCTTCACCGGGTAAAATCTCTGGGCGCGTCCGCTGCAAAAGACTGGACCATCCGTGTCCGTTTCTAGCATGTTGATGGCTAACGAGGTGGCTGCTCTTATGATTTTTCGAATGAAGCCTTCATCGCGAAGTCAAGATGAAAAATAATGCTCGTGCAACAACGGGCTAGCAAAATTCGGAAGTTGGATCTGCGAAGTAACAGGTACCGGAGTCCGGAGTAACTAGAGTCTCGAAATAACAGGATTCGGTACTCGTGAATCAAAACAATTTTGCAGATCGGTCCGCAGTACCTGGTACCGGTACCGGTACCGAACCGCGCCGAAGGCGCTAGGTCTCTAGGTGGAAGGTGGTGGAAGTAGTCTATTGGCACCGTTCTAACCTTACATTAGCGACCGATAACGACCGAGCCCATTTCTTTTCATGTATCCTTGCTTGAAGCAAGTCATCATGATCATCATCAAGTAACGACACTCTCATCGCCACTTCAAAAGTTGTCTCAGCAGAGAATATAGACCTAGTCTACGTAGCCCTTGACCATCGTTTATTACTGCAATGTTCAAGAAAGTCAAAAATATGCCATATAAGTAAAATTACGCTGCCACAACTAAGCTTGTGATACAGTGCATGAAATAACGTTTTGAAGACACTTAGCTTTTCCATTTGCGCCCCAGTGCGTATACAAACAGATCGCTTGCTCTAAGTGGGTTCGCCCAAGTTCGAAGTCACCGAGATTACGAAGATGGAAACCGAATCGTTCGTGAATAAGTGCTTGTTCAAATATGAACTCAGATTTCTCAGCCATTGCAATAGCGCATGTGTAATGGGTGTAAGCTAGGTCACCTTGTCCACGCACGGACGCTAGCTCCGCCTGAAGTAATTGCTGCTTATCGTAGCAATTCTCAGGGCACTTGAGAGAATAGACTTTCACAAACCGGCGCAAGATCCTCTGCCAATGCGAAGATTTTTCCGCCGATTCGTTTTCTGACGCACCAGCGCAAATGCCACCAGAGCTCGAATAAATCGCCGAAACATTTCGCCAAACGAAGGAACAACAACACCATGTCTCTCTGCCCAAGTTGCAAACTTATTCGCTTGAGTATAATCATCAAAACGAAGGCAACAGTAGTGCAGCAAACCATAATGTCAGTAGCAACTAGTGAAAGGCCTGACTTGTAGGCGTGCTCGTGCTCAGGAATCATATCCATTAATTCTCCTTTGAACGACAGCGCCTCTTCTTTGGACGAGGCCAATAGAAGGATTGATTGTATGAACGGTAAGGTCATATGCAAGAGTGACTCTTGGCGACTCAAAACCATGTCGCCCTTGATACTTCTCCATTTGCGGACTATATCATCAAGCAGGACTCCGCTATGAAAGGCATGGAAGAGGTAGCAGTTTGAGCATAAAAACGCAAACTCGCGGTCACCAGTGTGTAGTCCAACTTGATGTGCTCGTAGCAAAGGTTGCAGCGAATCTTTGATTGGGCGTTTCAAGGTACTCGTGAATCAAAACAATTTTGGAGATACGGACCGCAGTACCGGTACCGGTACTTAGTACCGCAGCCGAAGGCGCTAGGTCTCTAGGTGGAAGGTGGTGGAAGTAGTCTATTGGCACCGTTCTAACCTTACATTAGCGACCGATAACGACCGAGCCCATTTCTTTTCATGTATCCTTGCTTGAAGCAAGTCATCATGATCATCATCAAGTAACGACACTCTGCATGCAAGAGTTTGTAGTAGCAGAGGGCAGACCTAAGTGTACGTAGCCCTTGACCATCGTTTATTACTGCAATGTTCAAGAAAGTCAAAAATATGCCATATAAGTAAAATTACGCTGCCACAACTAAGCTTGTGATACAGTGCATGAAATAACGTTTTGAAGACACTTAGCTTTTCCATTTGCGCCCCAGTGCGTATACAAACAGATCGCTTGCTCTAAGTGGGTTCGCCCAAGTTCGAAGTCACCGAGATTACGAAGATGGAAACCGAATCGTTCGTGAATAAGTGCTTGTTCAAATATGAACTCAGATTTCTCAGCCATTGCAATAGCGCATGTGTAATGGGTGTAAGCTAGGTCACCTTGTCCACGCACGGACGCTAGCTCCGCCTGAAGTAATTGCTGCTTATCGTAGCAATTCTCAGGGCACTTGAGAGAATAGACTTTCACAAACCGGCGCAAGATCCTCTGCCAATGCGAAGATTTTCCGCCGATTCGTTTTCTGACGCACCAGCGCAAATGCCACCAGAGCTCGAATAAATCGCCGAAACATTTCGCCAAACGAAGGAACAACAACACCATGTCTCTCTGCCCAAGTTGCAAACTTATTCGCTTGAGTATAATCATCAAAACGAAGGCAACAGTAGTGCAGCAAACCATAATGTCAGTAGCAACTAGTGAAAGGCCTGACTTGTAGGCGTGCTCGTGCTCAGGAATCATATCCATTAATTCTCCTTTGAACGACAGCGCCTCTTCTTTGGACGAGGCCAATAGAAGGATTGATTGTATGAACGGTAAGGTCATATGCAAGAGTGACTCTTGGCGACTCAAAACCATGTCGCCCTTGATACTTCTCCATTTGCGGACTATATCATCAAGCAGGACTCCGCTATGAAAGGCATGGAAGAGGTAGCAGTTTGAGCATAAAACGCAAACTCGCGGTCACCAGTGTGTAGTCCAACTTGATGTGCTCGTAGCAAAGGTTGCAGCGAATCTTTGATTGGGCGTTTCAAGGTACTCGTGAATCAAAACAATTTTGCAGATCGGTCCGCAGTACCTGGTACCGGTACTTGGTACCGCACGCCGAAGGCGCTAGGTCTCTAGGTGGAAGGTGGTGGAAGTAGTCTATTGGCACCGTTCTAACCTTACATTAGCGACCGATAACGACCGAGCCCATTTCTTTTCATGTATCCTTGCTTGAAGCAAGTCATCATGATCATCATCAAGTAACGACACTCTCATCGCCACTTCAAAAGTTGTCTCAGCAGAGAATATAGACCTAGTCTACGTAGCCCTTGACCATCGTTTATTACTGCAATGTTCAAGAAAGTCAAAAATATGCCATATAAGTAAAATTACGCTGCCACAACTAAGCTTGTGATACAGTGCATGAAATAACGTTTTGAAGACACTTAGCTTTTCCATTTGCGCCCCAGTGCGTATACAAACAGATCGCTTGCTCTAAGTGGGTTCGCCCAAGTTCGAAGTCACCGAGATTACGAAGATGGAAACCGAATCGTTCGTGAATAAGTGCTTGTTCAAATATGAACTCAGATTTCTCAGCCATTGCAATAGCGCATGTGTAATGGGTGTAAGCTAGGTCACCTTGTCCACGCACGGACGCTAGCTCCGCCTGAAGTAATTGCTGCTTATCGTAGCAATTCTCAGGGCACTTGAGAGAATAGACTTTCACAAACCGGCGCAAGATCCTCTGCCAATGCGAAGATTTTTCCGCCGATTCGTTTTCTGACGCACCAGCGCAAATGCCACCAGAGCTCGAATAAATCGCCGAAACATTTCGCCAAACGAAGGAACAACAACACCATGTCTCTCTGCCCAAGTTGCAAACTTATTCGCTTGAGTATAATCATCAAAAACGAAGGCAACAGTAGTGCAGCAAACCATAATGTCAGTAGCAACTAGTGAAAGGCCTGACTTGTAGGCGTGCTCGTGCTCAGGAATCATATCCATTAATTCTCCTTTGAACGACAGCGCCTCTTCTTTGGACGAGGCCAATAGAAGGATTGATTGTATGAACGGTAAGGTCATATGCAAGAGTGACTCTTGGCGACTCAAAACCATGTCGCCCTTGATACTTCTCCATTTGCGGACTATATCATCAAGCAGGACTCCGCTATGAAAGGCATGGAAGAGGTAGCAGTTTGAGCATAAAACGCAAACTCGCGGTCACCAGTGTGTAGTCCAACTTGATGTGCTCGTAGCAAAGGTTGCAGCGAATCTTTGATTGGGCGTTTCCAAGGGTCTACGACACCGTAGTGAGCCACATAAACTCTCGGAAGATACTCGACCATCCCGTACGACTCTAGAAGTTTCAGTCCAAGTTGACCAAATCGATGTGCTTCTTCGATAGCATTAGTCTCAAGACACACCATTCCGTAAATAGCAAAGACAGAGCTTGAAAAGGACTCAAGCCGTACTTCAGTGTTATCCTCAACGATCTCAGTGCTACAAGAACACCCAATTCAGGTTGGACTAGAATACAATGCAGGTAGATCAAGTAGAGGATCTGCACGCAAGAGTGCTTGATAGTATTGGTGATGGGTTCAAGTCGCATAAGCTGTTCATCGCTCTTACCGCGGAGCATTCTCCTGACGGCTGACAGCTCGGTCAAGATGCGTAGCTTGAACTTTCTCTTGGGAAGCTCTCTCCGAGTTCTTCGAGGACTTTCAGTCCGACATCAATAGCTGCGTGCTGCTTGGATAATGTTCCAAAATACTAATCCGAGTCCCATTCGCCTGTACCTTATCAAGAGGCGATCTCGCATACAATAGAACCTCCTGTACGAGTTGCTCTGACCGCTCATATTGCGACGTAACAAGATTCAATTCCGCGGCCGCGTTGTACAGAGCCAAGGTAAGATCATATGCTTGGTTCCATCGGAGATTTTATCGGCCTTTCCATCAAAATAAATAACCCCAGCTCCAGGTATCTGACTGCTGCACGAAACGCGGATGCTTTGGCAGCTTTTTGTCCGGCTTGCAAGCATAGATTGGCAAGACGTTGACATTCTTTATCCCTTTTGAGCAATTGCTTCCCCTGCTAAATTGTGACAGAATTGTATAAAGATTTGATTCGAGATCGTCATCCGAGTCCATACTCCTCCAAAGCCTTCTTCCAATTTCAACGTGAAAGACGCTTCGTTCCTCTGGTGGAATAAGGTCATACGCGGCTTGTTGAAAACAATCATGAGCAAAAGTAAATCCATTCACCGTTTTTGCCATATATCCCTTTGACACAGATTCTTGCAAGTACTGTTGGACTGGATAACCAAGAACAGTTTCTATCAACATAGTATCGAACTCTGAGCCAAGGCAAGCACAAACCTTCATTATTTCCAGCGATTGATGGGATTCTAGCAGAGATGATGTGCCAAAGAATGATGAAAGCGGGGAATCTTGTATCTGTTTCCGAACGGACTCTGGGCTGAATATCCACTGTCCTTCCTGATGCTTGATTACGTTTGATGTTATCAGCATTTCAAGGACCATGGTTATGTAGAGAAAATTCCCTTTCGTCTGATAATGTAAAATGTCGGCACACTCGTTCCACATCGTCCCCACCTCCGAAACGTCAAAAGTTCTTGTTAGGAATAGACGCACTTGGTCTTGGTCAAGATAGCGTAACTTGATGGTTGCAATCTTTTCGTTATTCAAAAAATCGGCCGAAAACTTTTTCATACAACTGTTTGATTCTAAACCAGAATCGATGGTTGCAATACAGACAAGACCTTCTACACGGCTTTCCCGAGTTATACCATCAAGAAGATCACAAGAGCACGAATCGGCCCATTGCATACCTTTGATTAGCATCACAATGGGTCTGTTCTGGGAGCTGATAGATCGCAGAAAAGCGAGAAAAATTTGAACAAAACGCCCGATTCTGTCGTGACAGCCTGGTCGAGCACTTCCCTTCGTTTCGTGGCTATTCCGACGACCAAACAAACGTTCCAGAGAAGGTACCATTCCAGTCAAAATGCCTATATCCTCGTCAGATAAGCTCATACAGTCACTCAATATGGCATCAGTCTCACCACGTGTTATCACAGCTGTAGTGAACGCTTCAATTGCAGTGACAAAGCCAGCGTACGGCTTGGGTGGATCGGGCTGAAGAGGATCAAATTTCCCGACGATAAAGTAGCCAGAGCCCTCAATTTCCACGCTGTGCCTCAGCGTTTCCGCAAGTTGACTTTTCCACACCCAACTTGACCGTCTATCACGATAAGATTCGACTTTTCTGTTTTCCCGGAAATAATCTCTATGTAGAATTGCATGAGTTTACTTTCTTCTTTTGAAAGCTAAGACGGTCGTTTCCGTTAATGATATTCCTCCTTCGTATCGGCATCTCACTCTCAGCATGATCTTTACATTCGTTCGTAACCGTCGCGCTCTCTGTGGAGGCGCGTGACGGCCCTTTGTCGATGGCTGATGCATGTCGCTCGAGGGCACTTCACTGGTTAAAGTATCTGGGTGCGTCCGCTGCAGAAAGACTGGGCCGTCGGTGTCCATTTCCAGCATGTCGATGGCTTATGGGTTGTAAAGTCGTAAATTGTTTTATGAATGTAAAAGTCTTGGTGGTTCATGAGGAAAGAGGAACGTCAACAGACAAGTACTTTCCGCTGTCTGCTTTATTCTGCAATAACGAGGCGAGCAGCCAATGCGGAAATTTTGCGCTGCGAACTGCGCGAGAAAAGTTGAAGTGGCGATGGCAGCAGTTACGTACTAAGGTTAGTGGCAAGAGTTAGCTAAACCTTATTTCATCTCGCAACGTCTTGCAGAGAGTTTTTGGAGACGGCAAACGGCAAACGTCAAACGCGTCAATAAAATCACAATCAATCACCTCATTCATTGTATTTTCTAACGAAAAACGAAGTAATGACACTTACAATAAGATTTCAATTGCTATTCGCGTTTACGATATGTCTTGCTAGCATTTCCGGCTTCACCTTCCGATGTAATGAAAGACAGTGGGCTCGGTGGTCGTTTCTTTTGCCTCCAACGACGAGACGTCTTCGCGGCTGACAGAATGGGTCATTGAAAACCTGGAAAGTGACAACAAAATTACTTCATCGTCCGCTACGCAAGCAGGAGAGGGAGATACCTTACCCCGGGAAGGACTTGTCATCGGCAGAGTTCGAGTTTTAGCTGCGGATGCTGAAACGCCAACAGAACATGAAAACGGATTGATCCGAAATGTTCATCTTCTAATGGGACGAAATGGTTGGGGCACAGGAGTACATCCAACAACACGATTATGTCTCGAATGGGTGTGTGAGCAAATACAAGGAGGGAAGTAGTGCTGGATTATGGGTGCGGCTCGGGAATTTTGTCCATCGCTGCTTTACACATGGGTGCTGCTCGATGTATTGGAGTCGACATTGAAGCGGAGGCTCTCATTACAGCAGAACGAAATGTGGCATTGAATGAATATGACTCTTCGAGGTTTGAAGGCTTGCACACACGAGAAGTTCTACCCTACGAAATAGCACCGGGAAGAGGTGTAGACGTTTGTGTCGCAAATATCCTTATTGGTCAGTTGGTGCGTCCATCCATGGTCGCTGCTCTTGTTTCGAATATTAGAGATGACGGTCTTTTGTGCTTGTCGGGTATTCGACCACACGAGGTGGACTCGCTAAAAGCAGCTTATGGCGAAAGCATCGAATGGATCGAAGATCAATACGACGAGCTTTCGGCGGACGAAACAGAAGGGAGTTTGGCATCGTACGGATTCGACTGTGGAAGGTGGTCGCGTTTGGTCGGCCGGAAACGCGCCGCGGATGGTAACAGCGAAATCGAACGAATGAGCGAGCTGGCTGTTTCATGAAGAGCGAGCCTAAGCAGAGGAATCAGTTAATGTATATTAGTTAAGCTAAACATATCACATTGCGACTATTTCAATTGTACTTGTATACCCGTAGACTCCGTGCATATCCTGAAAGTAAGTGGACCTAGATGGAGCCCGTAGCGACGACGAGAGAATGTTTTCTTGTTCGGCGTTCACCTTTGTCGTAGCGCTTGTCTGAACGTCTTGTTGTACACATTATTGGATACTGAAACAAAAGTGGCACGTCGGTGAATGCTACTCTCTAAAAGCTACAGTCAAACAAACGGTGCGACATTTAACGGAACCGGGACCCGTGGCAACGCCAGACGAACAAAGCGCCGCTTCGCCACAACACAGCAGCAACGTTTCCACCGCATGATTTTATTTTTTTACTCCGAATTAGCAAACAAGTAAAGAGGCAACATTTCAAGTTGCCATGGCCCATGAGCGAAGAGATTCAAACAAACCACAATCGAAAACAAGTCCAACACAATACTGAAGCTTCTTTTGCGAAGAAAGAAGAGAAAACAACACAAATTGACCTTGCCTCAAAGAGATCTTTGTTTGAAGCCAAGCCCCGTGCGGGGCTCTCCTCGTAGAAAGCTACGGACGGACAGTACAGCAGAGAGTAAACGCTCTCTCACCCAACATTGTCCTTTACGAGTATTCAAAGTTTCTCGTAAGTTATTCATCTGCGTTTTATTTTTATTATTTCTTAAATGAAACAACCAGCTCACTTTTGATTTGCTTTTTATCTCGTGCTCGCCGCAATCTTGTAGGTTAATTCACTTTCAAACGCAAACGCAACCTCGCGCGAACGCGACGCTAGAGCAGTGCTTGATTCAGTCGAGCTTGCTCACAAGGAATTATCAACACAAGCTTGGGATCAAGACTTTCTTGTATTAGTTCTTCAAGTACTTGAGAACAATCCGGTATGTTGAATTTTCATTGTTGCGCGGTTTAAGAAAGAAAGAAAGACTCCGACAATAACAATTTTCGTCCTTTTTTCTTGGCTTGACAGACTCTAAAAGACAGTTCCAATCGGGTCAACGCACTCGCTACGTCATTAAGAAAACAACTCAAAACAGAAAGACATTCTGTAATGGATTTGAAACTTTCGGACGACGCCATGGCTTCTCTTATTTCCGGTTTTGCAGACCGCATTTCTCTCAATGGGTCTGCATCGATTTCAAATGTGCTGGCCGAGCTCGGTCCTCCGTGCACGCGGTCGCCAGCAGCACTACGAGACGTTTTGGCTGATTTGTCGCGGACTCATGGAGGAATAACCGAGTCTTCGCTTGCCAGTCTCATCTATTTCTTCTCCGGCAAAAGGAATGTCAATGACTCGGGCACCAACGATTTATCATCTTCACTGATGGGAGGCCAAGGTCGAAATATAGACAACTCTTCTCTTGGTGGATGGAACTTGGAAACAGTTGCACAGGTCATTAGCGAAGATTACGGCTCGTTGAACTGGGACGTTGTCGCTCAGAACTGGGATTTTCCCGAATTTAAAATGGTGGACACCAACCAATTTCGAACGCTCATGGAACTATTCAGATCGGGAGCAAAGACGGTGCCTTCTTTATCTGTTTTAACTCGCCAGTGGCGGAATCCGACGGCGCAGTTTTCTTTGTTGGAGGCATTGGTGGCGTGTCCTCCTACTGTCTATACAGTGGCCTTGGACGAAGAAGAAATGGCGGATGCTGCTGTCGCCCCTTCGGAAGGGCCGACATCTGCTCCAAATCCCCAATGCTGGGCTTCGATGGACATACTGCAACGGCTTTTGCATCTTTCTGATGTACCTTCCTTTATCGACCAGTCAGGGATGTATTTGTTCGGTGTCTGTTGAGTTGCCCTGAAGTTCTGTTCTGTTCATTGGTGCGCCTACAGCTAAACGTTGCTAACACGGCATCTTCGCCTGGTGGGGAAGCACTTGCGAGTGCCGGCCGGCAGCTAAAGACGGAGCTTATGCGTGAGCTGATTCCATTATTCTTCCGTCCCAACGCTCACCATCGTGTACAGAATGGACCTGGAGCGTTGCGACGCCTCTATGCCATATCACCAACGACTGTCATGGCTGCATGCTTTGAAGCATGGCGGAGTGTAGCTCAAGACAGTCCACAAATCCGACTCGCTGGGGTTTTCCACATCATCAACATTGCTCGTCTTCTCCCATCTCCTGCGGACGCTGTGGCATCCCTTCTCAGTGGAAACAAGGACGCTGAATATAGTATTTCAATTGCATTTGTCATGTCAGATAATGACTTTCTTCAACTAAAGCCCTGGTTGGGAGAAAACTTACGTCGAAAGGTTCTGTCGCTCCGTTCGCTGTTTCGCTGGTCTCGTATCTTCGTAAGACCTATGCGACAGCGAAACCTCGAGGTGGTGGTACCGATGGTCCGCTTGTCAGTCTTGAAAACATAGCCATCAGCTTGCAATTGTTGGAGTCGTTAGACTCGAATATCCTATCGCAGTCCGTGGCTGGAAGTCTCGATCGAGTCCTTTCTGCTGGATCTTTGGGAGATAATGTGAAATCTCTGATTGACGCCTGTTTCAGTACTCATCCCTCTCTAAGGGCGATAATATCGGGTCAGAATCCCACAGCCGTTGGAGCACCGGTGACCTCCTCTGACGACGTTGAAGAAATGGCTACAGCCTACTTTCAAAAAATATACACCTCCGAACAGAGCATTGCGGATGTCGTGGAGATGTTGAAGCGTTTTAAAACGTCCGGTAACAGCAAAGAAAATGAAATATTCGCGTGCATGGTGCACAACCTTTTCAACGAATATCGATTCTTCGCCAAGTACCCGGAGAAGGAGCTACGGATAACCGGAATCCTGTTCGGAGCCTTAATCCAGGAACAGCTTGTCAGCAGTATCACGCTGGGAATCGCTCTTCGATACGTTCTTGAAGCACTTAGAAAACCTCCCGAGACTACTAGTACTGGTAAAATGTTCAAATTCGGCATGTTCGCTTTGGAACAGTTTAAAGGTCGCCTGCACGAATGGCCACAGTACTGTTCCCACATCGTCCAGATTCCTCATTTGAAGGAGAAATACGCTGAGCTCGTTGCTGAAATAGAATTAGAAATGAGTAAAAGTCAAAATCGGGGCTCCGGTAACTCGGTGGATTCGCAGTCTAGTGTTGGAGGCGCGCAAAGCAAAGATCTACCGTTTGTATCTAGTGTCGCTTCAGTGGCCTCCACTACCTCGTCACCACAGACTTTTGAAAATCCACGTGTGGCTGTGTTTGGCGAAAAGCTAGGACGAGCGGTGACAGACAATTGTGACGAAGAGCGAGTATTTGAAGCACCCACGGACGCAATTCTAGACAAGGTCCAATTCCTTGTGAACAATCTTGCCCCGGCAAACGTTGAGAAGAAGGCTCAAGAGCTTAAGGAGATGCTTGACCCCGAGTATTTTGACTGGTTGGGGCATTTTCTTGTGGTCAAGCGTATCAGCACGCAGGCGAACTTTCACTCGCTGTATTTAGCGTTCCTTGATAGTCTCGGTGATTATGGGAAAGGATTAGTAGAGGCCATCTTGAGCAGCGTGTACCATAACATAGGAAACTGCTTCGTTCGCCTAAGATCACCACATCGTCGTCGGAGCGCAGCTATCTCAAGAATCTTGGTATTTGGTTGGGGCAAATTACTCTATCCCGGAATCGCCCAATTCTCCAAGTTATGCTTGACTGCAAAGAGCTTCTTCTCCAAGGCTATGAAACTGGCAAGCTGATTGCCGTCGCTCCTTTTCTTGCCAAGACGCTTGAAGGGGCCAAGAACTCCAAGGTCTTTCGTCCACCCAATCCGTGGTTGATGGGCATTCTTGGGGTCTTCAGGTCCGTCTACAACGTGCAAGGCTTGAAAATGAACATCAAGTTTGAGGTAGAAGTCCTGTGCAAGAATCTAGGGATCAGGCTTGAAGATATACCGTTACGAAACGACGTTTTAGCCCTTCGTGTAGCCCCACGAAGGAGAAGAATCCTGATTTCAACATTAAGACTACCATCACGGCCCCCAAATCTAGCACAGGGAACGTAGCGAAAGGTAGCCCCGGGCCTGGAGGAGGCCTTACGTCCCCGTTACCCGATGGACCAGGTAACGCTGGCGGACCTGGCCAGGAGCAGCTTGAAACTGTCATTCCAAACCTTTCGTCGTATGTTACAGTCAATCCAAGTTTGATACAATTGATTCAGACACAAGGTGGAGCTACACTTGCGAGCATAGTGACCACAGCGTCATTCAAGCGCTGGGTTCCCATCGCTGTTGATCGTGCCATCCGGGAAATTATTCAGCCTGTTGTGGAGCGAAGTGTTACAATAGCTTGTATCACAACCAAAGAAATAGTGACCAAAGACTTCGCTATGGAAAGTGACGAAACGAAACTCAGGAAAGCAGGCCAATTGATGGTGGCAAATTTAGCAGGCAGTCTCGCTCTTGTTACATGTCGTGAACCACTTCGGTCAAGTATCTCGTCGCACCTTCGCCAGCTACTCACAAACGGCCTTGGGAGCACTAGCAAACTGGGGAACAAGAGCAAAACGCTATTGAGCAATGCGTTCAGATTTGCTCGACCGATAACTTGGAATTAGGCTGTCGCCTCATTGAGAAGGCGGCAACGGAGAAGGCTGTTCGCGATGTCGACGAAGCGCTTGCCCCGCCATCAGTGCAAGACGAACCCATCGTGAACAAACAGGGCAGCCGTATTTCGATACGTCCATCTTCGCTGGCGGAAACCAGCGGTACCCTTCAGCGCTACCTGACGCTCTTCGTCCGCAGCCAGGAGGATTGAAGGAGGAGCACTATCAGCTTTACGAGAGCTTTCAAAGACTGCCCCGATCAGGCGCTGTTGCAAGCACTCCAGGTGCCAGCGGGTCCACTCTTCCTCCGAGAGTCGAAAATCAGGGCGTTGTAAAGGATACTCTGACTCCGCAAAAGCGATTGGTCAGCAGTTTAGTTCCGAAATGCTGGCTTCTATCAGCACAAAGTTGGAATCTGTTGTCAATGCCTTGCTTTCTTCTGCAGGTGCCCGTAGTGGAGAAGTCAAGTTGGCTATGTTGCCCCTGATCACCAGATTAGACAGCTTATTGCTGCCATCAAGCACGTCATGCCAAACTCAACTTCAGGAAACGTATCACGCCCCTCTCGTCGCCTGAGCAAGAAATGGTTCTGGCTTTTCTCAAGGAATATTCAAGCGTCTATATGATCTAAGCCTGAAAGAGCCTCTGCGATTGGAGGTTCTCGTTGCTCTATTGGAGAATGTCAATGTCTTTTGTCCCAAGCTTGGGAAGGATATGGGTACATGGGTCACTTATGCGCCGACCAACAATGACGTACAGCGCCGTCTTCACAAAACAGTCTTGCTTCTATTGCTACGCAGCCGCTTACTTGCCGTTCACGAGCTCGATAGTTTCCTAGCAGCCAGAGCGGATCACGGAAGAAACCATATTTGGGTTGAGTTTTCGTTATATTTGATACGCACGGCCTTCGTTGAATTGATTTCTACTCCGTCCGACTTTCCTAAATTGATTGATTTGATGACGAGGATTGTTGACAATCGGAGTCAAGCGAATCAGCAAGTCGTACAAGCATACAGAAAACAGATTTTACGAATGTTGGAGGAAACACGTACGCTCCCGGATGCCAGAGATCGCGCAACTACACCTCAGTTCATTGGTACAGGAAGCCGGATTTCTGTTGTCGAAAGTACCAGTTTATCAAAGGAATCTTTGGAAAAAATGAGTATTGCTCCAAAGCTTATCGCAGAAGCAACCTCTGGCTTTGTGAACAAAGATCCCAATAATGCGAGGCAACAGGTTACAGTTCTTCTTGATGGCTGGATGCGGATCCAGGCGGATGGCGTGCGAAGTGAAAAACGACTTCCCAGTTTCTATTGGTGCTTGAGCAGTACGGCTTCGGGACAAACGAGGAGCAGACAGAGCGCTTCTTGCGGCTGTCTACTACAATAATAGTCGAGGCTGTTCTCAAGTCTGCAGCTTTAGAGGGTGACAAGTCAAGAGCTCCGATGAACTTTTCTTTTGCTGACATGTATTGCCGACTCCTTTGCTTGATGTTTCGGCGAGGGGCGTTAGTGGCTCGCAGGATCATCTTGACGCTCAACGTCTTGGCATGCTCAATAAAATTTTAGGTGTGCTTGTGCGCACGATGATTTGGCATTCAGAGAAGTGGAAATTTGACGGCTCAACCGGACCATGGGATCAGCGCCCTTGGTATCGTCTTTTATGAATTTGTTGGTGGACTTGAACAAGCCAAGCCCTGAGCTCGAGAGCATACGACTTGGCGTCTTAAGTGTTTTGGCTCGGCGTTCCATGTTTGTCAACCACTGGTGATGCCTGGTAAGATTTACTTGTTGATTTCATCTATCCTTATATGATTTGCTCACCTTTGGCTCCAGGATTTGCTTTCAGTTGGCTAGAATTGATATCACATCGTCACTTTCTTCCTAATTTGATGCTGTTTCCTGGTCAGAAAGCATGGCCTATTATGCACCAGCTACTCATAGACGGATTCCTCTTTCTTGAGCCGTATCTCAAGTCTATTGAACTTGCGGATTGTATCAAAAGCTTTACGAGGGGCGCTTCTTGTACTCTTGGTTCTTCTTCACGACTTCCCGTCATTTTTGGCTGGGTATCATGTGTCTTTCTGCAACGTTATACCCGACACATGCGTACAACTCAGAAATATCATCCTCTCAGCCACACCAAAGGAATGTCTCCTCCGGATCCTTTTACACCGAATCTGAAGATTGACTTGCTGCGGGATGTAACGAGAAGCCCTGTTGTTTTATCAAGCGTCTTCGGTCCCATTGAAAGCTTTAGAAGCCATTTAGACGCGTACTTAAAGGATGGGCAGCGTCGGAACCTTTTGTCAGCCCTACCTCAGCTCCTATTGAAAAATGGCACTGGAAAAGTCGACTCTGCGAAAGCAAATTCTCTCATTCTGTATGTTGGTGCGCACGCTCTTGCGCGCATGCAAAGCTCGCAGATATCTTTATCTCGAACTCCTGAAATAGAACTGATCCAGAGGCTGATGGAATTCGACGACCACGGTCGTTACGTGTGCCTCAACGCAATAGCAAATCAACTTCGTTATCCATCCAGTCACACTCACTACTTCTCTTGCGTGATGCTGTACCTGTTCAGCGAGTCGAAGAATGTTGCAGTGAAAGAGCAAGTTACAAGGGTTTTGTTGGAAAGGCTCATTGTGAATCGTCCCCATCCTTGGGGACTTCTGGTCACCTTCATCGAGCTAATCAAGAACCAAAGGTACAGCTTCTGGAGCTATCCTTTTACTCGTTGTGCAACCGAGATCGAAAAGGTTTTCGAAAGTGTCGCCAGGTCGTGTATGCCCCTGGAGCTCAGAGATCGACTTTGGTTGGTGGAGACGATCAATAACATTTTGTAGCTAAACAAGTCGCTCGACCGTTCTGTGCATATGATCGATTTTAGTATTTATCTAATTCAGGCTTAAATTTGATGTTTTAAAACCATAGTCTTGACTACAACTGCATCTATTGTCCGTTTTCGAGTGTTTCAATTTCTTCCCTTTACTTTCTTGTTCTCGCCGGGAGTATCAGCCGACCTAAGAAGTGTAATCTCTGATCGAAGTTGCTCGTTGTCTTCATACGCCCGGACAAGTTGGTTTTGTAGACCAATAATCTCCACCTCTGTACCTGAGCATGATCGTTCATCTATCGTATACATAAGGAGATCTTCGAGGCCATACAACGCCTTTCGGCATTTTGTTGATATGTATTTTCGACAACAGCATGACGTTGATCAGACAAGCCGCTCGCTGAATCAATTACTGGTAGAATATATTGCGGGGAGACAAGCTTCTCGATTTTGCGTGCAAACTGATTGACTTCTTGCAGCACCTCGGCCTTTTCAAATAATTTTGCCGAAGCCGTTCGTTCTCTTCAAGTACGCTTAACAACCTTAAGTTTTCCGCCTCGAGGCTCCGGATCTTCGTGTCATTGGACGTTTTCATGCTTTGAAGTTCTTCTGAAAACCTTGCTGTCTCGGCCTTTCTGTGTTCATTTGATCTCTCAAGCTGAGACATTATCTTCGCCAAATACTCTTTGTGCGAATTTGTGGTGTCACGCATTCCTCGCTGTAGTAATTTAATCGTCTTCGTGTAGTTCGCCTGGGCTGTATTGATTTGAGCTTGCAAAGCTTCCTTTTCACTCTCAAGATACGCAACACTTTTCTGCAGCTGCAGGACTTCAGTCTCGTAATCAGAGATACGCTCCTCAAATTCTGCCTCGACAAGTCTATTGTGTAACTCAGCTTCTTCAGTTACATGAACAATCTCTTGTCTCAAGTCACGAATGCGCTGCCTGTTAACAGAAATAGTATCGTCGTGACGTACTTGATTGCAGTATCGACAAATAGCCTCCACGTTGTTATTCGATTCAACCGTACGGACGTCGTCAACTAATGCACCGTTATTCTTGTCATGACACGTTGTTTCGATTCCTGATTCGGAATAACGCTGACTTTGGTCTTGTAAATGTTCCTGTTTCGACAAGAGAGACTTGATTTCCAAAGATTGTGAAACGGTACTTTTCTGACATCGTCGCTTTGCAAGCCGCTATGTAGCGGTCTCTTGCAATTGTCATACGGGCAAATGATGTCAATATCAATGCTGCGCGCTTGCGTCGATAGCTTTCTCCGTGACAAATGAGCCCTAAGGTGCTTCTGTACAATTAGGACAGCTTCGCGTTGTTGCTTTAAGTGCCACCGTTCTTTGAGCATTCTGAACCAGCTTTGCATACGCGTGATAACATCTCGTTTGGTCATAAGCGATCGCCACCATTTTGAACAACCGTTGCTGCGCATCGCTTCTTCTCGTACACGGCTCGTAGACGACAGCTGAAGAAGACAGCTTGTAAACGAAGCATGCCGCGTTTTCTAACCGAATGCCGGTTTCTCTCCTTCGACTCCTGTGAAAAGACTGGATACTAATGATCGAGCGGCGCAGCAAAGCATACTTCCCATGCTGGCTTCCTGCTCGATACCATGTTTGTATTACTTGTGACTTCTTGAGTACAAATTTCTCCGAAGGGTTTCAAGATGATCTACCGCTCCAGCACGGAAGTAGACATTTGTCTTACCACATGCATACGGTAGACCGAGCTCTTCATCATCAAAGGTTCCAACAGAACTCGCAAAAATGAAAGTCATCATCAAGCATGCTCTGTCATGAAGCGGAATATCCTTCAGCATGTCGTGATAATCAGAAGGAAGCAAGCACGAAAAGCGCTCTTTGATCAGAGAAAATGGGAGCTTATCGGGAAGATCTTCCGGCCCATTTCTATTGCTGTAAGCAGCCCAGCGCACTTCATCTGCTGAAGTGCCCTCGTGTGATCTAGACGAGATGGCTCAAGAAGATCATTCGGCTTAATACATCTGATGTAGCGCACTTGGTTCTCACTCATATTATCTAAGAGAGAGCGGAGCTGACCTTGAAACTTTTGCATGATTGAGGTCTTCTTCTTTCTTGTTTTTAGAGCTACAGCCTCTTCTTTAATCAGAGTCAAGAGCTCGGACCGAATGAGTCTATTCGAGGAATTTGACGCTGCAACAATAATATCCCGGGTAGTTTGTCACTGTTTCGCTCAATGAATCCTTTTGCATCATAAACAACAGGACCAGCGAAATGCTGGACCGAAAACTCTGTCTTGGTATGAAGATTGTTCTCAATCAGGGCAGCACTTGTTCCTTTGACTTTGAAAACGAATGCCTTTGAATTTGCAGAATCGAAAAGTTTGAGATGAGCAAGTCCTTCTTCCTTTGAGCACAGATCCTCGGAACGTACCTCATCTGTGCCATTCGGACGGAGGCACTCATCGTCCAGTGTCGAGATGATTCCTGAAGGATTTTCAAACAAGCAAACCGTGTTCGTATTATCAACGGAATCGATGTCAAAGAGTGTGATGCCTTCATCGCGATATTCTTTTGTCAGCCGGAATATATTATCATGGACGTACTTCTGCTGTAGCTTTTCGTTTGAATAGTTGACACACAGCTGATCAAACCCATTCATTTCGAAGCTTTCAAATCCAAACATGTCAAGCAGAGAAATTATTCGCGATCCGTCATCGTCATCGGAGTGTGTTTGTTGATTGATACGATCGACTAGTACACCGAACAAACGTGAATAAATGATTTTGGCCAAACCATCGCAACATTCCTTGGCTTGTGAAGCAGGTAAAGGCACATCAACTTCGTCATCCACGGCTTTGATACGTTTCGATGTCATCGCTTTTCAAGAGCACCAACCGACACCCCGATACTTTTGGAGAAGCTTTGCAGCTCGATTACATTATCGACTACTGCCTCGCCCGTGCTCGTTTCTCGAAACGATATGTTTCCTAATCGGAGAAGAATCCCAAGGGCTTGAATCAAGGATTTCAAATCATCGCCTCGCCAGCCAAAAGATTGCAATGCATGCAGTGTGTTCTTCCAATCTGTCATATCACTTCGGTGATTTTTTCCGTTTGAGCCGGTCGCGAGATAGCGGAAATCAGAAGGCGAAGCATTCCGCCAGTCTTCACCGAGTAGTTCCTCCTTATCTTCGCAAGGAGCATTCAAGATCTGATAGAAAATGTGAAAATTTCTTTCGTCCAAGCACTGTGCTACAACTCGACTCTTTTCCAAGAGGTGTGCCTCTGTGAATGTCCCTGCAAGCACGCGTGCTTGTCTATCTTCGTCCGTGGAAAAATGGAGCTTGGTTATCTTTGCAAACCTTGAACTGTTGTGGTTTCGTCTTGTTTTGGCATTCCCGAATGCTTCAAAGATAGGAATACTTTCCAGAATTTTATCCACCATAACATGGGACGAAGCAGCAGACCCGCTGTAGTTAGGCTCCCACTCTTGCAGTCGTGCCAAATGCTTCAAGACGATCTTGACTGTTTCTGTTTTTCCTGCCCCGGATTCCCGGAACAAAAAATAGCTTGATCGTTTCCATCAATGATGAGCCCGCGATAAGCAAGTGCGGAGACTTCATAAATGTGGGGATCGTACCCCAAGCGGTCGTAGGCACCCCAAAGCCGGTGGAATTAGGACGAATACTTGTGACGTCGTCGTCTTTCTTTTCTTCGTTCGACGAGTCTCCGACTTTCAATGGTTGCACTGAAGACATGGACAGCAATTAGAAGCGTATATCTTCACGGAATATGATTGTGCGACAGTACTTACGATTCCAGATGAGATTGCGAGCGTACGCTTTTGCGTTTCTTCCGAATAAAGGTCTGGGATCCACTGACACGGATTCACCGCAACTACAATCTCCCCGACGCGGGTGTACGGTTTTTGTCGAGCATGTCTTTCCTTGACTTGATATAACATAGTAGCTTCATGTAGATGAGGAATATCTGCCATGTCGCGCACAATTGCATCGCTTCGACGGGGAAGGTTGTGACGAGGATAATCATTCAGATCCACCCACTTTTGTTGATTCAAGGTATCTTTGAAGCAAAGTCTTCATCAGCAAGGATAGTGTGTTGCTTCCAGTTCTTGGGTAACTTCGTTTCCACGAGAGCGCGATCATTCTCCAGATCGATATCCGTAATGATGGCAGGAAGCCACTCATACTTTTCGTCGCGAATGTACACAATTTTACCTACGGAATTGCGTGTCGAGTCCATGGTGCGCTTATCAGCAGACAAAGAGGATTATACAGGTCTCAAACGCGAAATGATAAGGAGTTTTTCTTTGATAGGCAAGAATGATTGTTGCGCGATGAATTTGAAAAGATTGAAGTCAACGCCTCGTCCTGCTTTTAGCCGTTAAGACTCTCCATGAAAGAGTACTCGTCACTCTCACAAAATTTTCCGTCCAACGCAAAACGCAACCGTTTCCCAGTTACGATAAGCAGTACCACTACGTCGTTTGCAATACCGGTTCGTCAGTAAGTCGATCGGCAGTCGGTCGGACGATGATTTTATTCAACAAAACAGAAAGCGCAGTCCATTCTCCATTTTCGCCCCACGCTCGCGTTCAGAGTATCCTTACAATAATCAATGCTTCGGCGACTTCTTGCGATGATGGATCGATGTATTTGACCGAGGCTCATTGGCGAGTGGTCCTCGCGCTAAGCAAGGGATGCGATCGCTACGCGAAAGAGAGCGCGAGAACAGCGGTTTTCAAAATTGGAATTTTTTATTTTTATACTCCGTAAAAAACGATTCAAAGATCCACTTTCCTATGATTAGGATGGAAGGATGAGCCTTCCTCAGAGGTGTGTTTGAATGGAAAGAAAGTAGCACTACATGTGTTTTGATACTCTGCACACGGGAGTCGTTATCTCTCAACTGAACAAAAAATTTTCAATAACGAAAGACACAAATCCCATCATGAAATGGGACTTCTCCGTTTCTATCACACACCTCTATCGTGGAAAAATGGAACACGTTACGCTTTACCACCGAACACTCTCTTCTCACAATCGCACCTCCTGCACAATTTACTTCGGCACCATGAATTACTTGGAGAATTTTGCATTTGGGGCAACGCCCCTGTGGGCCCGAATGAACTACAGCAAGTCTTTCAGCTCTGTCGGTCGGATCAGTGGAGAAAAGTCCACTCTTTGCTCGTCAAAAACCCTGGATCGCCCTGACTGCGATGATCATGGACAATAACATCACTACCACTATTTTGCACCAAGCAATCACCAGTCGAGGCAATATCCACCAACGTGCTCAAGTTATTGAAAGCATCTTGGCCTGTACACCGAGAGCTGCTCGCCTAAAAAATGGATACGGTTCCCTGCCTTTGCACGTGATCGCGCAGCGAAATACGAAAATCAATGCACAGACCAAGGAGCGTATGATTTATAAGCTCGTCGAAGCCTACGAAGAGGCGTTGATTGAAGAGGGCGGTCCGGGAAAGCGAACTCCGCTTCACATTATATTTACAGGTGAGTGAGTCACCTATCTCATGTATCTTTCTAGTTTATCGCTTTCTCTCAATTTGATTGTTTCCAGACTACATTTCCCACATCTGACGCAGTTCATGATTGAGCGTGGAAGAAAAGCTTGCTTTATGAGAGACAGAAAAGGATATCTCCCATCACACGTTGCTTGCAGTCGCCACTGTTCTCCTGAAAACTTCGTATGCTTTTGGCCGCAAATCCATCTGCTCTTTACGCGACGACTAAAGACGGGCACACGTTGTTATCTCTTGCCACCAACACGGCAACAAAATCACATCCTAACTATGCATTGATCGATGAACTGAACTTTCAACTCGAGTCAGCTCATGTACCTTCGGTAACTTCGGAAGTACCGAGTGAGCTTCCGAGCCCGCAAGGCTCGGGCAGAATCTCTATAGCTTCAAACGCCTCATCCCCGAACGTGAGAGATGTAACGTCGTATGAACCAGAAAGACAAGTTCACCCTGTAACTACCGAGCCGCGTCGCTCGAAACGCAAGAATGTCGTAATGCTGGATCTACGTCGTATTGTTCCTAATGTTGATCCCGTCGATCTACTGTTGCACTTTTCGCGTGATGGTTTACCGGAACTACAATCGTCGCGTTCTCTTCACGAACCGTGTCAAACCGCCGAAGTCTGATCAATATTTGGTACTCCGTATATAAAAGGGTTGTTTTATGATTATTTTCGATTATTCAACGGTGGGCCGTTTGCTCCGGGAGCTTTGAGGAACGGATTGTCTTTGATACTTGAGTAGTAGCCTTCAATTTTGATCTGCTCTTTAGGCGGTTTTCCGCACTTTCCGGTTAGACTTGTTTGCGTACGTCCAGCTGAGTGCCCAGGTCCAACCAGCCAGTCATTGTGCAGGCGACCTGATGACGTGATGGCGTCTTCCTTCTCAGTTGGTTTGATCCATTTTTGTTTGTTTGGAAGATTGAAGAGTGCAACGCTTCCTCGTCCAAGCCATCCTTCGTTCCGTGCTGTGGGCTCCATCCTTCTAATTTTTATGAGGCATGCTTTTCTCCGAATTAGAGGCATGCGACTGCATAAGATCGCACTACATGTTGGCGCGAGGCATAAGGTAATAGCCATTGGGGCATTCTGCATAATGAAAGAAATGTAGAACAAGGTCAGCAACTTGGGCGTCGTCGGTCAATTATCCAAAAACAATGATGTCAGTTGATCCAAGTGGGCATATTGTTAATGGGCAATAATTAAAGAGAAATAGAAACGTATGACGTCGGAAATGCTGCCAGTCTATGTTTTTTGAAGTGAGTAACCTTAGGAAATGCGGAGAAAAAAATATTTTCTGGCGTAAAGAAACTCTTTACGAGCCAGGCCCCGTCTTATTTTCCCACGTAACGATATTGGTTACGCGGTGCGTCACCGCTGCTGTAGAGGCCTGAACATACGGAGTGGCACTCACGTCAACTCTACCAATTAGAGGAGCGTGCACTTCTGTTGTGGCCTTTGCTGATTGTTTTCGTTGAAATTCTTTATAAGAGGCGACACTCTGATTCGGTAGCGATTCGTCTATCTGTGTATCGGTTCCGGCATGGACTGCGTGTTACAAAGCGACGAGAAGGACGACAGTGTGAGTCCATTCGAATTTCTGACAAGTGCCGAATCGCTGCACCCTTTTTGGAAAAGGCACTCCACAGTGACTCCAAAGCCCCTTCCTCAAAACGGGTCTTACATGTGGGATGTGGAAACTCCACGGTTGGCGAGTATCTGATCCGCACGTTTGGAGTGCAGAGTGTTTTGAACATTGACAGGGACAATGAGTTGCTGGATCAACTGAAACGACGATGGCAGCGACAACAGGCAACCTCAGATCCGCCTCCAGGGCCTCACGGGGATGTTATGGATTTTCATTGTGTTGATTTTTGTGAACAACAAGTGGATTCTGCCGACGCAATGTTTGATTTGATAGTCGACAAATCAACTCTCGACTGCACTCTCTGTAGCGATCGCAGCACTGCGGCTCTCGTTGTCGAGATGTATCGCTTGCTAGGACCGAACGGAGTGTACTTGGTGGTTTCTTTTCACAACAAAGAACTCATACTGCCAATGTTACAAGATGTACCGGGTGCTGACTGGCAGGTGGAGCATTTTGTCATGCTTCGGCACGTGGAAGATCTAAGTTCTACCGGGCACTCCAAAAGTACAGAGCACCACGACTATCCGACAGATAAATTGTTCACAAACCCATGTACGGAAGAAACATGTCAGCCCTATCCTGTCTGGTCGTCGGGAACGTTTCAACCCGACGAACAGTATCGAAAAACGGTGAACGTCTTTCTTTGTCACAAGCATGCAACGTCACGTCCCAGTCGACTCGATCCGGAAGCCATTTATGAGCACGTTCATCGAATTACCGACGTCTGGTATCGAGTCCATGATCCTATTTTGACTCCGCAGCGGCGTTCACAAATCGAACAAAACTTTGGAGGACGAGAAAGCGTTACCTTACAGGAAGCGTACAATATCTTGTTTACACAAGAAGAGCGCGAACAACTGGATTTCGAACTGTTTATAGAGGACTGGACTGCCTTTCATCAATCCCACCCGCATCTCCCAAATTCTATGCTTTCCTTGGACACGGCCTTTGAATTTGTGGAAGAAATGCAATAATGCTAAAAAGTATTGGATATTGTAGGATCGCGTCTATAAATCCTATTAATATTCAATCAGTTATTTGCTTAACGTAACTTGCTGTGCTTGAAAATGATGAGACATATCATGCAACATGTATCTACCGGTACTCGACTACCGGTACGTATTAGAGTTTCAAGTCAAAGGCCATAGTTTTGCGCTGAACAATGCGCGCGTCTGCCTGTCTACCGCGCATGCGATTGGCCCGCAAAGAAAAAACGCGGCTCTTCTCACGGAACGGCACGCAACACCATGGCACTAACAAAAACAGCAACGTTTGCGAAGCGCAATTGTTACTTTAATTTTTGATAATCGAACATAAAGCATGGACACAGAGGCTGATTTAGAAACGCTGATTGCGCAGAAAGACCACGTGAACGTTCTTCGCTATCTCCGCGTACATCAACTGCGCGATCCGTCGCTAACGGTGAAACATGGACAAGCTGCGCTGAAGCAAAGATCGCTCAGTGATGTCACACGGCTGGCCATTTACGAGCAAGTGGCCTTGGCAGCTCTGGATCTGCAAGATCATTTGCTCACTGATGAATGTCTGTCGAAGTTGAGAGAAATGGGAGTCGAGAAAGATTCGGTACGATTCCGTCTGTTGCTAGCTCGATGTCTGGAGGCTTCTGGCGATGTGACGGCCGCTTCTCAATTGTACGAAACCTTGTTGAAAGAAAATCCGGCAAACTCGGTCGCTTTGAAACGCAAGTACTGTATACTCAAGAGCCAAGTCGGCCAAGATGTTGCTATTGCTTCTGCTTTGAATGAGTATTTACAAAACAATTTCGCGGATACGGGTGCTTGGTGTGAAATGGCAAAGCTCCGCATGGAGCAAGGAGATTTCGCCAAGGCTATCTACGCCTGGGAGGAGGTTTTATTGTCGGCTCCCACAGATCCGTTCGTGCACGTGTCCATAGCCGAGTGTTTCACGACAGTAGGTGGCCTTGATAACTTGAACCAAGCCAGAAAGCACTTTTGTCAAGCACTCGAACTGGATGCTTCGTATCGGAGAGCCCAATTTGGTTTGGTAGTCGCGGCGAACGCTTATTTGGAAGCAGCGGGTAACGCCAGTAAGAAGCAGCAAGTCGACGACTTTGAAGTGCTAGTCGCCAAGGAATTGGTCAAGTTTGGTGCGGAACAAGTGATTCAAGCATACAAGGGAACTAAAATGGTCGCTTCCGTGCAGTCGTTGATGCAGGAATACACAGGGGCGTTGGAGTAAGCAGAAGTTTTGCGACATCGGATAGTAATGCCAAAGGTAACTTGTAATTTGAGGTTTCAAAACCCGTCTATTATTTTTACGAGCCTTACTTTTGGAAAGTAGATAGAATACGGTATTGTCATAAATCTCATGCAATTTATTGAATAAGGAGTATAAATTAGTTTCGTAGGCCGTTCTAAGTTTTAAAGAACTTACGACGCCAGTATTTGCAAGTCTCCGTTCCGAAGCGAGTCGCGGACTTTACTATATTGAACAATCAAGGTATCACCCGGTTCAAGTTGATCCTTGTCTATTTTCGTGGGTTGTCGGCATTTGATAAATACGTACGTGTAATCCAAATCCGGTTCTTCGACTGGAAGCTCTTTCCAGGCTTCTTGAGGAAAGTGGTCCAAAACAGTTCGATTCAAATGTTTCTCCACCAGTTTGCAGTAGCTTTGAATATGGTTCAGCTGCAGGAATATGTATGTGAGTGATGAACGGAGACAGCGCGAATCCGCGAATATACTACTGTTTTACATTGCAGGAAGAATAAACTCTTTTCAACGTACCTCCGTCTGACTGAGGCAATCGGCCTTATAGTCGCGAATGTAAAAAGGGTACTCCTCCATTTTTCTCAAACGTGTTGCTAGCCAATCGCAAAGTACGTACTTGGCTCGCTCGAGCTGCACGCTAGTTAAACTAGCCATCAACGCTGCAACGGGGTCGTCATCGCATTGGTCGACAGCATCTTCCCAATCCTCAATCATCTCTGTGATGGACTGGAACACTTCTTGATCAAAAGGAAGCAGCTCGGGCGAATTGACTTCTTGTGTCCAAACAATCCGTAATCGCGAGTACGGAGTATCTTGCTCCTCTTGTACGACTTCCTCAGTGTCATCGTTCGCGACATTGCGATCAAGTTGCCGCTTTTGCGCATCAATCAAGTCCGCAGGAAGTACAGTAGTTTCGATAGGCGCTTCCCAGTCCTGTTCCTCTTGAATTATCTGTTGTTCTTGATCATCATGATCGAGCTCGTCGAGTAGATTGTAGAGGTCGGCCATGGTTAAGAGTAGACAGCAAGTGTTTTTTGTTGTCGCTCAAAAGAGCAAAGAGCCGCGCTATGATTTGGAGGGAGAAATATTTTTCCCGACGAGCAATGAGCAGTGAATGCCGCTAGGACGCAAGTGGAACGGCTGGCTGACGCCGCACACTCAACTACGGTATCATGAAAAGTGTAGGAAGGGTGCGCAGCGCGCAACGAGAAATCGTCGTTCGCTCTATCAGAAGACGTTCAGTGGCGGTGATGGTGCTTGTAAATAAAAAACAACAAAGGACTTCCAATAGGAAGGTCTACTTTAAAGGATCGGCTGACCCTTCCATAGTAGGACTCCGAAATAAACTAATACAAATACGTATAAAGACATATCCAGATAGCGTATTAGAAATTTAGCCGTTTGCCATTATCGCGGACACAACATCTCGTCGATCACCTTTTGGTCGACAACCAAAAAGCCCGGCAAATGATTGAAAGAGGTGCGAAACAATTCACTCTGTTCGCTTCTAAACTGTCGAAGCAAGATCAGTCGGAACAATGAACGAACAGCGCGAAGATGAGCCGACCGTGGTCGCTAAGGAATCCGTGAAACCGATGGTGTACTCCACCAGCACACTTCTGAATGAAATCTCGACGCTGCGATCGAAGTTAAAAGACTTGGAAGACGACAATAAAAGTACCGTTTCGAGTGTTTTTGACATTGATGCAGCTGCCAGTGTTATGCGAAAAGAATTGTACAGGATCGAGCAGGAAAAAGCTGACCAAGAAAAGCATTTTATGAACCAAATCGCAACAATAGCCGCTGAAAATGGTGCTGCAATGGAAGCTCTCGAATCAAACTCAAAGAAAGCGCAGAAGAAAACCAGGCACTGAATGCAAGAATCACTGAGCTGGAGGATCAGGACACGTCAAAAGATTACATGGACTTGTTGGAAGAGGAATGTAAACAGCATGCGTTAGAACTGGAAAAGATGCAACAAAATATAGTTCAATCTGAGATGGAAGTCATGAAAACCGACAGGAAACGGATTGTTTACATGAAAAGCTTATCGAATACGAGTCGCAAAAGGAAGCACTTCAAAATGAGCTCACACAGCTCCGTGCGGATCGCCGGCGCGAGCAACCGTCTGGACAACTGGCTGTGTTTAAATCAAAGCTAGAAAGAGCAGAACAACAGGCTTTACATCAGAAACAGATGATCGACGAGTTACAGCAAGAATCTAAGAGGAAACAAGAAGAGCTTACAGAGGCGAACAGCGAATTGAAAAAATTGTAGAACACAAGGATTTGCTCTTGACTGAGGTGGCCGACCTCCGCAAACAATTACAAAAGACAGGCACAGGAAATAGAAAAGAAGAGGTTAATGATTCAAAAGAACCGCAGACTGTGAACACCAACTCGGATTTATCGTCAGATGAGCGTCAGCAGCTAGAAAATGCTGTTACTCAGCTTGAAGTGCGATTGCAGCGGTTGTTAGCCGAAAGAGATCAGAAAATTGAAGTACTGCACCGCTCGCTGTCAGAAGAAAGAAAGGCAAACAAGGAGCTCAAAAACTCAATAAGAAAGCTGACCAGGAACAACGTGATGACTGTCAAGAAAAGCAGGCGGGAAGTGGAGCAGAAGACCACGAAGCCGAATTAAAGCTCCTTCGGGAAAAGAACAAAATATTGGACGATGAAATCAAGTCCTTACGCAGCGGCGGTAATGTAATCCAAAAGCTCCCAATACCTGCAAATTATTCAGAGATGAAGCAGCGAAGTTATTCGCCACCGCGATCGACAACACCTAAAAGGCCTGTTGTGCTGGGAACAACATCTCCTAAAAAAGGTGCCATCTCTGGGCTCGTCGCCTCTTTTGAGCGTCGTATCGCAAGTCCCAAATCACCTGTCAATCATTCCCGTTTGATAAGAAATCTTCAGAACGACGACGATGCAACAAACACAGCCAAGGTTACAACAGCTGATTTCCTCCTAGCAATCGAGATGTTTCGAACTTTGAGCAGGAAGCGGCATCTCAGAAAGCCCTGGTTTCCGAACTGCAGCTGCAACTAGAAAGTGAAACGAGGCAGGTTGACGATCTACGACGAGAGCTGGAGGAGGTCACGGACGAACTCTTGTCCACAAGGGCCGAGCACCGGCAAAAGTCACAGGAGTTGAATACTGAGATGGAGATTCTACAATCGAAATGCAGAGACCTTGAAGGGGCAAAGCCTCTGATTACTCAAAACGAACGTGCAAAGTCAGAGCAGCTGGAGACCTTGAAAGAGGAAACAAATCAACTGCGATCGCGCGTCAGAGACTTGGAAACCGAGCGGGAAGAATTGAAAAATAATCTCTTCGAACAGACCCAGAACTCCGAGCAGCTCCGTGGAGCGCTGGTTTCATTACAAGCGAAGCTTCGACAAGATGAAATGAACGAACAGGAATTATTGAGACTTCGCGAGCAAGTCAAAACCTTGCAACCTGCATTGCAGGACGCGCTATTGAAAATCGAGCAACTAGAAACCTTGATAGCAGACCTCAGACAAGATCTTGCCACCTCTTCGAATGGCGACACGGCTCAAATCAAGGAGCTCAGAAAACTGGTTTCGGAACTTTCACTAGAAAAGGCCCAAATCGAACTTCAATCATCAAATCGTATCAAAGAACTTGAAAGTGAGATGGAGGTGATAGAACTGGCTGCCGGCGAAGAATTAAAGGAAAAAAGAAAATCAGGTTGAACAACTTCAAAGGCAATAGAAGCTCAGAAATGTGATGTCCAACGTCTAGAGGATGAACGGGTCCAGCTGTGCTGTAACATGAACGACATTTCAGCTTCTCGCAAGGATGAATTAGAAGAGTTGAGAGAACAACTAATGGACACATCTACAAAATCCTCCGCCCAGCAGCGCGAAATAGAATCGCTCAAAATTAAGTTGGAGGAGAAATCACGTGAGCAGGAGGCTGTCTCGATGCAAAGAAATCGTATAAACGAACTTGAAGAAGAATTACAAGACCTCAAACGAAGTATCCAGGGTCCAATTGATCCCGAAGATCTAGGACCTTTGAAGAAGGAGAACACTAAACTTCGGGACAGTATTCGCGAAATTCAAAAGAGAGAAGATCGCTGCATGAGCGACTTGATTCCATTCTTACTGAAAAGTCTTCATCCAAGTCGGCACAGGTTCTAAGGGACCGCAATGCTTCTCTCAAGGCCGAGGTTGAAAAGCTTACAGAACGTTTGAAGAAGATGGAAGATAACATATCACGATTTGCGATTTAAGCGTGTACAATGGATGTTCGCTCCAATCCTAAAGACTCTAGCTTTCTTGACCAATTTTAACCCTGGGCTACTAATAGTATAAAGAAATGATTATGTTTGTGCAAACAAATCGACAGGAAATTCCTGAGTTTCTTCGTGGAACCACCCCGCTAGGGCAATACGCGTACCCTCCTTGATTGTTTCTACTTGGTGTGGCAACATCACGGAATCGAATATTACCAACAAGCCTCGCTCCGGGCAAATATCCTCCACGACAGATCCTTCGGGTAGCTCTCCTGGTCCCACGCCGATCGATTTTCCAGTAGAGCAAAGCTTCTTGCCTCCTCGCGATCCAGAAACAACGTCGTCTGCAATGCAGAAGCATCTTGGTCCTTCATGCGACCCAGAAACTCCGCCACGGATACCCCTGCAGCGACTCGGGCAACCATGGTCTTGTCAGATGTCGTATTGTGTTGTCAATATCTACAGTGTACAAAACACCATGCGGCTCACTGGATCCAGGAAAAGGAACAAGCTATTCAGATAAACAGCCCTTTGTTGACTCGATAGTAACCACCCTACTTGTAAATTTCCGTCATGCTGTGGCAGCTCCTTGGAAGGCTTCTTTTGCGGAAAGGATCGCAAAGCACCTCCATTCTTTGCAACGTCCAGTTCTCGTCGGAAAGATAGACCAACCAAGACAAAGAGCGCCGACTGGGGAGCAACCACCCTTGGGTCCCTTGAGTTCTTCATGGCGTTCATCCATGTGTCGTGGTAAAACGATCCTTTTCCGGACAATGAATAGTAACATTCATGCGCCAAAGTTGCATCACTCATGGTGGGTCGATCGAGGACATGCGCAAGCTGCAATCGCAGTTGCTGCAGTTGATTTGCAATAGGACTAACTGTATTGTTGTTTTGAAGCAGCATATCGCTCCACCAGGGCACGACACAGACACTGCGATCTTGATTTCCAAAGGCCTGTTGCGAGCCTCGGGCAGTATTGGACAAACCCGAGGGCGAGAATACGCCGTCTCGCTTGAGTTGATGTATCTCGGCTAGTATTTCATCGACTTGCTGTGGCGGAAAGAAGTTAGGCTGTTGATAGACGCGACCTTCGGAGATGCGTTCTCGAAGGAGCGAAACATTTAAATGGGCGACGGAATTGAAATCGGTACAAGTATTCGTAGTCGAGCAGGACAACCCCAAGGCCGGTGTCGTCCACCAGAAAAGAATCCATTGCAAATAAGTAATATGTGTTTGTTTCATTCTTTGAATGCCATCAGATAATAATTAGGTCTACCTTCAACTTTTCCAGAATAATGAAGCACAGCGACAAAAGGCACCAAAAAATAATCGTCGTCACTGACGCGATCGAGCCTTGTCACTTAAGGTTAATGGATAAAGGCTCACAGATATTGTGGTAACCTCAAACCTTACGCTAGTTGAGCCTCATTTCTCTCATCGTTTGCCGCCGACGACCGACGACCATAACAACCGCTCACTCACCTTGTCATTGTCATTGACTAATATTAAATCTTTGTAATACTTTATTATAATTCAATCTACACTGACATGGGACAAATTGAAACTTCTGCCATGCCCGCATTTGTGCATGCAATCGGCGGGTCGTTGGGAAGTGCTTCTGCGCTCTTGTTTCTCTATCCACTGGAAAGGGCGAAAATTGAACTGCAGTACATGGCCGGTCAACAAGAACAAACATACAATTTACAACCGTCTTTGGAGAATTCGAACGAGTCAGTATCGCTTGCAACCAATTCGGAATCAGAAGCTGCATTCACTACTTCGACACTGGAAGGCGAGGGAGGGACTTGGGATTATGTCATGACTGAGGAACAACGTTCTGGTGAAGAGTCGTCTCCGTCACCTTCTTCTACTGGACTTGAGAAACCCTCCACACGAAAACGAGGTGACTTGCTACATTGTTTGAATGAATTACGGCTACGAAATGAGTTATACCGTGGTGTCGGCCCCATTGTCTCGACGTTGGCCGTCTCCAACTTTGTCTTTTTCTACATTAATCAATGGATGAAACAGTTCTGGAAAGCGGAAGCGAGCAACGCTCGATTACTAGCATCCTTGTTTTGTGCAGGAACATGTAATGTGCTCGTGACGAATCCGCTCTGGGTCACCAACCTGCGCATCATGACATCGCGTGACGAGAAGAAGCAATTGTGGACGGAACTCAGGAATATATACAAGGAAGAAGGGTGGCGGCCGCTTTGGACAGGGACAGGATCGTCTATATTATTGGTTTCCAACCCTGTCATTCAATTCTTCATTTACGAGCATCTGCGTCATTCCCATCAAAAGCCACTACGTGCGTTTTGGACGGGCGCATTGTCCAAGGCCATTGCGACGATTCTCACGTATCCGCTGCAGTTAACACAGGCAGTCATGCGATTGCACCGACAAAAGTATAGCAGTCTATTGGATTGTTTGATTCAGTTGTATAAGAAAGAAGGCTTCCCTGGATGGTATGTGGGGATGCGAGCCAAGATGTTGCAGTCAGTTCTGACAGGTACGTTCACACTTTACATACAGTGCACATTATCTTGCGACGTTTCTAAATCTTGTGCCGTATTATCTTTGTTCTATTGTCAGCTGCCTTTACTTTCTTGACCTATGAGCAAATAGTAGGGGCCGTGCAAGCCGCTCACGTATCTCTGATCGATACCCGTCTCAGGGCGAGTCAATAGCATCGGGGAAATGCAAACAGAAATCAAACTATAATAAGAATCAATACTATTATTTGTAAGCCAAACCAAGACTTGGTTAGATTCTTCGCCCAGCGTTCATATCATCAAATAATCGTTTCAATCCCCGCGGACTGTCAAAGAATGTGAGCGGAATCGCTTCTCCTCCATCGTAGTCGGCGTCTGTCCAAATTAAATTCGAGTTGATGCGTAGCTCGGTTCGCTGTTTCTTGTGTGTCACGTGATCCGAGAGTTCCGGCGATGCGCGCTTGGCTGTCGCGGCGACTGGTTCTTTTTTCAGAGAATTTCTTTCGAGTGGTTCCGGAGGAGCTGGTTTGGCAGACGCGATTGTCTCAAAGACAGATTTGTTTAAAGTCAACGGTATCTTTGTTGTTGTGAATAGTGGCTTTGGTGGCGGCGCATCACTTGTCAGTCTATGACGGACACTTTTGAACACAAAAGGAGTCAACCAAACGGACGCAGTCTTGGACAGCTTCTCGCTATTCTTTACGTCCATGACGAACCACTCGGGAAGGAGGGTACCGATTTCCAGCATATAATCGACGATTTGCCGCTTTGGCAAGGAGAGTTGGTTGTGCACACGAACGACGGCATCCATAAGTGTCATGCAACACTTCTGTGTAGGATGAAATTTATCCTGCCGACGGACTGTGCTAATCGCGTATGTCTGCAGTACATCTGCAATCCGGACGCACCATCTGTCCTTTTCCTTGACTTCATTTCCTTTTTCTTCACTCTTGTATTGTTGATTGAGCTCTTCTTTCAGCAATGCACGGGCTTTGACCCGCTCCTCGACTGTTGCGCCTTCCACCCATGCTTGACAAGGTTGTAACAAGTCCAAATTCATCTTCTTGCCTTTCGTTTCTGGTTTCACAGGCACTTCCGTCAAGGACGCCTGAGCTTCTTTCAAGGCTTGACCAATCGCAGGATCGAGAGTAGCCGTGTCGAGGAAAGCCTTGGCAAGCTGGAGCAGAATCGTTATGCGGCTTTCGTCGGTCTTGACAGAGCTAACCTGCCAATATCCTTTGCTATTTTTCGTCACTTGATACAAACGCGGCGAAGAAATACTAAAGAACCGGTGTAACAATTGCTCGCTCAATCCCCTGTCCGGTATATTGCTTTTCACAAGAGTAAGGACAGATTTTAGGGAAGCGCCTCAAGGGATCTTCGCGTCAATTCAACCTGTAATGCGCTTTCCACTTGTACGAGGGAATTGATGGTTGGATCCGATCGAATGGGAGAAACCTCGACAGGTCGGAGTTCACTGTCTTCGAAAAGACTTTGCTGCATGTTGTCGTTTCCTGATATAAAATCCTTTACACGGAGGTGACCTTTCTAGTTCGTCTATAATGAAAGGACTAATGCGCGTCAAGAAAGGGATCAGTTGCCATGAACGTTGCGCTTCAAATAAAGCTTGAAGTGTTGTTGCGACGCAATTCCAAAGTCTCTGCGGGGAACGATCCATAAACGAACGTTTGCGCGCAAAATAATGGTGCGGCTTCTCACGCCAGCCGGCTAACCCCAACCTTGAGAATTTACTATTCCTTCGTCTATAAAAATACGTCTCTAGTCTAGCATCCTGATCTCTTATTTCGACCTTCGCCCGATTCCAAGATGGAAGAGTCGCCAATCTTTACTGAAGGGATCGGTGCAGCTTGTGAAGGACGAAGACTCATTATGATTCTTCCTATCAGCATAATCGTACCAGGGTAATCACTTCACTACTATCTATTTATGCAAGAATCTAAGCTAAAGTTCGTCGTGGTCCCCAAAGACTGGGTTGAACTCGTGTTTCTGAAATTGAGGATCGATCCAAAAGCCCTCCTCTCCGGGTCCGCTCCATTTCACTGAATTTTGTGCTCTACACCAATTATCAGGACAGTTTGGTTCCATCATGCTGGTTCCGACCATTTGCAGCTTTTCGGCGGACTGACGGGTCGGACTCTGAGCCCAACGATGTGGAACAGCATAATGCGCCTCTAGTTCATGATTGAGATCAAACCACCCATCCGATGGGTAGTAATGAACAAAGATGGAACTGTACCAGGATCCATTGAATTTACGAGGGCGTCCATGAAAGCATTTCGAACTTTCGTAGAAAAGAATATCACCCGGAGTGAGAATCACTTCATGTGTTCGCCCGTGAAAGTCTTCAATAAAAATCGGCCAGGGTTCCGCGTCTTCCGAGGAGTCAATGTGCAATATGAAACTGATAATGTGCGTTTGCATTTTGTCGACATGCATCCACAATTGACTTTCATTTCGGTAAAGACGAAAGCCGTACGCGCGATAGGGGTCAACTCGACTCCTGACCAGGTTTCCGCATAGTTTCGAAGATCATGAAGCACTCGATCTGTGAGATCGGGACGGTCCACAAACCAAGGAATAGGGCCGTCAATCACGGAAACCTGGCTTTCGAAACGAGGATTTTTTGCCCTTCACGAATTCCTTCCCGCAGATCCCGCAGAAGTTCTTCAGGGCACCGAGCTAGCCCGAAACCGTGCTCTGTGAAGTTCGGCACGAGAAACGCAGAATGGATGGTTTGAATATAACCTTCATATCGCTCACCGGTTCCCTCGAGCTCTTCGACTTGTTGGAAACGAGTTTCCATGAGATTCTTCCATCCTGGCGTATTGGGACTGTAATTTTGAATGGGCCAGGTATAGTTGCGTTTGTGGTATTCTACAATGCGTTCGGACTCGATGAGGCGAATGTTTTGTTTATCAGGGTTACTGAGATCTCCACGTCGTGCCGCCGACGATACAGACAGCTGAGCGACAGTGTTTCCGAGGAGAAATGCAGATAGCAGAAGCGGAAGTCGCATACTGAGGCTGAAGAGAATCTGACAACAAATTGAGCTTATCTTGTTTATTCGAGCAAGAATCTATTGTTTTTAAAAGGGGAAATGTAGGTTTGAGGTTTGTGATGCATGTTGTGACTTGTGACCGTCGTGATTTTTTTTTGGAACATGTCAAAAGTCACATGACCACGAACACGAAGGTCACTGCGGTTTTGTGTTCCTTCCGGAATCTACCCATTTTGTCTGAGCGGTGCAGAAAAAAGCACTCAGAAGCAAAAAGAACTGCAACGGCAAGTCACAGCCTAAATAGAAAACCAACGGAAAGCGTCACCTCAATAACCTCCGCCCTCCACCTCGCAACACGAGAAACAACAACAAGCACCGAGGGCAAAACCACCAGCCACAGATGATGATGATCATTTGATATATTTCTTCTCATTTGAGCGGTTTAAATCAACTTTCAAACGATGATGAATAGGGTGAGTCTCATATTTTTGACGACAAAAGAGCGAGGCTCTTGCCTTCGTTTTCAAGCTCGAGATAGATCAATGATAAAATACACACTTTTGCTGGTTGTCATTGGAGATGACAAGACTTCGGAGCAGAACCGCTGGTGATATCATCCTCGAGAGTCTCGAATCTTCGTACGTGGAGTCCTTGGACGCACGCGGGAGATGAGAGTCGCCGTAACCCTAACGTTTCGATGCCTGCAGGAAGTGGCAACTGTGCTTGCACAGACGGAAAACAGGCCGCGACGAAGATTCCCTTCGATCAAGGCTTGACATTTCTGGAATGCTGTCGTTTCTCCTTTTTGGTTGAGGAAAGACATATATTTTGCTAACGAATGCAGTGTACTTTTCAATTACTTGCAAACAAACCAGCCATGGTGATAGCGTCTGCAAAAAGTCTTGTCAAATGAAAGGGGATAGGCAAAGTCCTCTAGATTGGCGGAACGGCGCCAAATGGTTGATGCAAGGATCGTCTAGCTTGTGTTCTGGTCTCTGGGAAAGTTGAGTGTAGGGTCGACCATTCTGGATCGACTTGCCGTTCGACCGGATCTTTGTGCCGTCCTAGCTGTCGTTTCTGTGTCCCCTAAGAGCTGCGTGCTCGGTCTAGTTTGCTGGAACCCAATTAAAATTGATGCCCACTTCGGTTTGTTGGCAAAGTGCAAAAGCTTGAGATCTGTTCATTTCTTCGTATTATTCTGTTGTGTGAAATCAAACTCGCTGTCTAAGTCGTTTCACTCTTTTCTTCACAGGGATAATGAATGGGAGATGATTTGATTGTGGATTACTACCACGTAGCTAGCCAAAATGGCATTGACACGGACTGTTTGCTCGTTCTCATTCTTTGTCGAGGTTTCGAAACATCATCAAAAGTCCGTCGTCGATGTTTTCGTTTATAGCATGCTAGGGAGCGAAAATGTCATTCGATCGGTGCTAAGACTGAGAAGCCACTCTACAATCGGAAACCCATCCTACATCCTGTAGACGAAAACAACAGTTCAGGTTCCGATGCGTACACCCGAGACTCACAAAGCAATCAACGCACAGCTATCAATGCATACGTTACTCTTAAATCCGATAACTCAATCAGCTCCACGTCAGTTGGATAAGGCTCAACCAGTTAGTTGCGACATTATACAACGCATAACTAGGGTATTCATAATGACGCGGTATCCTATTGTTATAAGGTTTTTAGCTTAAATACTGTAACCATCGGTGATCATTCGTTGCTCGTCGATCGCATGTAAAGTTATGACGCGCACAACCCCGGTTTCGCAACGACAGAGGCAATTGTTACTTTTGTGAGCAATCGTATCACTCTGACAACTTCAAGGTTACGCAATTAGTCTCTCCGTAAATGGTGACCCGTAGCACATACTAGGTATTAACATCACCCCGCAGAGTCAAGGAGCTGCTTTCTTGCAAGATCAAAGCTTGTTAAGCCGAAATCATGAAGAAATGAGAACAGCAAGATTACCACCCTTGCCCTTTTCAAACGCAAGTCACTGTGCTACTCCGTACTTTTTTGGCGTCAAAGTCAAACGACATCGGCGCTTTTACACTTAGCGCCAGAGTCAAAGCACGACTGGCGAAACACAAGTTTACCCGTGATCAGTGACGTCGTTGTAAGTACTGTTTAATATTAGAGTGAATTTTAGTGACTTTTTTCAAAAGCGCGTTTTTTCCTTTCTCCTGTCTCCCATTTGTTCCAAACGTTCCATTCACACTCCATGAAAAGCATAGAAAACGCATTACATCACACAAGACACTCAACTAAAGCACCTCAATCAAGCATTTACTTCATCAATGAACGACGAGAAAGAAGAGATTTCTCCCGGAAGAACACCGCGGCGACTTCGTCCGAGTTCGGGAGCGATGATGGGTCGACGGCGCTGGAAGCGCTATCAAAGCCTTCAAAGAGCGATGCAGCGTCAAGACATCAGCCGGCGTATTCTTTTCTACAACAAAGAGCAATCTGCTTGGCAAACCGACCTTATCTTTATCTTGGAATCGCAGCCACGATAAGTCTGGTTCTTTCCGTGATCGGGATGGTTGTTGGCGACTTTACAGTAACGGTCGACCAGACGGGATGGCTTTCTCGCGGAACGAAAATTTCCGATCGACACGCTCAGTACATCATTTCCTACTACAACCGTGAGAAACTTCATCAAGACCAGACCGGAGAAGTCTGGGATGATTTATTGAATAATGTGCAACCGGGCTGGGAAACATCATCTCTGCGACGTCGACTTTCAGCAAACGTCGAACAGCATCTAGATTCACCATCGCAGCTCTCATTCTTTGATCGGAAGCTTCAAGATTCAAGAAACTCTAGCGTGCTGGCGAAGTGCGACCTGAGTTGGTATGGGGAAAGCATGCTCGGTGGTCGTCACCTCTGGCCGGTTTGGAAGGTGAAGGACGTTGCGGAACCGAACGTGATCCTCAATCACGACACTTTCTTGGATCTATGTCAAAGCGAAGAAAAGACGCAAACATTCTTGGAAGAAAACGGACTATGTTTTGGCTGCGGTGAGAAAGATATCTCCTCCTTATTCAGTCATCTTCTACGCTCGCTTAACCGTACCGAATGGTTTGTACGCTGATTGCGTAAAGCTGGCAGCCGACTGGGTGAATTATAACGAGCAACACCCTGAATTCAAGGACTCTTTATTTGACTGTGTCGATAGTCTTAAAACGAGCTACGACCCAACAAGAGATGGTGCTAATTTACCGACGTCATGTCCGCCACACTTCGTGCCGACACTTGTCGACACAAAGTTTGATGCATCGACCCCGGTGACCTACACGTCTTCCATTTTCGCTACGAAAACCGACGACGATAGCATTTATCAGCTGTACGAAAATGTGCACAAATTTGACAAGGGAACGCATCGAATCGAGGGAGCGTTCGATACTAAACGAGAGCATTTCGTTCAACTCGAGATCAACAGGGTCATCTTGACAGATATGCTTCTGGCGACGGGAAGCGCTGTGATTACCACCATTGGCATTTTGTTCACACGCGCTCCCTGTTCTTATCAGTGGTTGGGTTGATGCAGATCATTCTCAGCTTTCCCCTGGCATACTTCTTTTACACCTTTGTGTTCGGTCTTACTTTCTTTCCATTTCTGAATTTCATCGGGATATTCATTCTCTTCGCCTTGGGCGCCGATGATATCTTTGTTGCGGTGGACAAGTGGAAGAATTCTCGGATTGAGCTCGGTCCCGACGCAGACACAAGCGAAGTTGCCGCTCGCGCTCTACCAGATGCAGCACTGGCTATGTTTCTTACGAGTCTGACGACCGCCGTGGCGTTTTTTGGAACCGCGGTGTGTCCCGTTGCCCCAATTCTTTGCTTTGCTGTCTTCTGCGGGCTTCTGATTTTGATTACCTACCTGATGTGTGTCGTGATGGTATTCCCTGCTCTTTGTATATATGATAGAGCGAACCTTTTCAACAAGAAACTCAAGGGAGACGAAGAGGAAACTGGGACGGAGGACGAAAATACCATTTCAAGTCAGAGCTGCATCCGGCGACAAATGTCTCGCTTCTATGATGCAGTACATTTCTGTCGTTTTGGGCTGCTCGCTGCGATAGTTTGTGCATTCGTCCTGTGTGCTGTCTATGCTTCTCGCATGGAGATTCCTACAAGCGGTGATGTCCGGCTGCTCCGTCCAACCAATGAATTCGAAAAGAGCAACCAGTGGCGACAGAGTCTCTTGGTCGAAGAGCTCCAAAAGAAACAGGAACGTCGACATTCGTGCTGTGGGGAGTCACGCCAGCTGACACGGGCAAGCACAGCGACCCCTCTTCGTTTACCCAGCTGGTTCTCGACCCTTCGTTCCAGCCTTCGCAGACAGCAAGCCAGTTGTACTTACTTGACTTCTGCGAGCGAATTTACAAAACGGATTTTGCCGAGGCGGTTGAAGATGAAGTTTGCGCAATAAAGGAGTTTGATGCCTGGCTGAAATCGCAAGTTTACGCAAACAAGAAAGATCAGGTGTACTTGGACCACTGCGGCAATGCGACTGCTTTACCAGTCGCCCCAGAAAAATTCGATGCTTGCATGACCAACTGGAGCCAAGAATACAACAAGAATTGGGTTCTATCGCATGATGGACACGTGACTATCATGTTCCTTCGTTTCAAAGGCCGGGTCCGATATGACAGCCCGTTCAGCGATTTGAAGAAAGAGTGGCATTTGGTCGAAAAATGGTTTGCAAATGAAAGAAACCACGTCGCACCTCGTGGCGTTGGTCAAATGTACTTCACATCTGATGACTACTGGTGGTATGATACAAGCGCCAGCATGATCAATACAGCCTACGTCGGCGCGGCGATTGCTATCGCTATCGGTGCTGCTGTGATCTTCATCACGTCGCTCAGCTTCTTGCTCGCGTTATTCGCCACAGTCGCTATATCGTGGGTGCTTGTTTCTGTCACTGCTGGATTGGTTGCCCTAGGATGGACCATGGGTTTGTAAGTAAAATGAACAGCTTGCGGTGGAGTCGAATCCTGACCTGTTTTCCCTCTCACAACATTCTCGATGCCTTCATGTTACAGTCTCGAAGCCATTTGCTTTTCGATTTTGATTGGAATTTCATGCGATTTCGTAATTCATTTTACGCACTCGTACGCTATTCTGCCTGGTGTCGTTGATCGCAACACTCGGACGAAAATGGCGGTGATGGAGATGGGCCCTTCTATTCTCGCTGCGGCTTTTACCACCGTTTCTGCGGCAATCATCATGCTGTTCACGTCACTTATTTTCTTCGTGAAGTTCGCTACAATTCTGCTCTCTACCATTGTACAGACTGCAATTGCCAGCTTTTTCGTGTTTCTGGTGATTGCGGATCTTTTGGCCCGTCGGAACCTGCTTCCTTCGTCAAGAAGATTTGGTCCGTGGTGAAGGGCGAGGGAGACAAAACCGACCCGTCCGATGATTCGTCTCACCTCTAGCTTATCAGCTCACAGCGAACGAACCGCATTGTAACTCGATTGTCATTTGAACTTGTAAATAACAATAAATTGCATCGAGTTGAATCATCACTCGATGAAAATCTTGTTGATGTTAGTCTGCAAGGGGAAATATTCTGCGTCATCGGCCGAATGCTGGGGCCTTGTTCGTAAGGATAATTACGATCATGTTCTTGTGTCTTCCTTGCGAGGATGGTTGCTGCCGATCGGCACGATTTTTGGCAAATCGCCACGGTGCGACGTTTGTTCCAACGAATTCATTCGCACAAAAATGCAGACGAGAGCAATCGTGTGAGAGTTATGACGTTGTTGTGTGTGCGCCGTTAGCCGTTGAGAGCTAGCGGGTGCGAAGCTACTCTCGTTTTCATAGTCCTCAACTAAAAAAATAAACCTTCCTGTGAACTGTGAAAAGAGACATTCACCGACTATCACGTTTACAGAATGTCTTTTTTACACTAGATAGCAAATGTACGAATCGACATAAATCTGTTTTCCGCCTCCGCGTACCTCGTGGTCGAGGTCGAGGTGCAAAGCAAGCAAACCAGCACAAAAATAATGCAAGACACAACCATCGGGAGAAAAAATCACCGAAGAACGAAAACCAGCTTATCGCTCATTGAACATAATTATTTAAAATCTTGCCATCGCAGAAGCAATCTGCAACCGTGAGCGTTTGAAAATGGTCCGAATCAGCAAGAATGCAGATTTCGGGCAACTGGAAACCATCCCGACAAACTACAGCGGCGAGTTGTTCGGTGTTGGTAGTATGGAAAGTATTCATGGACATCAAGAAGATTGGGCAGATCACCGCAATGGCCTTGAAACGAAAGCAACGGGGAAACGAGTTTCGAAGACGGAGGTGATCGTCGTCGTTCGTCAAAGCGTTACGCTGACTATTCGATTTGGGAGCGTCAAGCTGTTCGCATCGCGAATCGTCCCTGCGTGTACCTGTGGGTCTCTTTGATCCTTAGCTTCATTCTCTCCGCGATTGCGATGATTATAGGGGATTTCACGGTTTCTGTCGATAACGCAGGATGGACATCCAGGGGAACAGAAATTGCGAATCGTCACAGTCAGTTCGTAGTCTCTTACTATGAGAGAGGTGAGTTGTTCAGGGACGAGACGGGTGAATATTGGGACCACTTAATCAATAGTGTCCAGCCAGGATGGGAAACAGATCGTCGGAGACTTGTGGAAGCGACCGACGAGAAGGACATCAGCCTGCAAAGTCAGCAGCGGCGCTTGCCCATTGACCTGTCTGAGTTTCAACGCAAACTCCAGAATGCCAGCAGCACCAGTGTCATCGCAAAGTGCGACATTTCATGGTATGGAGAAGGCATGATCACTGGGGATCATCTCTGGCCAGTTTGGAAAGTAAACGACGTATCGGAGCCGAACGTATTGCTCAACCATGACACGTTTCTGGACTTTTGTCTCAGTGAAGAAAAGACACAAAAGTATCTCGAAGAAAACAGTCT
Source organism: Fistulifera pelliculosa (assembly GCA_026008555.1). Taxonomy (NCBI): domain Eukaryota; phylum Bacillariophyta; class Bacillariophyceae; order Naviculales; family Stauroneidaceae; genus Fistulifera; species Fistulifera pelliculosa. The sequence goes on from BROJ01000035.1 coordinate 100,222, forward strand.
TTGCTTTGGCTGTGCAGATAATAGGTGTCTTCCTCCTTTTCGATTGTTTTCTATGCTCGACTCACGGTTCCCAATGGTTTGTATGCCGATTGTGTGAAACTGGCAGCTGACTGGATGACTTATAACCAGGAAAATCCCAGCCTTCAAGAAACACTATTCGAATGCGTTGACAAGGCATTGACGGGCTACGACCCTTTAACAGATGGGGCGCAGCTTCCGGAACCATGTCCGGATGACTTTTCCGTGACTCATGTTGACATTGATTACGGTGAAGCGTCTCCATTGAGATACACATCTTCGATTTTCGCTACGGATCGAGATCTTATGGACGAACTGTACGCACAGTCTGGCAACTTTGACAAGGGGACGAATCGAATTGAGGGAGCGTATGATACTCGCACCGAAGATTTTGTGGCGCTGGAAGTCGACAACGCGCTTTTGAAAGATATGATACTGGCTACCGGAAGTGCTGTAATTACAACGATTGCAATGTTTGTTCACACACAATCACTGTTTTTGACATTGATTGGCTTTTTGCAAATCATTCTCAGCTTCCCGTTAGCTTTCTTCATCTACACTTTCATCGGCGGGCTCACATTCTTTCCATTCCTCAACTTTATCGGGATATTCGTCGTCTTCGCTTTGGGTGCTGACGATGTCTTTGTGGCAGTTGACAAGTTCAAGAACGCTCGGATAACGCTCGGTCCTGACGCCGAAACAAGTGAAGTGGCAGCTCTCGCTTTTCCAGACGCAACACTGGCTATGTTCCTTACAAGTCTGACTACAGCGGTGGCATTTTTGGGACAGCGACCTGTCCTGTTGCACCCATTCTATGCTTTGCTGTTTTTTGCGGTTTACTGATTTCGGTAACCTACGTATTGTGTGTTTTGATGGTTTTCCTGCGCTGTGTATCTATGACAGAGCAAGGTACAAACAAGGGCGCTTTGATCGCTTCTGTTGCTATTGCTTCCGACCCCTCCAGAAAAAATCAATGACACTGATGAACACCCCAGCCTGATCCACGGAACCTTAGGCAGATATTACGGATTCGTTCACTCGACACGATTTGCTTTACTTGTTGCTGTGTGTGCGGCTTTCACTGTATGCATCATTTTCGCCATGAAAGTCGAGCCCCTGAAAGTGGAGACGTTCGATTGCTTCGACAAACAAATGAATTCGAGAAGAGTGCTACCTGGAGAAAACGCATTCTTTTGAAAGCTTGTTTCGATCGGCTGGGAGCTCAACTTACGTTGTATGGGGTCTCACGCCAGCTGATACTGGCAATCTCAACGATCCGACATCGTTTACCCAGATGGTGCTGGATGAGTCCTTTCAGCCGTCGCAACAGGCCACTCAAACATACATGCGAGACTTCTGCTCAAAACTTTTCGCTCAGGAATTTGCCGATTCGGACGATGACGACTGTCCTGTTGATAGATTCGACAGCTGGTTGCGATACCAGTATTCTTTACCGTCAAATGCGACCGAGCAAATTTACAGGGACCATTGCAGCGATGCGGATGGTCTACCGATGGCCGAAGAAAACTTTGACGCATGTATGCACCATTGGAGCAAACAATACAAAGAAACCGAAGTTCTGACACGCGACGGCAAGGTAACACTCATTTTGCCCGCTTTAATGGCCGGATTCGATACGACACCAAATTCGACGTTACGAAAAGGAATGGAATTTGATTGAAAGCTGGTTTCAGAACGAGAAAAGAAATGTAGCGCCTCCCGGTGTCGGTGGAATGTACTTTACTTCGGAAGACTACTGGTATTTTGATACGAATGCAAGCATGATCAGTTCTTCCTATGTTTCGGCGGCTATTGCTGTTGCCGTCGGAGCAGCGGTCATTCTTTTCTCTTCGCACAGTTTCGTATTAACTTTTTCGCGGGAATAAGTATAACCTATGTCCTTGCGTCTGTTGTCGCTGGAATGGTTGCGTTAGGCTGGACGCTAGGATTGTAAGTCTTGTGGCTTCTGTTTTGACTATCTCCTGCTTTCTCTAACGGCACGTTTGTCCCTCTCATACAGCATCGAATCTATCTGCGTTTCCATCTTGATCGGAATTTCATGCGACTTTGTGATTCACTTCACTCATGCGTACTCATCTCTACGCGGTGATGTCGATCGCCATACACGCACCAAAAATGCGTTGATTGTAATGGGTCCTTCTATCCTCGCGGCTGCCTTTACAACTCTTGCCGCAGCATCTATCATGCTATTTACCACAATCACCTTTTTTGTGAAATTCGCAGTTGTCTTGTTCTTCACAATTGTACAGGCAACGGTGGCATCCTTCGTTGTTTTCATTGTAATCGCAGACGTCTGTGGACCTTCGCGACCTACATATTTGATCGATAAGTTTTTAATGATGATCAGTGGAAAGGAGGAGAAGGGACGACCACCGCATGGCGATCCTCGACTTGATGATGAAGCAGATCGTCTTGGTACAACGGAACCGCCCCGTCCTCTGAAAGTTCCAGTAAATGATTTCTATGAAAACTGTAAACAGCAAGTAACTATATAGAGCAATAATATTGACGAGCATGACAGCGTCTTCTCATATATCTAGAAAATAAGGCCACGAAGAACTGTGAAATGAAAAGATGTCCGTAACGTAGTTTACACTGTACGAATTGAATCGAGGACTTTCTAATCTATCCTTGGCCGTTTGGATGGAGCTTCGTCTTCGCCTTCATCGTCGCCTTCATTATCTTCGCCGTCGTCGTCCACCTCCTCTTCGTCTTCATCATCATCGTCGTCGTCACCGGCTTCCTCTTCTTCGTAGTCATCAGGATCGTCAGGCTCCAGCTCCTGCTGGACCAACGTGTGAGTTCCTACGCCTTCATCGTCATCGTCTCCTTCCTCGCCATCATCTCCGTCATCGTCTTCTCCTTCCCCAGCATTTTTCTTCCTCGCCATCGACTTCCTCATCCTCATCGTCTTCACCCGCATCTCCGTCATCGTCATCTTCGGTATCATCATCACCGAGTTCGATCTCGGCTTCTTCTTCGTCGTCATCATCATCCTCCTCCTCATCACCGGCATCGGCTGCTTCACCGAAGAATTCTGTGTCTTCGGGTTCGTCACTGTAGTCCTCAAAGTCTGACATGTCGTAAGGAGATATTAATGCTTGGCTGTTTATGGACCATTGCAAAGAAGAAAATGCGTGAGAAATAAAAAATTCCATACACGAATGAGCGCGAAACACGAATGACATGAACGCGTGTTTGTATCATGGTCAAAGTGCGAGACGGTGAACTGCGCGCGCAGCCGAAGACGGAAAAGATTGAGTGAATCGAACACCGCACCAAAAGCTAGGGAACATAAGGTACTCAATCAACGATACAAATAGTTCGCGGACCCAATCATGAAAGCTCCTAGCTCCTACACAGTTGTAGGAAGTAGGAACTGGCCGCCGCAGATTAGATTTGCCTCCCGTGTAGCTGCAGTACTGGAACATACGACGACACTCGTAGAGATTTTGTTCCCAACGTTTTGGTAGGACGCTGTACGCAACAACTCCTGCACCAACACCCCGCACCGGCAAAATGTCGAGATTTTTTTGAAAAAGCCGATCACGACAGCACTCCCGGTGAAAGGAAAATGTCGAAAAAAAAGTCAACAGGGATAGTCTCGGACCTGAAAACCATTCACAACCGCTCATCCAAACAATTAAATCAGCAGGGAGACGTGGATAAAGCGAGGAGACTTCCTGTTGAACGTCATGGAAGTTTTTATTGCAAAATACCCGTTCTGATCGTTTGTCGACATAAAAACGACGAACAAAGCGAAGCGAATCCATCCAAATGACATCCATTCGATCAAACGATTCAATGTGCATCTTGGCGATGCTTTGAACTTACCAGCAGTGTATTTTTCAGCTCAGAGGGTGATTTTGGCGTCGTGTCCAGCAATCCGTGAAATTGTGATGAGATTGAGATGGATTCTTGTCTTCGCAGATCGATGTTTGGTGAGGGCTTCCACCCGTGGCGTACCCTATACGCTATACTGGTTTATCGTGAGAGAATTTCCTTCCTTCCAACGTAGGATCCACCGTTCAATTCTACAGCACCTAGTACCACATTCTTCCAGTATGACCGATAATGTGCAGCGATGACTTTCGCGAGGATGGCCCGCTCGGTTCTTGAGAACGGAGAACCAAGCTCGAACCTTGAAAATTATGCGAAACGCGCACGAAGCACAAATCACAAATGCAAGAAGTGATGTAAGAGTTTACGAGTGCTGGTATCTCTCCAGTATCTCATGCAAAGTAGATATATCACCTAAGTATCTTTACACTACATTTTATCAGATACAGCGGAGCGCGCGCGTCCGAAGCCTGACGTCTGACATCCGAAGATCCAACGAGATCTGCCCTACTGGTGTAATTTACTAAGGCTCGTGGAATCCGGATCGTTCTTCCAGTAGAAAGCCTACGACACAGCTGCTTTTAACCTTACTGCAGATGTAAGATCGTCGCTTCTCATCATGTTCGCGTTTTGCCTCGTTTGTTGAGAGAGTTGAAGAAACGTTTTGACTTCTGACTTTTACTTCCTCCATTCATCGCGACATTTTGTCTTCCCTTTGCCCTTTCGTCTCCTAAAAGTGAAACCACGTTCAACTGAAAGTCGTAACAATTACCGAAGCTCACACGCTCGCTGAATTAACCGTACTTACAGGAATCGACCTTGATTACCCCAAAGATGAGAAGATACGCTTTCTTACAGATGAATGGCCTCTTGTTGCTTGTTCTGGGGTTGTCCACCCATTCTCTCGTGCGTTTGTCGTCCTCCCGAACTCAAGTGGGCGCTTCAACGGTAATGTCATCGTTGCTCGCGGGGCCATCAGCTCCGACCGATCATCGCCCCGTATGGGCGAACTGACATCCCCAGAACAAAAGTATATGATTTGCTTACAGAGATTCATGCTTCGAAATACCAATTCCGCGTTGTCGTCGTGGGCGGCGGTGCGATTCTAGAAACAACTCACGAGCTGGGGTCTGTGCTCAAGATCACGCAACAGCCGAGTACAGGAGCGAACCTAATGACATTGGCATCCGAGGACAAATCGTTTGAATTTCACGTTCGCTTGTCGCATGTCTCTAAAATGGTCCTTACGGTGAAAACAATGCCCAGCAAAGTACTCCGTATTGTCAGATTACTTAACTCTTCAGGAGAGTCCCTTGCAAGTTTGATTCTAGCAACCGATACAGAGGACGCCATAAAGTGGTTCGGTGATCTCGTCGAAAACATGGCGAGGAAATTCAGCTATGATGAGTTAGTTAGCTTTTGAATTACAATTCATGACGCCTAGTGAAGTGCCCTCGATCAATCGTCTCGCTGGCGACGCTCCCGCTGGCTATCGGATGGAGTTCCTTTTGTTTTGCTCTGTGTCCTGGCAAGATCTCTACTACTGCGTCTCATTCGATCGCTTCTACTTTCGACCAAAGGGTCTCCCACCCCTGTATGCAGTGTCCACAGCCAATTCTTGTAAAGTTCCAGTCTCCATTCGCTTTCGTCCTTCACTGTCTTAGACCATCCATCTCCAAGGATCTGTAATCGTAGCGAAGCTTCTTTTCGCAGCAACGAACGGAAAGTATCGATGTCCGGCCAGAACGCCTTTGGCGGAGGAGGGTCGTCGCGAGGAGGACTCGGCTCTGGTCTACCAGTAAAGACTCGGCGCTTTCGTTCCTCCTTCATAGATGCACTGCTTCCCAATTCTGCTGCCGCGGTTCCATCCTCGGTTCGTTTGCTCGTTTGATTGATACGTGTCGTCACCGGAGTCGAACCGTCAACAATCCCACGCCTTACTTTGACTTCCGGGCTCTTTCCGACATTTAAAGTCGCGGGTGCCGACGAGGTAGCTTTTACTGTGACTTTGTCATCCAACGACTCCGGAATACTTTTGCTGGTTGAATGTAACTTCAAAGCTTCATCGACGAGATCGTCTGAAGCTTCAATTCGGATTAGCTTTTGTCGCTTTTCCAACTTGCTGGAACTCCTGAACTCGGCTTTCGTAACGTATCTTCTACTATCAACGAAAGTGCATCAGGATCAAGTGCTAGAACCTCCTCCGTCGTGTACCCCAGTACATTGAGTTTTGACAAGGATACCTTTTGCTTCTTCTTCAATCTGGAATCGCTAAAGACGACGACTTCGTCTGTTTTGTCTCCAATATTTCTTCTTGTCTCCGTCGCCGATGACGCTGTTGTCCTTGTCCAAACCTTTTCCGAGAGGCTGGTATTTTGAGTCTGATTGAGAGAAGCGCTGGTGTTCTGGAGTTTCACAGTAGAGGACGTAGCGAATCGTCCTCTTTCACAGCCGTTTCATTTGAAATGAGGGATGCAGACGTATTGGTACCAAGAAGATTGCGATCTTTGACCAAGGAGGGTTTCTCATGTACTCCACTTAAAATTGAGCCTGTAGCAGTAGATTGCTGATTGATAAATTGAGAAGAAGGACCGCGTTCCTTTGTTTTGCTTCCCAAATCGAGCAACTGATCGGAAGTAATCGCTTTCTTTTCAAGGTTATCCTTTTCTATGGGAACTTTGGCTTCTGTGTTATTTCGCGCAAGCGCTTCGTCAGTGACATTTCGCGACGACGCATCCACAGCAATTTTCTTGGATTCGGTCACGCCTTTGGTTTCATTTTTGGCCCTTTCGACAGATGATTGAGAAACTTTGTGAGCAGTTGTTGTATTGTTATTTTGCTGAATCTTTGCTGTAGTGACATTTTGCAGCGACACATTGGCAACTTCCTTGGACTCTTCCTTGTCATTTTCGACGGGAGTCTGAGGAGAAGAAGAGGTCGGAAAATTGGCTACTATTGTCTGTGAAGCCGCAGCAGACGTCTCTTTCTTTGATAGGTTCGACTTTGCCGAATCCTTTTCAGCTTGTCGGATGATGGCGAGCAGGTCCTCGTCATCCTCGTCAAACATGTCAATCACAAATTCATGCAGCCACTGCGGATCTTTGGATGCGATTTCCGCATACATTACTCTTAGTTCGTCTGCTTCCAGGATTGCAGCCGATTGAGGCTTTATGGTTGACGTGGAGTGCAATCGAAATGCAGTGTCTGGTCGAGGCCGGCCCCATTGCGAACGGCGAACATCAAAGCACAAAGTTTCGGGTAAATTGATCAGCAAACCGATCGTGAGAACGAAGGATTCGATCATATTAACGCAAGATAAAAAGATTATTAGTCAGAGATAATGCTTTGTCACGTTTGAACCTATCTTCCAGTTCGGACAAGATCACTGTTGCAAATAATTGAAGTTGATGGATGATGGAATGATGGATGATGGGCATCATCATGCCGCAAAAGGAAAAGCACAAAGCACGCCTTTTTTTGAAAAACAAAAGTGACAGGTGGCACTCGACTGTAAGACCCAAGTGTAGTCCTTCGTCCTTCGACTTTCAAATAAAAGAGGTTACTAGTTACTATAGCAATTTTGCACAGGAGGGTACCGTTACGCCATCATGAACGAATTATACAGTGGCACAGGCGGACAGGCTATCCTGTCGGATCGCCAGACCGTTTGCCTAGAGATTGCTAGCTTGGCCAGCTTACAGCCTTTCTATGCGGTTGCTGGCAAATACACCCGGTTTAGTAACCAAGTAAACGGCACGGAGAGATCGGAGCAACCGATCCTCCATGCTCACTATCTTTTACGTAACAAGCTCGTTATCGATTGTTACCCTTTACATCTATATTTACACAGTTTATCAGAAAGCGCGCTTCGTAGCGGACGGAAATCGGACCGACGACGTCCCAGCGCACCTCACCTATTCATCTGTCGTAACTCGCGAATCGGTCAGAATTGCCTTCTTGTACGCGGCTCTCAATGGATTGGATATTCTTGGGTGCAGGCGGGGTGGGTTTGGAAAGTCGCCTGGAATGCGATACGTGGTCGGCTCGAAGGGAGCGACTTCTCCTTCGCGTTCCACGATCGCTACTGCCGGCGGGGCTCCGCCAGCTGCAATCACTTCAATTGCGATTTCCATCACGCCTCGAAGGAATCCATGCTTGAAAGTGAAGGTTAGAGTCTGGGTCTAGTATAAACTGGTAGTTATGAGGAATGACGATTCGGCGGTAGGACCATCGGTGAAAATAGAGGAGTATCTGCGCTCCGTGTGACGCAGATGCGTAAGCTAGCAAAGCTTTTCACTTCCACACCTAATCCTACGACGCCTAATACTGTTCTAGATGTGAATTAGATTCACATGCCGACACAACTTGTTTTGGCTCAATTTCGTTCCAATCGGATGGACCGATATTACTTGCACAGTCTCACCGTATAGCGATGAATACGAGGCGAAGACAGATGTTCCGATCGCTCACGCAGCGCTACGGCCTATGACGATCCGGTAACAGGAGAAACAACCATTTTAATATTTTATCACGGGCTATGGTTTGGAGATAAGCTGAAGGATTCTCTAATTAACCCAAATCAATGTCGATCGGTTGGCATGGACATTTGCGATGACCCCTGGGATCCGAATCGCGGCTTGCGGCTTCGGGTTCCCGGCGAAGGATTCGAAATACCATTCAGCTACGCCAGAAATGTGGTTTCTTTTGACACTCGAGCCCCACCAACCGAAATCCACACATGTCACCGTGTGGAATTAACTTCTAAAGTCGCCTGGGATCCTGCGACCATCGGAGCACCCCGTTTGTCACAGGAAGAGGAGGCAAAGCGGCGACTGATTGGCAAAGTTCGGATTGAGCCAAGTATTGTTGAAAAGGAAACTGCAGACCTGCAGTTGGATGACGCAGAATTCGACATTTTATTGAATAATTGCAGCGCTGTCTTTTCGGAGAAAGTGCTGACGCAACGACTTATTGCAGCGGTCCGTGTCGCTTCGAATACGATGATGCGCCAGTCTCTGAGGGCAGACTTCAGAGGAGGCAAATTCAGAGGAGCCGACAGTCAAGATCAACGCAATTGATAGTGGAGTGCGCTACCCAAAGACAACTCGGAAGAACTCTCACGCAAATTCGGATGCGGCCTGGAAACGGCACGCAAGACACTGAAGGCGACGACTCAATACGGTGTTCGGACAGCGCTAGGCCCACTAGTCAGAAGGTATCGCACTGATATAATGCAGACGAAGCATCAGCGACTTGGAGCTACTTTCTTCAACGACACAATGTTTTCAAAGACTTACAGCTTGCGCGGAAATAAAAGTGCCGAGATATTCACTGACGGCAGCCGTTTCAGTGAAACCAACACCAAATAAAACTGGTGAGACGGTCGCAAATGCATTGCGTGAATTGATCCAAGAAGTGGGGATTCCGCAGAAAATTGTAACGGACGACGCCAAGGAGAAGCTTCGGCCCGAAGACAAAGTGGATGGAAAATGTACGTCATTACAAAATGGATTGGAGCAACACCGAACCGTATTCCCATTGGCAGAATCGAGCCGAGGATGCAATTCGTGAGGTTCGGAGGAGATGGAAATTGTTGCAACACAGAAAGACGATCCCTAAGCGGCTTTGGGATTACGGTGTGACGCATATCGCCGAGATAATGTCCCGCACAGTCAGATCGGGGTCAGATCGGACACCTTATGAAATCCTTACTGGTTTTACGCCTGACATTTCGAGTTCGTGGACTTGAGTTCTACGATTGGGTTTGGTTTCTGAATAACCCGAACGACAAGGAGGAACCACCAGAAATCGGAAGGTGGCTCGGTGTTTCGCATCGTGTTGGTTCGGAATGTGCTACTGCCGTATTGACACAGAAGGGCAAAGTACTGTCGAGGACTTCTGTGCAGCCTGTGACTATCCCAGAACAGCTTTCCGGCGACGACACGAGAACTCGGATGGAAAAGTATGACTTGGAGATCGCTGGCAGACTCGCAGACGACAAACATGTGAGCGATGCTGACATGAATGGTATCATTTTCCTCGAAGATGTTGAGCCCACAGTTGAAGGCGAAGATGACAGTCCGATTCGCGAAGCCGATGACGTATGGGATGTAAACGCGCGTTCGATCAATACATCAACGCAGAAATCATACTCCCAACAGGTGACGGTAGAATAGCCGAACTGTTCTAAATCGGAAACGCGACGCGAGACGGAAAGCCAATCGGAACCAAGCACCACGTTCCAATGATGGATACAAGATTGTATGAAGTGAAACTCGCTGATGGGACATTGAGAGAATTATTTGCAAATAACATTGCAGAATGCATGTTTTCCCAAGTGGACAGTGAAGGACATTCGTATCGACTGATGAAGGAAATTTCAGATCACAGAAAAGACGCATCTGCAGTCGACCGGGCAGACGGTTGGTTCACGATGCCGAATGGAAAAGAAGTGCGGAAATTGACGACTCGAGGCTGGGAACTTCTAGTTGAATGGCAAGAAGGATATGCCGATTGGGTCCCGTTGAAGGATTTGAAGGAGTCGTACCCAGTGCAGTTAGCAGAATACGCGAAAGCAAATAAAATTGCAGACGAACCAGCTTTTGCATGGTGGGTGAACGATGTTATCAGGAAGAGAAATCGTATTCTTTCAAAAGTTAAATCGAGATATTGGAAGACGACGCACAAATTCGAAATCCGGATTCCCAAAACAGTCAAAGAAGCCCTCGAGATTGACGAAGCAAATAACAACGACTTTTGGCGTCGAAGCGATTGAGAAGGAAATGGGCAAAATAAACGCAATGGGCGCTTTCGAGCGGTGGAATGGCGGCTCTGCCGAAGACATTGGAGCGGACGTGTCAAACTGCCGGGGTATCGAGAGATAACTTGTCACATGATCTTCGATATCAAAATGGACGGAAAGTTTACAAGAAAAGCGCCGCCGTAGCGGACGGAAATCGAACCGACGACGTCCCAGCGCACCTCACCTATTCATCTGTCGTAACTCGCGAATCGGTCAGAATTGCCTTCTTGTACGCGGCTCTCAATGGATTGGATATTCTTGGGTGCGATGTTACAAACGCCTACTTGAACGCGATATGCCGAGAGAAGATTTGGGTGAAAGCAGGCCCGAATTCGGAGATGATTTGATGGGCTCGTGCATGCTGATACGAAAAGCGTTATATGGGCTGAAAAGCTCGGGGTACAGCTGGAGAAAAGCACTTTCTGAAACACTTTCTGATATGGGTTACGTGCCGTCGATGGCCGACCCTGATGTCTATCGAAGGCGCAGTAAGCGAGCGAACGGAACCGATTACTGGGAGTTCGTACTGACCTACGTGGACGACATTCTTTGTGTCAGCGAAGCCTAGCGCTACTATGGACATTTTGAAAAGACTTATGCACTTAAGGAGGCCGCCGAACCCGAGAGATACCTCGGAGCAAACGTGGCCAAAGTACAGTTAAATGACGGAAGCACGGCTTGGTCGATGTCCAGCGATGATTACGTCAAAGGCGCCGTTGATGTGGTCAAGGGTATACTTGCTAGAGATGGTAAAACTCTCAAGAAAGGCAAGGAAAGGGCACCGAGAGACCAATGCCAGAAAATTACCGTCCGGAGGAAGATACAACTCCGCTATGCAACGACGAAGAAGCATCCAGGTACCAGCAGCTAATTGGGATGTTGCGATGGGCCTGTGAGCTAGGTCGAGTGGACATTTTATTCGAGACTGCGATAATGTCAAGCCATTTATGTTTACCAAGAAAGGGTCATCTTGATGCGGTATACAAGATCTTCGCATATCTCGAGAATCACAACAAGTCCAACATGGTATTTGATCCAAAAGTAGTGGAACTTGACGAAGGAGCTTTCAACAAGACCGATTGGACCGATTCAGTTTACGGAAACGTGACTGAGGAGCTACCCCGAACGCGCCCGAGCCACTCGGAATGCCGGTGAACATCACATGTTTTGTAGATGCGAATCATGCGGGTGACACAAAGACACGGCGATCGCAAACGGGATTCATTATTTATTTGAACAACGCCCCAATCGATTGGTATTCCAAGAAGCAGAACACTTGCGAGTCATCTACATTTGGGTCAGAGTTTGTTGCCATGCGTGTCGCAGTGGAGAGAATCCGAGCTTTGAGATACAAACTTCGGATGTTCGGTATACCCATTGCAGGTCCGACCGCAGTACTAGGGGATAATGAAAGTGTCATTAACAGTGCATCCAAAATGGAAGCGCGACTGACTAAGAAGCACAATGCTATCTGCTTTCATGCTGTGAGAGAAGCGTGCGCCGCTGGGTGGATTCGAGTTGGCTGGGAGCCGACAGGAACGAATATAGCAGATCTATTTACAAAGATGCTATCATTGCCAAAGCGGAGAGAGCACATGCGACGAATATTTATTAAAGCGGTGAGTCATACCGTGACTAACACAAACGATGGTGGGACATAGCCATCGAGAAGCGCAGGTACTGTCTTCAGTTCCTCCTGAACCTCCAAAATGGTTGGGCGCTCTATAAGTTCAGGTGACGATAGATCATAGCGAGCTGACTGTACATTCCCGGATCAAGAAGCGTATCAACGAAGTAGAGGCACTTTGTCGACACGAGGAGTGAACGAATTATACAGTGGCACAGGCGGACAGGCTATCCTGTCGGATCGCCAGACCGTTTGCCTAGAGATTGCTAGCTTGGCCAGCTTACAGCCTTTCTATGCGGTTGCTGGCAAATACACCCGGTTTAGTAACCAAGTAAACGGCACGGAGAGATCGGAGCAACCGATCCTCCATGCTCACTATCTTTTACGTAACAAGCTCGTTATCGATTGTTACCCTTTACATCTATATTTACACAATCATGCGTCGTCAGCGCCATTCGTCGCGTTCCTCCCGCTTCCGCCGTGTTCGAGAAAAACGAAAACGTTGGCTCAGTTCTCAAAAAAAAAAAAGATCATCATGGAGCCATCGCCGTGTCGTGTTGCACGTCTTATGTTCCTTTGTTCCGTCGCTGTACGAGCCTTTACGAGACCTACTGCCCGATCCTTTCGCACACTAATGACTGCGCGAGGAGGAGCTTCTGTAGCGACCAATCCGCTCTTGCAACAGGAGGATCTTCCGCGATTTGCGGAAATTGAACCAAAGACTTGACGCCCGCTGTAGAAGAGTTGTTGGAGAAACTGGAAAATGATTTCAAGAATCTCGAGACGAAATTGAGTTCAGCGTCCGAGTTTGAGTATGATGCGGTCTTGCCGGAAGTAGAGAATGCAATTTCCGATCGGGTATACTTGGGGCGTCGCAGGCCATTTGAATGCTGTCAAGAACGGCGATGAGTTGCGTGAAGCGTATCAGGCGAATCAACCAAAGATCGTCAAGGCGCTGACGCAATTCAAGCAGAGTAAGACTGTCTTTGAAGCTCTTTCGGCGATCGAGCAGGCTCAGAAAGTGTCGGACGACTCGTTTTACACTCTGCAAAAGAAGCGTGCTGTTGAAAATTCCTTGAGATCGATGAAACTCGGCGGTGTCGGTCTGGAAGGAGAAGCGAAGGAAAGTTTCAATACGATGAAGATGCGTCTCGCTGAGTTGGCCACAAAGTTTAGTAACAACGTCTTGGACGAGACCAAGGCTTTCAGCTTGACTATCACCGATGCAAGTCAGATGGAAGGGGTGCCTGATTCGGCGAAGGCCATGTGGGCGAACGCACATGTCAACTATCTCAAGCAACGCGAAGAAGAAAAGTCGGAGGATGTTGAAATGAATGCTGAAAAAGGGCCCTGGCGCATCACGCTGGACATGCCATCCTACATTGCTGTCATGTCGCATATGAAGGATCGCGGCGTTCGCGAGCAAGTCTACAAGGCCTACCTGAAACGCGCATCGGATAACGAAAGAGACAATACTCCTATCATCTATGAAACTCTCAAGCTTAAGAGTAATATGGCAAAAATGCTGGGATTTGATAGCTACGCCGAACAGAGTTTGTCGTCCAAAATGGCAACATCGGTGGAAGCGGTTCGCGAGTTGACGGATCTGATCGCCGCCAAGGCGCTTCCCGCTGCAGAAAAGGAGTTAGCGGAAATCACTGCTTTGGCGCGTGAAAAGGGCGGGAAGAGTACAGTGAACTGAAGCATTGGGATGTGACATACTGGAGTGAACGACTTAAGGAATCCAAGTTTGAGTTGACCGAGGAAGAAACGCGGCCTTACTTTGCACTTCCTGCTGTGTTGGAAGGAATGTTTGAGCTGGTGTCTCGCATTTTCGATATCGAGGTGCAGGGTGCTGACGGTGAAGTTCAAGTGTGGCATCCCGATGTACGATTTTTCAAAGTCTTTGATAAAGAAAGTGGCAAGCACATCGCCAGTTTCTTTCTAGACCCCTATTCTCGACCAGAGAATAAACGAGGTGGTGCTTGGATGAATGTTTGCATCGGAAAGAGCGAAGCATGTAACCGGGATACTCCGGTGGCGTATTTGACCTGCAATGGATCTCCTCCAGTCGGTTCGACGCCGTCGTTGATGACGTTTCGTGAGGTGACCACCCTCTTCCACGAGTTTGGTCACGGTCTGCAACACATGCTCACGACCGCCATTGTGGGAGATGTAGCTGGTATAAGCGGGGTGGAATGGGACGCCGTTGAACTCCCCTCGCAGTTTATGGAGAACTGGTGAGTAGCTCAACATTCTTATCGCTTTTGGAAATAGTTCGATTCTAACTGTATCGCAATTAGGCTCTTTGACAAAGCAACGGTCTATGGCTTTGCAAAGCACTGGGAAACAGGAGCACCCATGCCGGAAGGCATGTTCGACAAGCTCGAGAAACAACGCATGTATGGTACGGGCATGGCTACTTGTCGACAACTTGTGTTCGGTCAGATTGACCTCGAGCTTCACTCTGCGTATGACGCAGAGGCGGGTGAAAAGGTGAAGGAGAATCTATCTTTGACGTGCAACGCAGGATCTCGTCCAAGTACGTTCCGTACATGATGCCGCTCCCCGAAGATCGCTTCCTGTGCAGCTTCTCGCACATTTTCGCTGGCGGTTACGCAGCGGGTTACTACAGCTACAAATGGGCTGAGGTTATGAGCGCCGATGCCTTTGCTGCATTCGAAGAAGTCGGTCTTGACAATGAAGAGGAAGTGAAGAAAGTGGGAAGAAAGTTCCGTGACACCGTGCTGAGCTTGGGCGGTGGTGTCGAACCTATGGAAGTGTTTAAACAGTTTAGAGGACGGGAACCTCGCCCCGATGCTCTTTGCGTCACAACGGACTTGACTAAGTTTAAAATGATCTTGTCTATTACTTCTTTTGCAGCCGTTGTATATCGTGTCTTACTAGCGAAGTACCGGTACATGTACCAGTACGTGTACGTAAGCCGAGGCCCGAGGCAGAAAAGCATTGGCGTCGGTCCGTCAACCGCGTTGACGCTGCACTTGGCAAGATTTTTTCGGCTTGCATGATTTTTTATGTTGTCGCCCGCAATGGCTCGACCTCATCACAGTTATTCATTCATTCGAACAAACTTCGAATATTATCGCCTTTTCGTTTTAACTAGCGTCGTACCTCGTCGATTCTTCTATTAAAGAGAAACTACGTCTACAATGAAAACGCAGGAAAGAGTATTCTGGCATTCTTGTGCCTCGCGGCGTTGGCTACCATCGTTCCGGCAAAGCCTTTCACGACGCCCTCGGTCATAGCATTGCTGCAGCGCGGAGGAGCTACGGAGCAATCAGAGATTCCTACCAAAAAATCATCCAAGAAGAAGAAGAAGAAACCAAAGACATCGGACAAAACAGAGTCGTCTGCAGATAAGGCTCGCATCAATCAGTCGCTGAAAGAAGAGGATGCTGCGGATGCCTTGGGCAATGCCATTCGCCAACGAGCGCAGCAGTTGCGTTATGGTTCAGAAGCCAATCCGGAAGCTCATGGTTTAAAAGAATCGTTGGATTCTCTGGGATGGGCCTTGGGTGCATCTGATTTCACTTTTGACAAGACAGCCGACGCTGACAGTGTGGAGAACGCAGGCATTGAGGCCTCCGCGACATCCATTCTCGCTCAATACTTCCTCAAGAGTCATTCAGGCGCGCATGCATTGCAGTCCTTCCTCAGTTTATTGGCATCTTCTGCAGGAATTGGTGCAGTAGTAGCCGCAGGGAGTGAACGAAGGGCTGGTTTGTCACTTGCCTTGATGAAGAGATGTATGCTGTTTGCCATGGTAAAGCACGTTTCCGGTCTTTTGGCAGCCACGTTCATGACAGCTCGTGCTATTCCGGATGTCGGTTTTCGACGGGCAAGGTCCTCATTGGAAGCTCTGGTGAAGGATCCTATCTCGCAGTATCTTTTTACACGGCTTGTCTTCAGCTTTGGCTGCCTTCGCATCTGCCAGTGACAGTCGACGGAAATGTTGTACGACAGTGGTGGCAGTCATACATTGCGCTGGTAGTTTCGATTGTTGGACCTGTCGTTCTTCGAGAGCTCGTATCGACTGTCCTTGTCATTTCCGATATTCTCGTTTTGTCGACCATGAGCTCGTCCAAGAACTCCGGCGTATGTGCTTCGCTGCTCAAGGCCGGGTATGCATCTGTGGATGCTGCTATGAGTATCCTGGTGACCCCAAAGAAGTGGAGAGATGCCACGGGCGCACAGCGGCAGAGTATTTTGGCGAGATTGACATCAAAAGTCAGTCTTGTATTCGAGCTATTGGTTGGCATGGTCATGGCAGTCGACTCTTTTGCTCTTGACCGCTTTTACCTTTGGGACACAGACCAGCAAGCCTTCCTTTGTCGAGCTTACGAGTCGGATGCTTTGTACAAGCCTGTACATCCATTTTTTGTGGACGAGAAAACGCAAAGTGGAGAAGCTGGCTTCTTCAATTCGCGGTGGTGCCTCTCAATTTCCGTTTTATGTTTTGCAAGTTCTCACTGAGCCAAAAGCGTCCATGGGATTGAGCGAAGACAGCGCAGTTGATGCAAAGCCTGTCGATTTGTGGACGTGGAAAGACTATTTCCAAATTGCAATGGGATTTGACGAGAACTCATTTGTGAAAGAGCGGTGACAATTGAACGTATCAGGTACAAAATAGTATTGGTGTTCTTCTATGAGTTGTAAGTTTTGATTGATGAAAGGATTGATTGCCTATAAATTAACTTCTGCTGACTTCATGATGTTGCACGATTTTCTCTAGACAATAGGCTTTGCCAACGCGCTCCGATTTATGCCGAAATCACGTATTTCTCTTTGGAATCCGTATTCCCATGTCCAATCCAGGCTGGCGACAAACGGATCGGCACAACTTCCGCTCCGAGCCGTGTCAGTGTCGCAGCAATGACAACACGAGCACAAAACGCGGCCAGATCCACCAGCACATTCTGCTACGGCGATCGGTCGAGCCGCGGAATCGGGGTCTCCGATAAAGGACGGCAGCTCGCAGATGCTTGAAATGTTTCCCAAACACCAGTACCGTCAAGGAGAAGCGTGTGCAAATGTTTCGCATTGCGGAAGTCAGGTACCAAACCTTGGATAGGGTTGCGATTTAACATGAGATAAACAAGATTCCGGAGATTGGCGTAGCTTGAGGGAATGGTACCGCTAAAAGCGTTATTGTCAAGGTCCAAAAGCTTTAGGTTCACAAAATCGAGCAGTTCTGGCAAGGTGCCATTTCGATTCGTGTTTTTCAGCGACAGCTCTTTCAATTGGGTCATGCCGCTAATTGTGTCTGGTATCTTTCCTTGGTGAAGAAATGGGTTCTCGGACAAGAAAAGATTCTCGAGACTTGTCATCTGGAAAATTTCGCTCCGTAAGGAACCCTGAAACCTTTGAAAAACGATGAGAGTTGCAAGTTTTACGCATCGACGATTACCCTACAGCGCGCGACCCTCACCTGTTGTCGCTGAGATCCAAGTGACGAAGGTACGTGAGGTTTTTGAGAGCGCTGGGGAGGCCTCCGTCCAGGAAATTGTTGTTCGCAGTGAAAAACCAGAGCACAGTATTTTCTTGAATATCTTGAGGAAGGCTGTCTTCCAGAGAGTTCCAGGACAAATCCAGGACCTCCAACTTAGGCATTTGCAAGAGATGAGTAGGCAGCTCGGTAGAAGTGAAATTATTGTTGGAAATGTCGAAGATCTCAAGCTGCTGGAGGTTTTGGCAGCTTTGCGAATTCAGTGTGCCAGTAAAGTTATTGCCGGACGCATAAATGATCTTCAAATCAGTTAGCTCGTTAATGACGGGCAACGGGTCACCTCGAAACTTGTTGTCATCGATCGTGAGCTCCTGCAAGTGCTTCATGTTCATTAGCTCTGTTGGCAGCGTCCCACTGAGCGCATTATCCGAGATCGCCAAGACTTTTAGACTGGACCATGTTCCCATGCAAGATGGAAGATTTCCTCTTAGGAGGTTTCTCTGCATTACGAAGTACTGCATGTGCGTCATCGCACACAGATCTTTCGGTAAAGGACCGACGAAGTTATTGCTTTCCAAATTGAAATACCTAAGTTTCTGGAGCTTTCCCAGGCAAGAAGGTAGATTACCGCCAAGATCGTTCCTCGGAGCGTCAGACTTTCCAAGTTTACTAGGTTGCAGAGTTCGGTAGGAAATGTGCCCCAGATGTAGTCGTTCACTTCCAAGTCGAAGACTGTGAGAGTTGCCAGCAAGCCGTTTTCGGTTGGGATCGTTCCAAACAAACTGTTGTATTCTGTGGCCGACAAACGTATGATTGAATGAGCTAAATACTGTCTGATTTGTCGGGACGGTTTCCCTGTGTTATTCGCCACTGAAACTCACCTAGGTCCAAGACGACGGGCATTCGGTTCTTGTCACATGATAACCCTCCGGTTTCAACGCCCTTGTTTCCAAAGGCATTCTTCAAATCATTCCAATCGCAAACATGTTTACCCGTCATGAAATTCACCTTCTTTGTCCAAGCATCTCCTTTCAAAGCAAAGTAATTCAAGGCCATGACGTAGCGTGTCACGTAGAGATAATCGTAGGCGCCAGGAAGAGGCATCTGCGCTGGATCGGATTCGGCGAGCCATCGCGAAGCGAGATTCTGGGGTGAATTATCTTCAGTTAAATCCTCGTGGGACGATATATTGTGAGACAGCAAGTACTCGATGACATCGTTGTGTTCAGGATGAAGGATTTGCGGTGTCGTCGCATTTCTACGAACGCGGCTGACAGCGGTACCCAGAAGGATTACGACGGTCGTCAGCAGCAGACAAACTCCCCAGCACAAAAGCGAACGTCGTGGCAAGGCACGGGAATCGATGAAACGTTACCCATGT
The DNA here is from genome assembly GCA_026008555.1 of Fistulifera pelliculosa. Classification (NCBI taxonomy): domain Eukaryota; phylum Bacillariophyta; class Bacillariophyceae; order Naviculales; family Stauroneidaceae; genus Fistulifera; species Fistulifera pelliculosa. The sequence continues at coordinate 119,378 of BROJ01000035.1, forward strand.
GTTCCGTGTGATCAGAACCCGTCTCGGTGCTATCTTTGCTGTCGTTCTTGACAATGTGAGTATCAGCTAGCGATAAGCTCGCAGCGCAATGCTCGCTCCGGATAGGAACGTCGCACATTGCGACATCATTCATCTCGGCGTTCGACTTAAAATCTGTCAGAGTTCCTTTCTCCAAGTCCTTCACTGTCACTTGTTTGTCTTTCATGATAGCTTTCGAGTATGCTCCGCGATAGTGAGCGAAGGGTCACGACGAGAAATTTGGTGACATGAAATTCTCTCGCTCATTCAATTTACCTGTTATAGAGTATCGCTATCATTTGTCGTTTTCCTGGGTTACATTGTTTCTTCCATTCCTGTTTTCTGCGTGCGGTTTCAAAACTAGAGGAAGGGTATCCATAACTAGGTTCGCTCTGTGTTAAGCGCGCGCGCAGATCCAGTGTTTTGCGCCATGTGCAACCTGCGCGGCGGCCGGCGCGAAGTGAACGGACATCACTTCTACGGACAGTGTGCCAGACGGACTTGTGACGTCTTTCAGTGTTTTTGCGACAACCATTAAAATGGAGGAGGAAAAGACGCAGTGTGCGTTTCGTTTCGCAGCCCTTCTGGAACATGATGTTGTTATTGTCCAGCAAAACAATGCAACAAAGACAGTCAGAATGTTGATTTTAAGCTCTTTACTGATCTACATAATAATAGCGATCACTACAGCTTTCGAACCTTCTCCAGCGTCCCTCTTCACACAGCGACAACTGTCTTTTCGAAAGAACAAGGATGCAACTCCAGATCTCTCCTCCAGACGACCTTCTTACCGCGAAGAAAACTCTCAATAATACGTCAATCAGCCTCCGCTGCCCCTTCAAACTCTGCAGATGTCGATAAATCAAAGGCTCGTCGTTCCTATCAAACACAGAAACCAAAATCGATTCGACAAAAGTTCGCACCTTGTTTCAAAAGCTCAACATCTTGAGAAAAAAGGACTCTGGCGAAAGGCGGCACAAACTCTGAATGATATTCTTGCTCTAGATTCCAAAGACTCGCATAGCTATCTTGCGCTAGCTCGCTTACAAGCGCGCCGTTTTCCCAACTCCACGAGCGCAGTGATTGCCTTTCAGAACGGAACCGCTGCGTGTCCCGACTCGGTGCACTTATGGCAAGCATGGGCCGTTTACGAACAAAATGCTGGTCGCACCGAACGAGCAAAAGATCGTTTTGGACGGGCGTTGGAGCTCGATCCATACAATCCGTACGTTTGTCACGCATACGGCTTGTTACTCCAAAAAAGCAATTCGACGGCCGCAGTGAACCTCTGGGAGCAAGCGTTGGAGAAAAAGAGCACAGCTGCTCTTGTCTGTTCTCTGGGTGCTGCCTACATTGCCAAGGAGGATTATTCCAAAGCCCGGAATTTGTACGCCAAGCATTTAAAAGATGCCCTCAGATCGAGAACGGACAGAGGTGGCATTAGCTTCCGCTTGGCTGGAGGAGCGATACTTATCGAACATGGACGGTGCGCGGCAGCTGCTAACAGATTCGCTGAACAATGCAACCCAAAGTAAGGGACTCGTTCAAGTCGCGTTGGCTCGCTTTGAGGGTCGACGCAAGAGTGAAAGAGTTACACTGTACACGAACGAAGGAGGAGTTCGCAAGAACGCCGAACGACAAAAGCTGGAACAAGCGTGCGAAGTGGATATTGACGACAGTTTATCATTAGCTGCTGATGGGCGCGTTTTCAATGCACTAGCGAGTATGGAAGTGAAGGCGCGACGCTTCAAATCAGCACGACAGATTTTGCATCGCGGTTTAGAACGTTATCCGCAAGACTTTTCATTGCTGCAGGCAGCTGGAAAAGTCGAAGAGCGAATGGGGAACCATACCGGAGCGCGAACCTTATATCGTGCTAGTCTTTGCATTCAGCCGTCTGCACCATGCTTGGTCTCGATTGCATTGCTGGAGCTTAATCATCCAATATCAAAAGAAGCGAACTTCTCCCTCGTTAAGCAACTGTTTGAGGAGGCCCTGCTGATTGACCCCAGACACGCGGCAGCGTACAATGCTTACGCTCGGTGTGTATTTGAACAGGAGGATAACGAGCAACAAGCACGCTCTATCTTCGAACGGGGAGTACGAGCGAATTGTCCCGATGCTGCATCGTTGTATCACGGCTATGCAAAACTTGAGCTTGCCCTGGGCAATATCAATACCGCTCGTGAATTGTTGATCGAAGGGAGAAGTGCTGCGAAAAGGCAGGAAATTGGAAAGGATTCTCCGCACAGGGAGCGGGCGCTTTTCTGATGCATACGCTAGGAATGCTTGAGTTAAATTCCAATCGTCTCGTTTCAGCTTTAGAGATTTTCAATGATGGTGTTGAACAGTACGGCAATTCGTCTCAACTTTTACTGGGTGCCGCGCTGTGCGAAGTAAGACTCGGAAATGTTGAGAAAGCTCGAATCTTATTCGAGAAGTCGATTATGAATGATCGGAAACATGCCCATGCTTGGCAAGCGTGGGGCGTTCTAGAGATGAAAGCGGGAAATTGGAATGCTGCCAAGACTCTCTTTAGATGTGGGATCAACAATGTACCTCGACACGGGCCGTTGTGGCAAGCTTACGCAATCATGGAAAGTCGTCTGGGAAATGTGACCGAGGCCAGGTCGCTTTTCGAGAAAGGGATCAATCGTTCCCCGAAGTCCTCTTCCTTGTATCAAGGTTGGGCGTCGCTTGAATTACGTGAAGGAAACACAGAGGATGCCAAAGTTCTCATAACGAAGGCTTTGACGCTGGACAAGCACAACGGAGCCGGGTGGCTGATTGCGTCGGAAATCGAACAGCGATTAGGGAATCAGGGACTTTCTAGGCTTTTGTTGAGACGAGGCATTGAGTGCTCGCCCACTAATCCAACCCTCTACCGAGCTCTGGGTGAAGGATTTGGCGGCGAAGGAAAAATAATCGAAGCACGTGAGATACTTGAAAAGGGTTTAGAAATGGACCCAACGCATGCGCCGCTCTACCACTCACTTGCTGAACTTGAAGCACGTGTCTGCAATATTCAGGGCTTTCTCAGCTTCACCGGCGAGCGGCCGCTGTCTTCAACTCGAATGTTATGGAACCGTCGCAGAACTCATCTGATGCATGGTCTTCAAAGATAAAAGCAGCACGCTCAAAGAATATACCGTTCAAAGTCACCGCTCTAGCTGGACCTACGTCTGACAACGATGACATTTTTGAGAACCGTGCCGATTCATCCACTTCTTCACTGCTGGATGATATCAGCTCTGACCTTTTAGTTAAAGGCGTTTCAAATCTACTCAGTATGGATGACGAGGATTTATAATCGCGCCTGGCATGCAGTGCATACACACAATCTTGCATTCAGAAATGTCTGCCTTCTGCTAACAAATAAAACAAAGGAAGACACAATATCCGCAAGCTACTCAGCATTAACGTAGACTTTTTGACGTAACTAGTACATTTATCGACGGCAACTTGCCCTACGATCTCATAACATTCATACACTATTATATTCCTGGGCCCTCAGAAAGTCGACCCATTGCGGACACAACTCTTCAAGTGGTGTAATGTGAAGAGAGACGCTGGTTGCGAGCTTTTGAATTTTTCCTTTCTATGTCCCTTTATTTCATTTCATGTAAGTAGTTGCGATCCCGTTGTTCTGTGCTGCCCGTCGTTAGCTCTTCTACTTTCATGAGCGCTGACGACGCTATGTACTTCGCATCTTCTAACTCAGACTCGGAATCTCTTAACTTTTCTCTCAAGATTTGAAGCTCCTTTACCAGAGCCTGTTCTCCTCTATCCCGCTTTTTTAAAGCTTCAATTAAACTATGGTTTTCGGCCATGGTATTCTCAAGTTGACCTCTGGTAACATCGTATCGACTTTTCAATTCTACAAGTTGCTCATGGAGCCTGTGCTCTCTTTTCTGACTCGTTAAAACGCTTCCGCGGTGAGACCCTGATACACCGCTGACTTGGGACCCATTCACTTGGGACATGTCTTCCAGGGCGTCATGTAGCTGAGAATTTTCCAGCTCGAGAAATTTAACTGTTTCCTGCAGCTCTCGTACTTTTCCAGTTTCTTGAAATGCGTTGGGCCCGCCGGATGATCCAGGCGACCTGAGGGAACCAACATCACCGAAGCGTTGTCGCATTGATCGTACCTCCTTTGCCAATTCTCTTTTTTCGGCTTCAGCCTCTTCAAGATGCATCTGTAATGGTTTCAATAACTTGAGAGCTTCCTTGAGACTTCGATTAAGTGCCTTTTCAACCTCTTTCTTGACATGCAGTTGTTCTTGTGTAGCGGCCAGCTTGTTTTGAGGTCGTGGATATGTTTCTCGGTTTGCTCAAAGGCTTTGTTGACACCCTGCGCCTCGTCAGAAGTCTGTGACTTCTCTTTCTCTAAAGTCATTATTTTACGTTTTTCTGGGCAAGCTCTTCTCGTAACACTTTGCACTCACTATCCAACTCAACAATTTGAGCTTTCTTATGATTCAATTCTTCCTGCAACTCCCCACTGTTTGAAGGCATCATGCTAAGTACCTGTTCCTGTTCTTGGTTTCTGTCTCCGTTTCCTGTCTGTTGCTTTTGCAAGCTAGAGAAACGACTTCTGGTATCTTTCAAAGTTCATCGCGCTTGGCGCGAAGGTCTTCGCGCGCGGCCTTGAGAGTCCTTTGGGGAAGGTTCACTTGCTCCTTTTGGCGAAGTAAATTGGGAGGCAACCGCGAGTGTCGTTCTAGAAAGTTGCAGCTCAAGTGACTGAACCTGTTCCTGAAGCCTGTCGATTTCGTCGTCCTTTTCGTTGAGCAATGATCTAAGCTTGGCAGCCTGATCTTTGCTCTGTTGTGAATCTTTCCCAAGTAGATCTAGCTTCTCCTGCATCTTCGCCTTCTCTTGTTCAGCTTTGGCCACAGCGTCCTGTAAAGGCTTTAGAAGAGAGACCGCTTCCTTCAAACTTGCCCTAAGTTCAGCGCTACTTTCCTCTCGGGCTTTCAAGTCTCCACGATAGACAGAAAGCTCCGATTCCAATACCGCAACTTGTTTCTTCGTTTCGTTCAGGTCTTTTCCGCTTCGTCCGAATTCGAAGCGAATCGCTGCTCTAGATGCATCTGGATTGCTTCTACAAGTTGCCGTGCATCTTGAGGATTGCTATGGTGAACTCCATCTTCGACGTCTTCGCGCTCAAGAAGCCATCTATACATGTGCTGCAGTGGCTCGATGATTGGTCCAATTTGGCCCTCCATGACTTTTCGTAACTCTTCGTGAAGTTGATCGTTTTCATGACGCAGCTGTGATACCCCACCTTCACCCTGTAGTTCGGCATCTACGGCCTCCAGCTCTTTCAAAGCTTCATTAAGACACCCTTGCAGATCGTTTCGTTCATTCTCCATCATTGCGATCCTATCATTTAGCTTGGTTATTTCGGCTTCATGTGCAACACTGCTACTTCGTGCGCTTGGTTGTCTGACAGCAACTTCTCTCTGCATATTCTCCAGTCTATTTTGAAGCTCTTGGACCTCCTTTGACCAGCCTTCCTCGGCTTCTTTCCACTGTGCGCGGGTCTGTTCAAGATCTTCCATGAGAACTGAACATTCTTGCTGCAATTGTTGGATAGTTCGCTCTTGATCCTGTACTCTTAATTCCCAGGTGTACTGCTCAGCCTCAAGTGTATCTTCCAACTCCTTGCGTACCATGTCAGCTGTCAAAGTTGCGCATGCGCCCGATCCAGCTCAACCTGGAAATCAGCAACAATGCCCCTTTGGTGTCCTAGGTCGGACCCTTGCGACATGGCATCTCCCGTAGATTTTTCCACCTGTCGTTTCAGTTGACGTACGCTGCTTCTCAGTTCCAAGATTACCGCATCCGACTTTGCCAAAGCTGCTTTTGAGGAATTTTCTTTCTCTGAGAGTTCTTCGATGGTCTTTCGTAAGCGAGCGATAGTCGCATCTGGACTGTCGCGGCGACTTGCTGTTGTCTCCGCAGACGACAAAGCCTTGGGCTGTGCCTCTCGACGACAAGTTGAGTCGTTCATATCTCGTTCTTCGTGAATTGTGTCAGGCAAGTAGGAACTCAAGAAACCATTTTCAGGCGGCGAGGAGAGCGCGTTCCAGGACTTCCAGTGGTTGTGGCAACTGTTGTGACGGTGCTGGTGGACCCTGTATTCGAATGCGCCGAACCCACGCTCCGATAAAATCCGTTTGAAGCCTCACGCGGCGGTTCGTTTTCATTTTTTGGACTTGACTGTTCAGTGGGCCTGCTTAATCTTTTCTTCTCTGCTGACACATTACTTTTGAAAGTAGGTATCTTACTCGGACTGGGCGTAGTGGTTGGGGTTGCAACAGCTTTACCACTCGTCGGTATGCGACTCGAAGGGCTCCGAAATTGGATTTTGTTGTAGTCTCTCATAGGAACGATGGTCCTTTCAGGTCAAATAATGTAGAGCCTCGTTTGACAACACTCTTACAGCTAGCTACCTAATCAAATATCTTTTTCCTTGCAGGCTCAATAGTTTCGTAATCGATTTACGATAATTGCAATTCAATCGGAAGATGGTAGTTATTCGACTCAGCAGTTATTCTTAACTTTGAACATCGAAAACGCCAGGCAGACTTCGAACAAGGGAGTGAGTCGTTGGGGTTGTCAGAAAATGTCGTGCGCCTCTGTTTCATACACAGCAAACGTCAAGCCGCGCGCCTCTCCTTCATCCAAACAGCAAAGAAAGTTGCTGGGTCGTTGGGTTTCCGTGCTTGGCTGCCGGACGCTCCACGTTAACAGATAGCCGCTAAATTCGCCTATATTAGGATAGCGCATAGCATCAACGTCTAAATCTAAGCCTAAATAATTTTTGATATTATGGATATTGAAGAGCATTTGAGTGCCGTTTGTCCTGTTTATTACTATGGGGACGGACTTTTCGCTTTCTAAATACAAACCGGAGGTGCGGAGTGCGGAGGTGAAAAAGTGCTTGATGTCGTAGTGAGACAATTACGGTGATGACGTATTTTTGCGTTGCTAACCTTTTCGCGGTGCCTGTCCATCCGTCCGATTTTGCAAGATCCGATGCAACCACGTACCTTTTACATATTATACTATAGTATTTCTGTACCACATGGAGTGAACCGCGCTGTCCTTCGCTTTTAAGCAACGCGGCTCCGCAAGCCACGGTATTGTTGTTGTCGTTGTAGTCAAGCCATCTTGCTGCCTTTTGAACGACAGATTCCCTAAAGCGTAAACAATCGTAAAATGGTGAGTTTAACGGAAAGGATTGGCGCGAAACACGCGGAAGAAGTCGAGCACGCGACGTCTATTATATACAGATCGTTGCTGAGCCCTTTCTCTAACGTGATGTCCCTTTGTAAATGTTTATTTATCATTTATTTGCAGTCAGAAAGTGTTGATATCAAGGCACTCCGACAGGAATGCGCAAAGCAGTGCCCCAAAATGCAACAGCTCTATGACGACTGCGTCAAGCGTATCACTGAGACCAAGCAAGGTGACTGCGAGGGTTGGTTCTTTGATGTGCTTCATTGTGTTGACAAGTGCGTCGCTCCGAAGGTCTTTCAATTAACGAAAGAGTAGAAATCGTTTTATTTTCTTAGGCAGTTGTTTCTGAATGCCGATGATTGGACTGGGGAGACGAAAGAAAAAATAGACATCGTCTAATAGGATTAGAAGACACATCACTTCCAGTTGGCTTTTGACCAGTGTTATCGTTTGTACATAAAGCTCTTCAAAATTCGGCATCTCTAGTCTCTCGGTGCGTTCTAATTCCACGGCGATCTACTATCGGCCCACCTTGTGAGTGCGATCCTCTCACATTTCCAGAGGGTGCTTTTGGTTTCGATCTTGGCGTACTTGTGTACTCACAGCAGTCCCCACATCCGGCCAAAGTATCTTCGGCTCTATCAAGAGCGAAGCTTGTTGATTCCAACTCTCTATATAGATCGTCAAGTACATCCTCAAAAGCCCCAATAGTCTGCTTCGTTTCGTCAAGCCGAGCTCTGTATTCCTCCACCGATGGACAATGTGGAATCATCTTTATTCGACGCATTTGCTTGTGTAGTTAGTTACTTTGTTCCGGTTTCCTCAACTCACTTCACGCAACGGATACTTACCGGATGAGTAAAGCCGTACATCCCTATCATAACATGATCGCACTTGTCACTATACCAGAATGTGACTTCCTGTCCCTTTCGAAAGGGGCATGTTGAAATGATCTGAAATGTTTTGGTTTCCGAGTTGTAATGTCCATGTGTGCAAGGCGGCCCAAAATTCATCAGATCGGCAACAGGTGCCACGAAAGAGTGCTTCTTCGTCGTTTGTTTCAATGCCTTTGGCAAATAGTACTCGTCCTCCCGCAGTTCCTCCTGAATGTCATCAACATTGTCATCTTCGTCGGCATCCTCATCTTTCAAAATCCATGAATCCGTTGGAGTTTCAGCTGGCGGGAGTTGGTCTTCCACAGATACATGCGGTCTACTATGTCTGCTTGATTCATTTGCATCATCGGAAAGTAGATCATCGATTTGTAGCTGCCAATGCCTTGAATTCACAATTGCAAACGCCCATTCGAACTCCGTCAACGAAAGCAATTTCTCTGTAAACACATCGGGATGCTCGCTGAGCAACACCATGACTACGGATTTGTACATGTCGCGGATATCCCGTCGTAGTCCAGTTGCTACGCTTCGTATTCCGTCATGGAGAAACAGAGGCGATTGTTGAATTCGTTCTCGTGTCCAAAGAAAGGGCATTGATTCTACTGGGGTTACTTCCAGCACACCAATGTACTTATTCAAAGGAGAGACTTCTCCCAAACTTTTGTGATAGAGCAACGCTACGGCTAAGAGCGCGAGCTCATGGAGAAAATACTTCTGGGTCCTGAGCATCATCCGTTCCCTGATTGTAGCTGCCTGTGGAAGTAATGGCCCATCCATGTTTCTCTCGCTGACGGTCCCATCAGCTTTGACAACACCGGGTCTCGGTCGATTGTTGTCGGCATGCTCAGCAAGCTGAATAATGGAATTTCGATGACTACTTCTCCAACCGCAATATCTCTCGAAGCTGCTAGACCACGAACGGAAAGCAAAGGTAGGCCGTCTGGAGACGAACTTAGAATATTATCGTCGTCGTTGTCCCATTCATTCAAAGGATTTCTTGAAGCGAACTCCTGTGTGTAATCGTAATACTCGAAAGTCTGAATTTCAAGTATTGTTTCGACTCCCAATACACTCTTACACCATTCGAGGAAGTCCTTGCTTCGGCTTTGAATGTCTACTGTCTCTGTTGCACCTCTCTTTTGTACGGGATGAAATGTATCGTTGTCGCGTAAAATGTCTTCCTCGTCCTTACATAACCGTGGTGACGGTCTTTTCTAGTATTTCCAGGAGAAGGCCATCCCGCAGGCATCGGAAAAGAGATTGTCAACGACTCAGCATCAGTAGCGCTTGCACCGTGACGCGTGTAAACTAAGCAACTGAAAAGGCAGCCGCAAGAACGACTTGATGAATCAAGCAACGTCTATAGAAGCGCTTCATTGATAGAACCTGCTACCAAGCGGTAATAGTGCCACTCGAATCTTCTCGCGTTATTTGCTCTTTATGGTTGCTATAAGAAAATGATTTTCTAATGCGAAAGAGAGCAGCAACAAGAAGGCAACGAAGAGCGAAGAATTGAATTGTCATAATGCTGTCGAGAGGTACGTTGATACCAGGTAGTCGTTAGAGTAAGGTTTAAGGTTTACTCCTTTGTGTGAGGAATTCACGACTCACGATTCTGGCATCCCATTCAAGGAAGGTGCGGGAACGCACCTCTGCTTTGGTACATTTCTCACGGCGTCCTACTGGTAATGTGTACAGTTTCCGCACCGTCCACAGCCTCCCTGACTCCTGACTACTGACCCATTTTTAATGACGTCTGCAGTAGCGTCATTCAGTTTTCAGCGTCAGCGGTCAGTTCCATAATCGCTTACCAACTTTACTTAGGAACGGGCAAACTTTCTTGGACGTTGAAAATAGCGCCCTGGAGGTTCGCACAATGATATTCACATACAAGCTACATATAACGGATATAGTGATTCAACATGCACGACTGTTGGATCGCATATTTAGATGAGCGTTCCTAAGAAACAAGTCAATGATCGTAATCGCACCCTAAGTGCGTTTTGAAAAAGGACAAGCTACACAAAATGTACCATACACCATACTGGTATTTAGAGTCACAACAAACACGACTGGACTTTGGGACACTGATGGTCTACAGTGCAGTACTGCAAGGTACCAGGTAGCCAGGTAGTGCGAAATTCTCTTGTTTCTCATTATCCTTCTCCCAAACTGACGCCATCATCCTCCATCCTCGTCACTTCTTGTTTACCTTACATCGCCGCGAAAGACGTTCTAGGAACATCGATAAACCGGGGCTTCGCAAAGCAACAGACCACAACAACAACACAAACAATGCAAATAAATATTAATGTTCAAGAGAAGTGCTGTACAATGAGCCTCAAAGTTTTGATTTTTCTGTTCCTATTCTCTGCAAATGTACCTTGTGTCTATAGCAGCACTGTCGTGCGCCCGAAGCACTCTATGACGGCTGCGTTTGTTCCGCCACTTAGTGAGACGAGAACAGTTCCGAAAGGGTCTTGCCTCCTGGTGCTACATATCAACAGACAATGAGATTTCCGCTTCTTGGCGAGCAAACATTTCAGATTAGCGTTCTTTCCGAGACCACTGCGCATCTGAAAATAAGTGGCATGATGAGCATTGATGAAATTATTCCCTTCACTCTGGACAATACGGGGCGATTGTTGATGGCTTTACCAAACAGTGTCCTGGAAACCCTGCAGCGGTTCCGAACCACGTTTTTGGAAGCAGGGTATGATGCGAGAACAGATCGTCCTTTTGTTCGAGTGGCTCCTCCTGTACTGCGTCCTTTGAAAATAATGATGAACCGACTAAGTGAGTGAGCGAGTGTTCATTGCTGCAGTGATCGGTACCCGTAAATAGTCATGTACAGCTTTTGAATGTACTTTTAAAGAATGGGTTTACCCCTCCTACTAATATGCAAAATAAGATTCATGCAGCCCCTGCTTGCTACGATGTTGACCTAGTTACAAGAACTCCCGCTGCTCTTAAGGTCAAACTGCAGTGACGATATTATAGATGTGCCCTAGAAACTGGACCAAACAAGTCATTATTATCCTTTTGCATTATATATATATATATATATATATATATACGACGCTCGCATTACGAGTCAGCGGCTTATCTTTTCTGACGCTTTTGATTTGGCTCCACAGGTACATCATCAAAATCCGCGATTGACTCGTCTTCCTCATCCATTACCCCAACGAGCTCGACATAGAGTACCGACTCGTCCTTGCCACTGATTGGACAGTGCTGAAATGCATACATCGCTTCCCGTCTGATAAGAAAGCAGCCTCCTGTCGAAATGCTTCCGGATGGAAGGTACCCGTCTCTTGATGGCGACGATACAGTTGAATCAAGTTCCACATCGTTTCATCCCCAGCAAGAGACTGCAGATTTTTCCAGATGTATGAAATGAGCTTATCGAGAGTTGCCAGTTCGTATGCGCCGTGTCCCAACAAGCTCCGAACACGATCTTCGTATTTGCCTCCTTCCCCGGAGCTTCCGATTCCTCCATCCAACGAGGCGTACAATAAAGAAAGGTACGCTTCATAACGCGCGCGGCCAATGGCTTGACGGTTACCATTTGGCACCTGTTCGATAAGTGTAATAAGCGAGCTGTCATCATCCACAGAATATGCAAGTCGCTTTGCCGTATTCAAACGCTGCACAAGAATCAGGTGTAGGCGGAAAAATAGGTACAAGCTTTGCGTGCCGAACGCAAGCTGGTCTCCGGGTCGGGCCAGTCGAGTACGATCGCTTTCGCGAAGCTTCTGAGTGTAACCAGATTTCTCCACAGGAAGAAGACTGCCAAGAATCGACGTGGGCCGAAGATATCCTTTGGCACCACACGCCAGCAACTGAACCACGTAGATTCGTTCGGCCTTTCGAAACTCTAGAATTTTACCGTCACCATAGATTGTCGAAACAATAGTTTCTGGTGGCAGGAATGGTAATCAACGTCTTCATCATCGGCCCCAAAATCTTCAATTGCCATTTTCGAAGTCTTTTCGGTATTGGTCTCCATACTTTCTTCATCATCTTCACTCACCAAGGGTGCAGTACTTGCGACAGGGACCTTGGTTTGAGACGCTGCGGCTGATTCCTGGTATGATACAGCTGGCCGTTGCATCCAGTTTAAGGACAGTCCGAACCAGGGTCCCAAAATTCAACCCATAGGCGATGGCATCGTTCCTTATCTGCGGGCGAAGTTGAACCGCGTTCGAGCCCGAAAGCCAGAATGCGGAAAGCGTCTCTCTGCACCCATGAGTTATTTGTGTAGAACAAGCTTAGGTGAGGCGTAAAAATGCGACGGTCTGGTTTCGGTAAAACGTTAAATCAACGTTGCTCGACAAGGAATCCCACATCGTAACTTCATAGAAGGTTCCATGCTCCTCTTTAGCCTTCTCGAGTTTCTGTTTCAGAGCTTCGCTACCTTCCGCGCCTCCGTTTGCAGCTCGGTCCTTGATCTCAGAAATCATAGTACGTGTGCTGGTTGCTCTCTTGTCAATATTTCGCCATGTCAAACCTCGGTGATCTAAACTCTTGTAATAATTTTGCTCGGCAAGTTCTTTCCAATGTCGGTTCAGACGCTCGCGAACGGCTCGCCACTCGCGATCTTTCTGCTGCAATCGCTGGACTACTAAAGGAATTGCCACCGCTGGATTTTTCGCCATCAACTCCAGCATTTCGGAACCAGAATCTCCGTAGATTCGAGAAATTGTGTTGCGGTGAATGACACCAAGAGTTTTGCTATCGAAAGTATACTGAAAGCGTTTTGCTCCCAGGCCAGTCACGTCGGATCCGTTCGCCGTGAGGTCTAAAGGAAGCGTGTCTTCTTTCGCGAGCATAGCAATTTCCTCAGCAATAGGAAGTAGTCGCTGCAATGTCGCTGCGTTGCTATCGAGGACCATGTCAATCTCGAACCGTTCATCTTCAACTCGGAACAAAGTCTCCTCGTATGTGTTTCGACGCATATGACGGAAGGTGTAGCTTTCCTCACTACCGACTGGGAGTGAAACCCATACGTCATTCAATACCTTGGCTTCTTCGGGGCTACGATCACTGCACGGATGCGCTGGGTAGTCTCTGGGAAGAGCCCGATAAGAGGGGCTGCAGCGTCTGCAGCGGCTGAAATCGATCTCAGCGAGCGGGACAGAATACCACGACTCTTCCGTCGGACGAGGATGACCGGCAAATGCCAAAATGCGCTTGAATTCTTCGAATAATTTGGTGTGACGTTTCCCAAGGAGAGGTTCAACAAAGTTCAGCATTTCCTGACGAGACAAGATATCTTGAGCGTACATATCCAAGCACTTCAGGAATTCAGCCCATGCCTGGCCTCCATCTCTGGTGTAAGCAGTCAAAGCTTCCTTTGTCGCATCGAAAATTGGCGCTCAACCGCTGAATTGTATATATACGATTCCGGGTCGTCCAACGACCGCTTGCGGGATGCTTCTTCTTGCTGTGCCCTGGTCATGTCGATAAGTTTCGGTGAGGATCATTGCCGTTATTGCTCTTGCGGTGGATTTCGCGTTCCTGGCTTTCCTCAGCTTGCCGTTTCCGATTTTCCGACTCGGCTGCAGCTCGGTGTAGACGCTCTTTCGCTTGCTCTTGTACTGCATCTGGTAGAAAGAAAGTGAACTCTTTCAACAGGTCGGGGTGATCTTGAAATAAATGAGCGACCTGCTCGAGAACTTCTTTTATTCCCCGTTGCTCACGCTGATAGTTGTGCAAAATCTCTAGGAACTGATGGTAGATACTCGGGTCATTCGCGAAGCGTCTCTTGATCTTTGTGACATAAGAGATGGCGTGATCGAACTCCACCGCTTGATGCTGCGGTTGAGCTGGTTGTTGTGCGACAGGAGGTTTAGCCTTCAATTGAGTTGGACTTGATCGACCCGGCGCGGCGGCAGGAGGCATTTTGGCTGTCTTGGGTGGCGACTTCACTTTCGCTTGGGCCGTGGGTAGAGACGGCATCTTGCGAGCAGACGCTGGTTTCGGTTTGGGCCCCGGCAAGGCTGCGGAGGCTCCATCTGCCTCGGAAACGGCGCTTGGCTTGGATTGCGAAGCAGCTTCTGCAGCTTCCACTGCTTGTCGCTCAGCTTCCTTTTCTCCAAGTCTTCCAAGCTAATCTTATAGCCTTCAGGGAGAAATGTGTTGAAGCCGAGGATCAACTTGTTGTAACCACGGAATAACTTGCTAACCCGTTCAATAACTCCGGGGTGTCCACTTCTTGAGTCTTGAAATTCTTCATAATGTTCAGGAATTCATTGTAGATCGCAGGTTGCTTTTTGAATTCTCGTTTGACATCATCCAAATAGATGAGTGCGTCTTCCACCCTCAATTGCGGTGGTTGCGGAGGAGGGCGTGGTGGAGGAATTTCACGTTTTGTGAGAACTCCATTCACATATGTTTCCTTCACTCCATCTGGATAGATTATAACCTGGTTCTGCTTTGCTGCAGCCGTAAATGGAGAATCTGGATAAGGTACATGTACAGGACCACGCCGGGGAGCTGCAACTTGTTCATGTATTTCATGTAGATGCGGAGAACCTGGCTGTACAGGAAGAGGAGCAGGTCTTGCAGGCGGGGAGTGCCGTTGCCTTCCACCGGCGGGGCCACTGCTGCTGCCGCCGGGGGTGCCTTGACATCTTCCTCCGGGCGATTTTCTTGAGGTTCGCTGGCAGCGAGTGAACTTGACGCTTGAGTAGGCAAGACTATACGGCGAGCCGAGGTGAAAGTCTGACCCGGCGCAGGCCACGAAGCGGCGCCGAAACCATGAGGAGAAGGTGGCTGACGCCCGATTGCACCGTCGGGTGAGGAGGATGACCGCACAGCGCTTTCCGGAGCTGCCTCAGCCGCCGGCGGGTCGTCTTGTTGTTTCACAGGATTGTTTGGATCGTCCATATCAATAGAAAAGTTTCACCGCAACGCTCAAAGTATGAATGCGCTTGATTTCGTGCATTCAAGAGGAGCGACGGAGGGCGAGAATGGAGAATGGAAACGACATTCAACAAACGGCCAAAGCTCCGAGCGACACATTCGCGCAATCCATGCGCGCGAGAGCGCAAGATAGGCTGTCAACGCGACGCACCGGTAATTAACGGTCACGCACGATTTTTTTCAAAGGGAGGAACGTTTTCCGCGCTGCGCGCCAGCCGGCTAACTAAAGCGGCACTCACCCCGCAGCCGGCTATGTCATTTTACCGTTGCTAACTGTCTTGTGGTGTAAATAAAACAAAGTCCAGCAAAGGATCAGAAAATGATTATTATTTTACTAGTCTAAGATCCATCGTCGAATGTTAGCTGTGGATCATTCCTCCGATACGGAGGATGTGCTGTACGACTCTCGCGTGTTCGTGATGCTCGATGGTAGCATGTCTTTCAATATTTCTCTAAAATTACAAGGATGGTTATCAAGGACTGATTATGCCGAAGGTGATTCGTATTGATCGTTGAAAGCATCGCGCAGGGGAGCAACAACTTCGACCGCGTAGTCAATCAGTGATTTAGCGACTCCCAAATGCGTCAGGCTCCCAATAAAATGCTTGGCAACGATATCGAAATGTTTCTCTGAAAGTCCTTCCTCAAATAATCGGCTGTGCTTTTGGTTCAAGAATGCTTTCACGTCAAGGTCATGAGGTATGGCCGCGGCAAACGCCATTTTCATGAAATTGACCAAATGTCGCTTCATCCATTTCATGTCGACACCTTCAAAGAAATGGAAAATTTCCGGGTCGCCTAGTATTCTGAAATACATTTCATCGACAGCAGCTATCACAGCGGTAGTTCCTCCAAGCTTTTCCAACAAAGTTAGATTCCTTATTGGAGGGAAGTCTTCGACCTTCTTTTCGTCGTCATTGTCGTGATTCTGATGAAATCCACCATACATCTGTGCTCCCAGCTCAAACGCTGCTCTTAATGGTGCTACAACACCCACAGCTTCGTCGATAAGCTCCTGGGGACCGAGTTATTCTCCAGTGTAGCCACTAAATGACCGGCGATGATGTCAAAGTGCTCTTCGTTCAGACCTAAAAGCTGAAAGAGACTTTTGTGTGCTTCAATGAGTATTTCACCAACGTCGATACCTTCTGGAAAACCAGTAAACGCTATTGTGAAGAACTCATGCTGATGCAATTTCATGAGCGGCATGTCGATTCCCTCGAAAAGAACGCAATTGATTGATCGCCGAGTAGGCGCTCATAAAATTCGTCGACAACCGCCCTGACGGCGGCTTCACCTCCAAGTCGATTCAGCAATGTTGACTGATTTCCTTCGTTCATGTTTGATTTCGTCTAGTGTAAAATGAGGCGATTTTAGTAGATTTATAATGAAATTGAGCAGACAAGTAGTCTGCGGAAACGAATGAACATCAGTGTCAGAAGTCGAACCGGTCCATTCTTGTTTCTTTCCAGGTCAGACAACGTAAAGTTCACGGTTCGTAACATTTCGGCGGCAGCACGGCAGCAAAGGACACTGGACACTGGCCACTGGCTATTGTATTTTGTGTCCTAAAAATCTTACTATTGAAAACAGTATTACCCTTCAGGCTTGCAAATGTCCCAAAACGTTTTGGACAACAGATTTTCGAAAACTTCACTCTTTAACCTTACTGCCTGCCCGTTGTTCTTCGCATTGTACATTATGCCGAATACTACCTTTTCGGAGTATTTTTTGGTTTTGGGCCTGTATGTGGTATGTGGTTTTATGTTTTATGTCTTTCGTCTGCCAGTGTACGGTGTATCGATGTCAGTTACCGGCAATCTTACATCTTAATCTTACACCTTACACTGGTGGTAAGCCTCAAACCTTAATGAACAATCCCTCGTCTGACAATCATGATTCGTGACTCGTCGTGCGTGAATGAGGTTTATGCGGTTGTGATTTTGCGTTGTGCGCGTTTGCCAAGAAGAGACGGCAAGATCGGTGCTGCACCGCACTAACTTTGTTACGAACTCGTCAATGATTACAAAGCTTTGGTTCGAAACGAAATCTAGACTTAATCTTTATTAAAAAGCAAATAAAATGACAGACGAGACGAAAGTTGAGAAAAGAAGAAAGAAAGGCCGGCGAATCTCGTGATTCCTCCCCAAGCCGAAACTTTCCAAGGCGGAAAGGCGTGCTCTCCAAGAGCAGCAGCGAGCAGCAAAAGTTGCTCTTCAACCGGGTAATAATCAGGAAGTGGAAAACCGCAAAGTCAGGAGCAGCAAACCCCTATCAAGCAACCCCAGCCACACCAGCAAATCCAGTCCACAGACATGTCCAAAACAGCAACAACTCGGTCTACAGCAGGGGACTTGTTTCGCATCTAAAAGCACATCAGAACCCGGACCTGTTGTTCGAAACTGGAGCTACACTAAAAGCATCGATTGGTGACGATACTGCACTTCTACATCCCTCCGTGATAGAAACAGGTTATCGCTTCGCAACGGGTCAAATCCGAGGAGGGAATGCTCGCTGTCGTGCGATGCTTCAGACATTTGCTGCTGTACTGCCCGACTATCTCAATGTGTCCAACACGACGGACGACGACTTTCGTCAAACAATCGATCAAATGGTTCTCAAGCCAGCCTTCACCTACTGGACTGAGCATTGTAGACCGCATTCTGTCAGTATGGGAAACGCTTTCACCTTTTAAAGACAGCCGTTGCGAGCTTGGATCGTGACTTGGATGCTCTGAAATGTGTCGAACATTTGCAGGAAAGCATTTACGCTTATGAGCGCGAACGAATTGAATACGCCATGGCGGCCATTGCCGATCTGACGTGCCAGAAGTTACTGCGCGACCAAGATGAAGTTGTCCTTGTGTATGGGCACTCCGAGGTGATCACAAAGGTCTTGGAAGGCGCTGTATCGGCATGCAAAAGATTCGTGTGATTCTGGTGGACAGTCGACCGCTATTGGAAGGCAAGAAGCAATTAGAAAAAATTCATGAATTGGGAATTCCTTGCTCCTACATTTTGCTCAATGCATTGACTTATGTCTTGCAAGATGTTACCAAGGTTTTGCTGGGAGCATCTGCAATGATGAGCGACGGTTCTGTCATGGGACGAGTTGGCACTGCGTCAGTAGCCATGGCAGCAGCTGCAAACAACATTCCCGTGTTTGTATGCGGGGAGACGTACAAGATTTCCAATCGAGTCCAATTGGAAAGTATAACGAACAATGAGCTTGGCGATCCTGATCTCGTCAGCACAGACGAAGATACATCCCATTTCAAAAGACTCAATCTTCTGTACGATTTGACCCCGCGTCTTTTGTGAGTGGGATCGTGACCGAGTTGGGCATTGTACCTCCGACGAGTGTTGCTGTGCTATTGCGCGAAATGAATCCACAAGAAAAATAAAAGGGCGATTTCGTAGTGATAAAGATAGCTGTTACTCCTCGATTACTAGGATTCTTTAGACTCGCTGACGACTTTGATCAACGGACTAGCCTTGCTAGTTCTCTTTTGCTGCGACGGCTCAGGAGGGCCTTGCAGACTCGTTCGTTTCCGATTGAGTAGGCTATTCACAACGTTCTCACTTGCACCAGTAGATTGGTCGGATCTTTCGCTGTCGCTTCCGGACTCGTCCGAGTTGTTGATGCCTCCACCGAGCATGTGAAACACAGGATCTTCTGACACATCTCCCAATGCGATGTTCATTTCTATTACTTGTCCTCGCGACTCATGCGTCGATGCTACCTCGTCTGATGCTGCACTGCTATCATCGTCGACGCTTTCACTCTCCCCGTCACTCGGATCGTGCTCGTGCAGGTCAATGTCAATCTTTTCTTTGGAAGAAATATCTTGGAGCGTATCATTCGCTTGTTTGAATTGCGGAAGAAATGACGCGACCCTAGACAACAAGGCGCTTCCATCGGAAAGAAATTGACTTGTTTGTTGCTGTATATCTGACTCTGATTCTCCCATGTTTAGTTCTTATTTCTATTTTGCCGAGCCAAGAAGCTTTGTATTGAAATGGACGTCGTCTCGACTTCAACTTTTTTTCGAGAAAATCTTCGGTGGAGGAAGATTGGAACGCGGAGTCGACCGACGTACGATGACAGACAGTCGTATTTAGAAAGCCGTTGGCGATTTTTTTACCACTCAAATTTTTTTATGATACTTAGACGAATTTACGGCATATCGGTTGTAATGTACTATTGAGTACCGGTACCGCCCGCTGCGACGGCTGGAAATTACTGCGACCGTTTTGGTTGACACGTTGACACAACAAACAACAACATTCGATCTCTAGAGGCGTGAAGGACAATCAATCGTTGAAAAGGAAGCAGCCTCTAGAGTCTCTTCTGATTCGATTTATCGTTGATCCTTTGAGTTTTCCGAGCAGTGCGGGGCGAGATTCATCATGGCAGCATTGTTCTACTCGAGGCAGTTTGGGAGGCTGCAACGGATAATAGGAGCTGGCGTAGTTTTCCTCGTCTTTGCTTTCCTTTATACGAAATCGGCCTACCGATGGAGTGACAACATTGTTCCAAACTTAACCGGAGTGAGCTGGTCCTTACCGAAAGCTAACGTAAGGCAACGTGGGCTAGCTGGAAACTACTTGGTGGATGAATATCAAGGAACAGCAGCACCGATAGGGCAATCCGTTGCACCGATGCCATCCTTGGCGCCGTTCAACCCCGAAAGCTTTTCTCCAACTTCAACTACACCACCTTCATTCACACCGACCATATCAGCGGCTCCTCCGTAACTTATAGTCCGAGTAAGACGCCCTCCATTTATCCATCGGACAGTCCCAGCGTCGTTCCTTCGCAATTTCCTTCAGGAGGGCCTTCCTTGTCCTTATACCCGAGCTCTTTCCTAGCTATTTACCAACCACTACTCCTTCTGTTTCGATGTCGCCTTCCGGGACACCTTCTATGAGTCATCAGCCAACAACCACCGCCTTTCCAACGGATTACGACCCTCTGCGGTCCGAGCCGCCGTCAGCGCCCCAACGGCATTTGCATCTTCTCCTATCCAAGTTCATCACCGAGTAAGCTTCCTAGCACAATGCCAACACTTCAAAATGACTTATATGCGGAACACTTTTAACCATCGTGCTAGATGGTGTACGCAACGATTTCAGACCGGCGCGGTGGCAGCTGGAGATGAACGAGTTTATAAAACGTTTTGGGACGACAGCGATGCCAAAATATATTCCCCGCTTTTGTTGGCTTTGTTGACACACGAATTATTAAGCAACGCCGAATCGGCGATCTCGCGCCGGGCGCCGACAACTCGTCTTTGCCGCTAGCGATCGATTACCAGCAGTTGATCAATTACACATTGGTTCTCGACGATTATGATCAGAGACTTTGGGGAGATCTCAAAACACGCTTTTACACATCCTTTTCAATTGAATCCTATGGAGTACATGGAAATGATGGTACGGATAACTGACAATCCCTCCGCTATATTCATATCGAGTTACAAGATCACTACTCCAAGTGAAGAGGAAGTGGGATCTTCGGGCAGTGATGCGGCAATCATTTCGATTCTCGTCATTGGGGTAGCTTCGGTACTCGTTGCGGCAGCACTCTACATTATGCATCTACTGAGAAAGGATCGCGATGCTCATGAGGAAATACTGAAAGTCGATCAAGGAGATGCTGCCGAAGTGGAGGAACGTGAAGAAAATACAGCCGTCTCTAAAGAGGTTGTAGAATCATCACCGCCAGGCACTCGATACCAAGGTTCCGTTGCACCGATACGTAGTACACAGTCTATTCAACAAAGAGTGAATTCGTTTGATTCCGGAAGTGATCGAGACGAAATCGCAAACGAACCGAATAGACGGCTTCGTTCGAATTCCAATCTGGACGATAAATCCAATTACATGTCCGACCTGGAGGGTATGGTGATCGACTCGCTTAGTGTAAATGATGATAACGAAGAGGAAGTAGAGGAAGACGATGCGGCTACAAGACCAATTCTCAGACACACTGTGGAAGACGGTTACCCAGAAGATCAGTATGGCAGCCGCGATGAGGGCGATGAGTCGGATGACGATTACGAAGATTCGTTCCACTTAAGACAGGCTGGTTTTATTATGAAAGTGGAAGATATCGATGATGAAGCATAACACATGTAGGTTAATTTAGAATGTATTTTTAGATTATTCGACATCCACATATTTCGCCAGTCTTCCTAGCCAAGTGAGGTCCTGCTTTGTGAAACTAGCCAAAAGTTGATTCGACGCAACAACCCAACACAATTGACTCTCCTCGCTGACGCGTTGCAAGATAATACAGCGTACTTCCCCGTTATTTGGAAAAGTGCGGCCGACGGGTGCGTCATTGGCACCGCGACTCTTCCGCTTTTGATTCTGACAGTGTATTCAGCGCTGCCAAGCAGCTTTCTGTTTCGTTTGCGTCTACATCATCCGTACCTAAAGAAAAGACTACCTTCCCAGGTCCCACCAAAACCATGTTCGTGGTCGAAGTCAACGACAAGAAGGAAGAAGCAGCCCATTCTACGCATTCCCTCCAGTTTGTATCTGTCGCTGGAACAAACCATTGCTTTTCCACGTAACTATGTTCGGCACAGTCAACCCTGGTCGTATTATCTGCGATCCTCCTCCTTTTGAGATTCAATCGCTGCCTGCAGCAGCACTATTGTCGCAAAGACCGCCGTTAAGACATTTGCAAAATTGTTACCGGCAGAGGATGCCGGGGAGTTGATGACTATAAAGAGAAGAGAGCAGAAAAGGACAATACCGGATGCCGTCCTCACTTTAGCGCCTTCGAGACCCGGTATAAAAAAGCCAGATCCTCGTTCAATAGCGGCAGAAGGGCGTACGTATACTCCTTCTTTCTTGCCTAATTTCGGTGGTTGTGCTTCTAGTTGTACGAGACAACGTTGCTCGCGCTGTTGCTGATTGTGACAACATTGTTTCTGTGGGAGGTAGAATGCGTGTGACACACACAAAGAGGACAAGAGCAGTAGTGCCTTGGCAGCGATCAACGTAATATTCATGCTATTATCTGCGTGGCGATTTCTCCCAATGTCTGTTGATCTTCCTTGTCATGCGAACAAAGACGATAACAAATTGCAAGTTGATAAACATCAATCCTCGTTTTGTAATCAGATGAGCTGAGCGCCGATCGCAAACACCCTTTCCGAAAATAATGAGGTCTGTGCGTCCTTCCACCACCTTCTTCAACGGCAATCGCTCCGGTTTTGCGTAAAGTAAGCAGCTGGCGCGCCGGCATACACAAGTTATCACCCAGTCTGCCCATAAAATTTGGAAGACTCTTGTTAATAGTACTTTGTCCTGAACGAATTCCGGGAGCGTTTTTGGCGGGAAGGAACAATAATGCTTTCAATAACGTCGAAATATGTCGATTTCTAGCAAAATGATATTATTTTCAGTTCAAAATACGTCGAAGGAACAACCAAGCTGAATTGACGCAAGCATGGATGCGCTTCTTCGAAAAATAACCCATTTTGCGGAAAAACTATGTAGAAAATTACATTTACAAGAAATAATAATTGCGTGATTGCAATTTAGTGGAGAAAATGATCGTGACATTTTTCTGACCGTTCGACGGATTTATCCGTGTCCGATTTGGTCACGGAGCAAAGTTACTTAGAGACACGCACACGACAAAAACTCCTCCTCACAGGAATGAATCTGAATGATAGTATCCATGCACGTATATTGTATGACAGAACAACGGATACTGCATTTGTCCTGTTCTCACGAAATTGTCGTGCGAAGCGAGTTGACTGAATTTGGGGGGCAAAATCGGGGACGAAAAGAGGGTAAAATAGTGGACGATCGTTGGCCTCCACTCCGCACATTCATTCGTTTCTTTGCAAACACTTACCTCTCATAAACATAAACTGAGCAAACATCGAAAGCGAGATCTCACTTTGCTGTTGTTGTGATTGCTTTACTCATACATCAGTCATTACCTTAGAACAGAAATCAGAATCATGTCAAAACAACCAGTCGTAGACCTTGTCGACCTTATCCCTTTCGATGTTCAGTTTGCTCTGACGGTAAACTTAGATATCTCTATCTTCGAAGTTACTGATATCGTGTCAGAATGGATGAGCGGGGTCTTCAAGGAACAGCTGATCGAGTGGGGATATACGGCTGAGCAAGAGTACGCCAACTTTAACCGTGTGATATTATACGATCGTCAAGTCCGCGCTCTGAACGAAGAATGGACACAAGTAGAAGAACTTACACCAGCACTGCGCGGGGATCGCAATCTGGCTCAAGGCTTCCTTTATACCGCCAAAATGGGAGGTCATGCCGCCTTTTCCTTTTCGGATGAGCAGCCTCTTGCCGTCCCTGTTGCGGACATTCTCGAGATACAGAGAAGGACTCTTCAGAACAGAACTGCTATGCTTCTCTTGCAAACTGAACTGCAAAAATCGGATCCAGATGGTTTGGGATCTTCTCTAGTGGCACTGAACTCGTATCTCAACCCGAATGATGTGGGTGGAGGAAATGCTCAAGCTCAAGATGGTTCGAACGATCTCGAGATGGTAATTGTGATTGCCGTTGGAGTTGCGTGCGCAGCCTTCCTCTTCTTGATCCTCGCTGTTATTTGGGCCTGGAGATACGATCGCCGTAATCGTCAAGCTTACTTGAATAGCAAGGGAGGTCGCACAGGATCCGACACCACATTTGAAGAAGACGCCGCAAGGACGACTCCGAACTCATCGCCCCGACAAGACTTTCCCGCTGTCGTTGATGCAGCGGATCACTACCCAGACTCTGTGATTACCGACGATATCGCAACTTCACTTTCATTGTATTACCAGTCCGGCATGGCGAACGCTATGCACGGCCATCGTCGTCCTCAGGGTGATGCGGCGAGTGTCAGCTCCATGGAAAGTTACGGCTTTTCATTGGATGGATACTCTCAAGTGTTGCAACCCCCATGCCCAGTGACACGCCCCGCGCTTTACTTCAGAAGAAACAAGAAGAAGCAGAAAATGAAGACGAAGAAGATGAGTCCGTCTTTGTAGAAGAAGACGAGCCAGCGAAAGACGAGGAGTCTGGAAGTATGAAGAAGAATGACAATGAAGAAGACGAGGAGGAACAAGAGGAAGACGAAGAAGAAGAGCAAGCAAATAACTATGAAGAAGAATCAGCATTCGGGGATATATCAACAGTTTATGGAGAGGAGGAAAACCGGAATTCTAAGAAATGAGTCCCATTTTTTTGCTTCGGTGGCTTCGGTCACCGGATATATCTTTCAAACGTTCCACAATCTTTCATATATATGCTTGGACACTAACACCTCTATAAATTGCATGAGTCTAGTCCTATCATACTTTGTTATTAATCCGTACTTATTAATTGCCCCAGTAGCTGGGCATTCACTGACAATGCTTCAAAACAAATGGGGAAGACCTGGGTTCAGTCGCTACTTGCTGCAACAAGTCCTTCTCGCACTGCATAAAAAACATCTAGAACGAGGCTCAAATCATCTTGTCCAACTTGGAAGAGATTCTTCACGTAATCGTAGAGGAAAACTGAAGACCGATTACCAGGAAAGAACGTTGCCCGGGCACCCAAACCCACGAACAAATTTCTGAAGCCTCCTTCCTGACTGGTCAAATCTCTCACAACTTCCCGCCAATCCGGCTTCTCTTGGCCTTCTTTCTTCCGCACAGAGTTCGTCTTCGTCAATATCAAATCGGCAGGGTGGGATACAACAGCCCTGCAATGCCTGCGATTGCCCCGCCGCCGCCGAAACCGTGAGACCTACGGGACCGACGCCAACTTGTATCGGAAAAGCGCCTTCGATGCCGCTGTTGAGAAAGTCAACAATGGAAACTGATATCACATCAAAGACCAGGAATTTGACGACTGCAAAAGGCAGCTCGCGGCTGACGGTAGGGGCGAATCCTGACCACAAAGGCAGTAACTCTTGCGGAGTAAGACTTTTCAAATCAAATTGACCGTTCTCTTTTCTGCTACCTCCTTCATCTTCCTGTTTCGAAAAAAAAACCGTGAGTGTTTAGCGAGTATGCCATTGCTTCATTCTTTCCACCGGAAACTTACAAGAAAGTCTTTGAGCACAGCGGTCCAAGCCTTGGGCTTGCTATATCCCATGCTTCGAACGCGCAATACTTCAAAGGGAGCAGCGGCTGCTGCGGTAACGGTTGTTGCCCCAGCGGCCGCGACGAGAAGAGCGATTTCTGATGCCGTATCCGAGCTGCCACTGCGCAAAAAATACGATTGCTAGGGATCTTCGGAAGAGCTCGGTCGCCCCAAACCCAAACGATCCAAAGACCAGAGAAGCTAGGAATGTTATGTCAGCACTTTGAAAAGCGATGTCCAACCACGAAGCTCAACCGTACTTCTTAACAGATCCATGGTTCCAAGCTTTACGGTACCAGCTATTGCGACCGATACATCCGCCATTGCCTGTTCAACAGTGGTAGCCTCTTTCACAGCGAGGGCACCAAAGGTAGATGACGACACAGATTCATTCCTAGATACCAGACCCGAAAGACTGGAAATGTCCTCTTGTACGGGAATTTTCTCATACTTCATTTTCGCTTTCTCGCAAATTCATAAAGTCCGTCGTCGTTTAGAAGCTGCTGCTTCGTTTGATTAGCTCCAAAGGGTTCAGTCCTGTTCGTACGAGTACAGTACAGACAGCACCGCTGAGTGCCAACCTAGCATATTCGTCTACTTTCAAAGCCGAGGCGCCTTTGTCACGGGAACACGGCCGACACCACCAAAACTGGATCAAATTCTCGATAGAAGTACGGATAATCAGTTGACGACTTGGGGATGTCTTTCAACGAGGGAATCGTGTAAAACCGAGAGCCAGATTTCTCGTCAATTGTGATACGAGGACGAAATGACGATGGAAGCAACTCTAAAGGCTCTCGCCGAAGAAGCTGTAACAAACCACTGTCGATAGTCGCAAAACGTGGCGGGGTATCAGAAACAAGCACAGAAACATCTACCGCTGTTTTCATGGCCGCAACACGAGCCGTCACGGTAGTTTTAGGATCACCCATTGGAAGGAATCGTTCAGCAGCCGCTTCTTGAACCTGTATAAACCAATCAGGATCATATTTCGGAGGAGCGATTCGAATGCTCGGTGGTTCCGAGACAGAATAACCATTTCCTCCATCAATGAGTTCCAAGCCTACGATCTCGTATTCTAAATCAGCAATAGCCGTCGCCGTACGAGTTCGTTGGAGCTTTTATTGATGCGCTTTGGCGGTGCTTCGATTTTAACAACAGGCGCTGTTTCACCGTTAAATCCTCCATATCCGCTACCGGGGTCCAAAACGATTATCGATTCGACGCCACCTTCGATACTGATAATTGCAATGGCTTGACAAGGTCGGTCCAATAAACCTCGTGATTGTTGCAAAGTCACTTGCGGTGCTGTAACATACCCTTCACCACCGTCCACTACGCGAATTCGCAAAATTCGCGTCGTCGAACGCATGCGAGGAGCCACTTGTGCGGCGCAATAGCGATCACCAAGCGGAGGAGGGTCATCAACAACGACTTCTGGAAATTCCCCAACGCATAGCCTCCGCCTATTCGGCTACTCATTCGCAGGGCTTTCTGCTGGGGAAATATCAATTCCAATTTTGTAATGGATGCATTGTCGGCTTCACCCAAGAGACTACAGATTTCATTGACTGGTTGTAAGCGCGGATCCGAAACGAACGAAAAGAGAATGGCGAGCTGCCGCTTCGCTGCCACTGACGTATAGCGTGCCTTGAGCAATGCACACAGGTTCAAAACTCCTTGTTTGGCCAACTGCATACTCTCCTTTTCTGCTTCACTGTCCGTGCTGGCTTTTCGTTTCGCTTTAAAGATCCGAGCTACAAGATTATCTGTTTCGGACTGCGTCGCTTTCATCGATTTTACTGATTGGGCCGCAGAAAATCCCGCCGTGGCCGCTCGAACAGAACTGTACGAGCCAAACGGACCGCTAAAATAGTCGGCCAGACCTACTTCGACCGAGTTGGCAAACTCCGCCAAGACCATTTCTGGATTCTTTTACTATCGAGCGGCTCCCAAGAATCCGCCAACCCTTGTTGCAACCACCATGCCCGCGTAGCTGGATCAAAATTGAGAAGAAATCGACTCAAGTAAGCCACAAATCGCGTTTCGTAAATGGATTGCAGCGTCTGACCAGCTTTTAAACGTTCACGTTGTGTGACAGGAATACCTCTTGCAGCTGTACTGCCTCCAGAAAACATTTCCGATTTGGGTGAAAACAGTTGTCCCGTCGAACTATCGAGCTCGGGTACACCAGCGAGCGCCTCCGAAGCTCCAAACAGAGAGGCCGCCGTTGTGACTGCGATGGATTGCAGAGCTCTCCGCCTCGAATCGTCCCGTGGATGATGTAAAGTTAGAGGCGTGTGTTCAACATCACTGTCCGGTGAACGCACATCGTAAAGCTGGGAGTTTACATTCCGAAATGCCGATGAGGACAACTGAAAGGACGAGATGACTGAACATGGAGCTAAAAGGAGGCCGATGAGCCAACGGGGTCGTTTGATCGATCGTTCTATCTTACGTCGCCTCCTCTCATCCCGAGTCATTTCTATTTCTTTAGCCTTTTCACTTCACGCCTTTTTTCTAATATAGTTCGATAATAACCGAATAATAGGTCTAGATGATCCAGACATCACTGCGTTCGATTCCTTGTCATCGAGCATCGATCCATCACCATTCGCCGTCCTCCGTGCGTCAGTGCGGTACACTCTAGTACGGAAGAAAAGAACATTGGGTACCGCACCGACCATTACATGGTTTGTGGCTATACCAGGTACGCTGAGGTTTTGTTCACAAACATCAAAAGTGGCCTCATCTCACCATCACAAATAATGGTGGAAGAAAGAAACATTTCATTCGTATTAGTATTGTTGTTGATTGAGAATGATCCGCGCACTCTGCACAAGACACCGACGACGAATCCTCCTTTCGCCGCGGCACTATTATCACAGCGCGAACGAACGCGTCGTCGTCGCACTCTCGGGCGGCGTCGACTCGTCCGTCGCGCTCGGACTCATGCTGGCGGACAACATGCAACTTCTGTCGGCTATTTACATGTCCAATTGGAATCTCTATGACGACGATTCCGTCCAGTGTACCACCGAAGTCGATTGGAAAGACGCACAGGCGGTGGCCCAGCATTTTCACTGTCCAATTCAGCGCGTCGCTCTGGAAGCCGAGTACTGGACGTGTGTTTGAACCCTTTCTCGATGGTTTGTCGTCTCAACAAACAATGGGAAATCCGGATATTGCGTGCAATTCCTATATCAAATTCGGGGCGTTGCTAGAGATTGTGAAGAAACGATTTGGACAGGACACTGTTTTGGCGACTGGGCATTATGCGCGGTTATGGAATCCCCGTCAGGAAACGCCGCCGCCTTCCTGTCTGCAAACTGTACTGGATACTGACGCGACGGGGCTGGTGAATTGGGTAACAGATGAATCGATACAGTCCAATGCGGCCATTGTGATGGCAGCATCAGACTCCACCAAGGACCAATCCTATTTTCTTTCGGGTTGTTCGGGTCAAGCTCTGCGAGATGCACGGTTCCCTTTGGGAGATCTCTATAAGAAAACACCTCCACAGGAGGACATTCGATCAGTTCGCGATCTCGCATCAGACTGGAAAGTTCCGGTTGCCAACAAGAGACTCCACCGGGATATGTTTTGTCGGGAAACGAAGGAGCTTTCGGGAGTTCTTATTGCAAAATCAATATCTACCACTCGCGCAGGCTCCGGTCGACTTTATAGATGTTGATACACAATTAGTTGTCGGCACAACCGCACCAGAAAACGCACATCCCGTATTGTTTACGCCTGGACAAGGTGCCAAGATTTCTGGCAGTCCAACAAAATATTTCATCGTGGGTATTCAAGAACCTGCAAATGGTACAAATAATCACCACAGGGTCGGAGTTTGTGCGGGAACGCACCATCCGGCCTTGTACGCTGATACAATATTCATAAAAGACATCAACTGGATTACCGGTTCTTCTCCTCCACAACTTTTGAAAGGTCAAAGCTTGCGTCTGAAATGTCGGATACGGCATCTTCAGCCGCTGCAGGGTTGTTCGTTAAATTACGATGATATCGGTACATACAAACTGTCCTTCGATCTTCCACTTCGAGGAATCACTTCCGGTCAGCAAGCTGTTCTGTACGATTCCAGCGGATTGGTGTGCCTAGGAGGCGGGGCAATTTCGGGGCGAGGACTCTCACTCTTTGAAACGGGTCTTCCTACGCCCAAGGAGGTCGCCCCATCTGGTCTTAACGATCAATCCGCCGCTCAGCGCTTTCATATAAAACACGATCTGTAAATTATAGATCTTGTAAACATAAACACATAACTTTAATAGTATTTAACAAGCGAATTGACTGTTTCGGTAGCGAAGTCGGTTATCCGAGCCGAAAGTGGGTGACACTTCTTCCGCCGAATCAGATCGCAGAGCGTTCCTGCTCGGATGGGTGGGAACAGCGTCGGGCTGATCTCCCGTGTGCTGCAACCGCGACCGTGCCCCAAAGTGTTTGGAAGGCTTAGACTCGTCGGTCGCACTTTCAACATCAGCATTTCCTTTTGCCCGAATTTGGGCGATAAAGTTCCCTACTCCATCCCAGTCCCTTTGAGCAATAAGTAGGTCTAGTTCACTCTGTTCACCCATATTCTTTGCATTTCGCTGAGGTATGATTTTGCTGGAATAGATCGCATGCCCTCCGAAAGAGCAGCAGCTAAATCCCAATCACCGCCATCGATTGCATCCTCCAGGTCTTTTCGTCGAGTGTCGAATACATTGGCGCTGCATTCCGAAGCGGAGTCGTTCATTCCGGAATTATCGACCGAGTCAGCGTCTTTTCAAGATAAACGTCTTCATCGTCACTCAAGTACGTTCCGTCTGTCTTCATAAAACGCTGTTGGTTGAGAATCCTGCGAGGCACTGGACCAGCTCTGCGGGTATCAAAGGTCTCCGCCTTTCGGCGGTCGCTTGAATACTCTTCGACTATAAGATCACGGCGACGTGGGACAGGGATGTCGGTAGGTACTTTGCGTTCTTCTTCATGACTATCTGCGTCTTCGTAAATTTTCTGGAACGACCCTTGGTTCCTTGTATTCCGAATCTGAGGCGTCATTTCCGACAATCGGCTTCTTGTGCTGAGACTATACGCACTCCCGACTGTCTTTGCCGATCGCGAATGACCATGAATCGGAACTGCTTCCTGTACGTCGTTCTCATCCTTTTCAGGACGCTGAACCGGCTCATCAAAGGGCTTGGATTCATTGACGCTGCGGAGTTGCTGGATCAAATCGTCCTCACGGCCCGCGAACTCAATTACTAGTTCCTCCACAGTGATTGCGTTCGGAGGAGCCATGGCTGTGAGCATCCGAGCAATGCGATCACGCTTCGACAGTACAACATTGTCGTCTGTATGCGGCATGTTATCTTCGATGATTTCCTAATTTCTCTCTGTAGTCGTTCCAGGCCTGTTCTTCTTGAACAGCTGATCTTCCGGTGGGCGCTTCCAAGTTGTCTCTCTGGTTACTCGGTGGTAATAGTAAGTTCGTCGGGAAGTCGGGTCGTAAACTTCCTTCCACTGAGGCTTTATCACTTCACTCGTCTGACCATAATTCTCTTCAGGATCTGACTTTACCGTTTCGAATGTTGCCACATCTTCATGCTCATTTTTCATGCCCAGCATCTTCAGCCATCCTCGACTGTTACTAAACATCGTCGAATCTTCTTCCGGCATGTGTTGAGCCCCAAAAGCTCATTGGCGCTGTACTTGCTGACAGTGGTAGCCTCGTCATCGATGTTCCCAATAAAGTCCGAAGTTTGCAGAAACTGGTAGGTTCCATCCATTTGCGGCACACGAACCTTTCCTTCGTCCACTGTCGGAAGGTTGTCCCCATCTTTCAACGAGAGGATAATGTCCTTGTATCGTTTCTCGTTATCCGCCTTTTCTTTTTTTTTCCCGAGCACTGCGTGCCTTTTGGAGGAGGACTTGTGCCCGGCTGGGGCTACGCCGGGTCGACCCCTGGCTTGCGTCTGTTCCGTCCTCGGGCAATGCGTACATGGCGTCATCGCCACGATACGTCCGAGTCTCAGAGACACTCTTGTTGTAGGTAGAATCATCGTCATCTTTGGAGGGAGGCACACCCCACTCGGGGCAAAGCTCACCTTTTGTCACTCGCCGGATTGTGCAATCCTTGTAGAGTTCCTATACACGACTGTTCCACCATACTCAGTACGCGCATAAGGTAACCGTCTTCTTCGGGAGCCGGGTCTTCAATGGTCTCGATCGGTGTTGTTGTTGTCGGGACGTTGAGAGCCTCCACATTGTCGGGAGCTCGTACCGTCTGCGACTGACTGGATTGCTGTGTGCTCACGCGTGAAAGCTGTCGTTCGTTGTTGAGCACCTCTAAATCCGATTGCTGTTGCTGCATGAGTTTTGGATTGGTCAATTCCGAGATCACCGTGCTGTTGTCCCCTCGGCTGTAATCGGAACGATGCTTGGCCACTTGCACGTCGGTAAATGGCGTAGTACTGTCGACTCGTTTGAATCCTTCCGGTGATAACGAGCCAGCAGTCATGGGCGTGGTGGGCTTTGCGTGGTAATCGAGAGATTCATTCCTCCAATGTCGCGGGAAGTCGACTTTTCCTCCGAAACGCTCGCGCTCTTGCCGATACGAAACAGACCGGATCGTTTTCGCGACACCTGTCCTACGCTCGATTGTCGTCTTAGTTTTATTTTGGAAACGATACCATGGTGTGTTATAGATGACTCTTGTGAGATTGTTGGATGAATGAAGAGCTTGTTGTTATTGCTGATGATGATGGTCTTCTTGAGAGTGAGTGACCTCTCTCTTTCTCATCTCATCTCACAAGTTTGTTGGAAGGAGGACGGCGGATACCGGATGGAGTTTTTGTTTTCGAACTCCGGCAAGAATAAGACTCAAGGCGGATGATAAATATACGGATTTGAATACTATATAACGTTTTCGTTCATTCAAAAAAAGTAAATAAATAGGCCAACTTGAGTCGTCTCAAATGCGCGCCGCAAACTACTTATTGCACATTATTCCATATAGTACAATGAACACTAACCTGGCTGTGTACCCTCGGATCCGTTGGGCGATGAAATTTTCGCAACACGTGAATGATTGTTGACGACTCGATCATCATCCGTCGTCCGTCTCCTTCTTGTGGCTCGGGGCTCGGGGCTCGGCGCGGAACTTTTTTCCAAGCCTCCATTTTTTACATCATTATTTTTTTCGACGCCGAGGCACACATAGACCAAGAAAGGTGCTGTCGTTCTCTGTAATAATAAACAAATGATGGAGTTCAAGCAATAGCATCCTATTATAACGAATGCGAGGAAATTGTAGCCAATGAGAACATGTCCGAATCTTCTGCTACACAAAACCGCTCGCCCAAACGTGCTCGATTGGAAGAGCCTGCGACAACTACTGATAACAACAATCTACCCGTCGTCGGATTGCGTATAGCGTTGATAGGACCGAATCATTTGACTAAACTATTTGCAGCATCTTTATTGAAACAAGAGGCTCCGCTGGATCGCAGTGAATGGAATCTGAACGACCTCCTGGTGCTTCAAGAATTGGAACGACGCTATTCCTCCTCACAACAGAGAATACGATCGACCGTGACGGAACGCAAATACGTGCACTTGTACGAGAATGGTAACAATCACCATGTGTTTCCGAACCCGTGTCACATGGTGTATGTAGTCGCATGTGATCCGCGAACATTTGATTCTTACAGCAAAACATCTATCAGCATCCCAGCATTCAACACATTTTACGAGATTGTCAACACAATGATCTGATTCATGTGAGCATACTGTTGTGCTTGGATGTGAATGCTCCTGCCGTGGACTTGATGCTAGTAGACGAATCCTCGCCTTCTCCGCGATTCGGCTATGCACCTACTATATACACTTGTTGGCATCCGCAATTGGAATCGAGTCGTCAAGCGGTGGTGCAATCCTTGTGGAAGCGATGTCGAATCAGTCACCGCGTCGGTACGAGAGCAAGTCCGTGGATCTATGAAAAGTCATTCAAAAGAAGATTGACTAGACGAGATCGTAGACTAATAACTAACTGTAGACTCACTCCTCCATCTAATTTCCGTTTTACTTCAATCTCATGCAAAGTAAGAGATCAAACACAGAATATTAACTCATTTTTTAACTAATAGACTACATGATAGGACGTTGACCTGTGGTTCCATAACGCTCAATGTAGGCCTTTGTTGCGCCGCCAGCGTCTTGGCCAAGGAGAGACCTTGGCCGTGGAAAAGCCGTAAGCAACCGCAGCAGCCGATGACGACGCACTG
The DNA here is from genome assembly GCA_026008555.1 of Fistulifera pelliculosa. Taxonomy (NCBI): domain Eukaryota; phylum Bacillariophyta; class Bacillariophyceae; order Naviculales; family Stauroneidaceae; genus Fistulifera; species Fistulifera pelliculosa. The sequence goes on from BROJ01000035.1 coordinate 152,870, forward strand.
GCAGGAGCGACTGCAGGAGCAGGAACAACGGGTGCTGCTGCAACTGGAGACGGTGGAGTGACGGGAGTAGGAAGATGCACTGCCTTTTCTGCTTTTACAGGCGGAGCAGGAGGAGTCGGTGACACAGGGGCGCCGCCGCAGCAACGGCAGCCGGAGCTTCGTCTTTTGGTAAAACATAATCAGCAAAGGCTGAAACATCACTTTCTTCCTCTACCGTCACCATAATCGGAGTTCCCACTGCCAAATCAACGCCGACGGGCTGCAACAGCTTGGCCACGAAACCATCATCTTGCGCTTCAAAATCAATCGACGCCTTGTCGGTTTCAATTTTCGCAACAGCATCGCCTGCCGAGAATTTATCCTTCCTTGACGTACCACTCGGCCAAGCTTCCGGAATCCATGGTAGGGGAAAGAGCTGGAAGGCCAACGACCAAGTGGTAGGGTAATGCTGCTGCGAGCGGAGTCGACGTCGAGTACGCGCGGAACAGTTGCGTTGGCAATTTGCGGCTCGTTGTTATGAGACTTTTGGTAATTCGAATCATTTATGTTCTTGTTTTCTGTAACTGAGGGTTTAAAAGACAGTTATTCTTCTTCTCTATATTATTTATTTATTGATCCAAAGAGGAAGCCCAAAAGGAGAAGGAAGTGCAAGCCGAACAAAAAATAAATCGTCGATCCTTCCATCTCCCCGTCTGTCCTTCCCGGACCTCACAAATGGTTGTTGCATTTTGCACCGCGATCGATCCGGAAAGCTTCAACAACGACAGAAAACAAATCAAAATCGAATGCAACAAACATCATCAAGCCCTTTACTCTTTACTTCCATGACAAATGCAACCATGAAAAGCATTCTATTACTACTGCTGATCAATTGCTACTGTCTGGGACACGGAAATGCCTTCGTCGTACACCCAGAAATTTCTAAACAATTCACATTCCGGACGACTGCCCTTGCCGCCGAAGACAATCGCAAGCGCCGTGTGCGACGAAAGGCCGACGATAGCCCGCCTCCGCAAACAAGCAATACTGTAAACTTTCAACCGCGACGTGAGGACACGGGAGTCTCGTTCAAAGTCACGGATGTCCGAGACCTGGTCAGTGGAAAGACTACCACTTCATCCCCATCCTCCAGTTCTGTCACTTCTTCTGCATCTACTCCAAAAGCAGTAACGACAGCAACCAAGGCAACGAAGGACCCCGATTCCAGCAATGCACTCGATGATTCGTTGCAACAATTACTTCGCGATGCTCGGGAAATGCAAGACAAATCAACCACGTCGTCAAGCAAGAGTGATGACAATGGTGTGACTTCCAAAATCAGAAATGCCATTTCGACTCTGGTGACAGTCGACTTTTTTGTCGTTTGCTTGTTTCTACTGTGGTTCTTGGCAGGAATCTTTTGTTCCGTGGTGCTCAAGGATGACACGGTGCAAATTGCGTTCAATAGTAACTTTCAGCAGTTAGTGCAGCCGGCGCTGGGTATTCTCATGATTGCGGCGATTGCGGATGCTGTATTCAAACAAAAGAAGAGGAGGAAGTCTAATGAATAGATAAATACATACGCGTTATAAAAGTGCAGTTTCCTACATCATCATTTTAATAAAGATAAACTCTCTAATTACTACGTCAATCAAGCATGCAAACTCTATCTTCGTCGTTTATTCTTGCCACCGGCAGCGGCATAACCTCGCTTCAATTCCTTCTCCAGCATTCCTTCTAAGCCTTTGTCTTCGTCGCCGTCGCCTCGCTTCTTCTTGCGGTTTCTTCCATCCTTCTGAGCTGCCAATTGCTCTTTCAATTCACGAGTAGCCAAGCGTTGTGCCTCGGAAACGCGTTCCAACAAGACTAATACTGTTTCTTCGCTGGCAATCGGGTAGGCGGGAAGATTGGTCCCCAGCAGTGATTCCAAACGCTGAAACACTTCGACGTCGTATTGCGTTACCATAGAAATGGCTTGACCAGCTTTTCCTGCGCGAGCCGTACGTCCCACTCGGTGAATGTACTCCTTCCCATGACCTGGCAAATCAAAGTTGAACACGGTATCCACAGAGGGTAGATCCAACCCTCGACTGGCTACGTCTGTGCATAACATGATTGTGCGCTGCTGCGACGAAAATTTCTGCAGAGCAGCCAATCGTTTGTTTTGAGTCATTTGACCGTGCAAGCTCACGGCAGGAAATCCCAAATTGCGTAACATTAATGTCAAACGTTGCACATTTTGACAAGTACCACAGAAAACCAACATAGATTTACCAGCCAGCTCATTGACGATATAGGTCAAGTACACGTCCTTGTATTTTGCTGGAATAAACAAATAATGCTGGAGCAAGTGTTGAGGCGTTTGAAATTTGCTACTGCTCACTTGTAATCGCACAGGATCACTCAGAGATGCACGCTGAAGCTTTTGAACCTGAGATGTCATTGTCGCGGAAAATAACATTGTTTGTCGCTCGGATGGCACTTCATCCAAAATTTGATGCAATTCTTGCTCAAAGTCCATCGACAACATACGATCTGCTTCGTCCAACACTAGATATTGTACCTGTCGCAAATGAAACCCTTTGGTGTCTTTCAAATGGTCCAACAAACGACCAGGTGTCGCAATCACAATATGAGGATGCTTGGCTAGTGCAATGGCTTGTGATGTTCGATCGACACCTCCCACAACACACAAAGACGTCGCCTGAATCGCCTGCCCGACTGCCTGAACAACTTGATGGATCTGAAAAGCGAGCTCGCGGGTTGGCGTAAGAATAATGGCAGATACACGGCGTCCTACTTGTTTTCGAGTAAACCTTGCAAAATGGGCAAACAAAATGCGGCCGTCTTGCCGGATCCAGTTTCGGCGAGACCTAAAGAAATGATTCGCAAGCGTTAGTTGCTAGACAAATAAAAACAGTCGAAGAGTCATTATACGAATAGAGCACTCACCGATAATGTCGCGCCCCTGCAGTGCTTCTGGTAACACAGCTGCTTGAATTTTAGTGGCAGTCTTCCAATTCAATCGTTCACATGCTTGGCTCAGAGTCGGACAAAGACCCAGCGATGCAAAGGTCTGTGTTGTGAGGATGCCGCCATCGTCCTCCGCAATCGTTTCTTCGACTGGTTTTTCGCTCATTGGTATTATATTATTTGTTAATAACAGAGGGCAGCAATTTTGAAAAAATTGGATCAAGCGCTCGAGAAAGGAGCTCTCTTCTCTCTCACAGAATAAAAAATAGAAAGCGGCGTTTTTCTTCATCGATCGAAACGAATGATTGGCTCTGGCAGATCTGCGCACCGAGCAGATTCCAAATTCCTACGTGTTCTGGTGTCTTGGCCGGCGCGCGGCTGCGTAGGTTTGTGTACTACATCTACGTACGGGGAGGTTCTCGGAGTGTCTCGGAGTGTGACAAACGGAGCAAAAGCTTTCTTCGAAAGCGCAAAGCGTCTTTGTGTTTTTGCTTTTTACGCTCTTGCATCTTGCATGGAAACGACAAAGAGTACCGGTACACAAATAAGCGCAACACGCAAGCTTATTGAGATTATCTATTAGATACAAAGCGTCCTTTATCTAATCTTTGTTACCGCGATATCAACAAAGTTACCGACTAACTAGCAAGATCCGTAAAGTCGCAACCCAGAGACGTTGCTTGCACATTCTTGGGCAATACGAAATTCCGCTTACGATTAATTGCGTTCCCATCTTAGCAAGGCAATTCTCCGAGTCATGGCATCATGAGTTCGTTTGTGGAAAGTTTCGAACACAGAACCGAAGAAGATGTATATGCAGATGAAGAGTTAATCGAAGCGGTAGAACACCTTGTGGAAACAGCAGCACAGACGGTGTGGAGTGGGATTGTCGAAGACGTGCAAAATTTGAGCTATCAATTGCGCAGGATTATGCATTTGCTATTCCCCTGGTGTTTGAATACTGGGAAGATCCAAGTCGCATCGAACGCGATTTGTTGGGTCTTGTGGTTTATCTTGCTTTGGTCATGATGGCTGTTTTGTTTTAGCTCCGCGGCGATCTACAGGAACGGATTCGAGGTCCGTTGTGGCTGTAAAATCGTCTTCTTCGATGCAGTCGAGCCACGGTGGAACAAGCCGAAGGGACGCGATTTTTCCGGATCGGCTATTCAATTATCAGGATTCATTGAACAATAGTGATAGTGAATCCAAGCAGTCAGACGCGTGGCCTCGCATAGACGAGATGACCCTCACAGACGAAGAGCGCTTTGAAGAAGCTTGGGCGAACAAAATAGCTCAGTCGGACTATCATCGATTAGTATTACCGCCTTCATGTCGCCGAGTCCATGCGGCTCAGCTTCGTCACGCACAAAAGGTGAAAAGCACGGAGATGAGAAAAAGAGAACGGATCAAAGTACGGACGATGACGATAATCCTGCGCGAAGGATACAAACGTATGTTCGGCATATTTTATGGTTGATGAGATCCCTCATTAGCTTTGATTACGCACACGCGGGATGGACTTTGATTTGTTGGCTTCAAGGTATCCGGCGACAAAGGCAATCTAACGCGGAGCCCTTGGGGAAAGGGGAGAAGAGCGACAGGGTGAGGATATGGAAGAAGATGACGATCTCTCCCGTCGAAGTTCAAGCAGAATTCAAGAAACTCCTTCTCCTCGAAAATGGACATGTTGCGAATTGCCTCTGATAGCGTTCTTGTGGAGAAAGAAGAAGAGAAAAGGAGGAAGCGTTCTTGCTGAGTCGAATTGGAGAAGACACAATTCTAGCCAATTCAAGAACAGATGAAATTGCAGATAAGAGCCGACATGGCATCGCGGAACTGAATTCTCGTAACAATCGGCTGAAAATGGAAAATGACGCGGAATTTGATATTTTCCGTAATTCATCGAGACGCGTCAAGACCGGAATGTCACCAGCAACATCCGCCACGGCTAACATAGACGACGATGATGATATGGATTCACCTACAACACCGGATCGAAAAGTCCATTCACAATTACCCGATGACTCTCCGCAAACTCGTTTCTTTGAGACTGCGAATTCACAAGACTCTCTTAACAAGCTCATGGTGGAAGTTGCTCTACCGGACAAAAATGCTTACATACTGGGAGATGAGATGCTTCCAGAATCTCGATGTACTCCTTTACTTGTATTTGTGAACTCTCGGTCAGGTCCACAACAGGGACATTTACTAATAACGCAACTGCGTCGGCTATTGAATCCAATACAAGTGTGGGACCTTGCTGATGGAAGCCCCGATCCTGTTCTTGAATCCTTTTGTGTCTTGACCCGCTTGCGAATTCTCGTTTGTGGTGGAGATGGAACTGTTAGCTGGATTATCAGTACACTTGAAAAGATGAAACTGAAGCGCAAGTGGCCGCCTATTGCCATACTTCCCCTTGGGACGGGGAACGATCTAGCCCGATTCCATGGTTGGGGAGGCGGCTATAATAGCGAGTCTTTGCTTGGTATATTGAACCAGATATCAGAGAGCTACATTTCGATGCTCGACCGGTGGGAAGTCTCGATCACTGGAACAAAGAAGAAGAAAGTTAGCGAAGTCAAGAACTTTACTAACTACCTCGGCGTTGGTGCCGATGCGCAAGCCGCTTTACAAGTGCACTACCTCCGCGAAACTCGCCCTGACTGGTTCTTTTCCCGTATTCTAAACAAGGCCTGGTACGGAGTCTTTGGAGCCGAGGATATCATTAAAGCTTCGAGTGTCAATGTTAGGAGGGAAATTAGGTTGATCGCTGATGGTGTGGAAATCCCCTTGCCGCATGACTCGCAGGGCATCATTCTCTTGAATATCGATTCGTACGCAGGGGCGTTCCACTTTGGTCGACCGGTACGAAGATTGAAGATCAAACCACGCGTTCAGCGTTTCCCCAGCGAAGGATGCCTAAACGAAGCATGAGCCTAGGTGAATTTTCTCGTCCCTATCTTAAGCGGACGAACTCGTTCGAAAGTATCGATGACACGCAACTCACCATGACCGACGAAGAAAAAGTCGAGCGTGTGACCGCGTGTGATCGTCCCAGTAGTTGTCAGGATGGCCTTCTTGAGATTGTCTCGATCCGCGGGGCCTTTCATCTTGGACAAATCAAAGTGGGACTCAGCAACGCTCAACGGCTATGTCAATGCCGAGAAGCGACTATCATTATAAAGAAAAAAGTAGCTGTCCAGATAGACGGAGAGCCGTGAAACAGCCCCAGTGTGTGCTAAGGATCCGCCGCATAAAAGAGTCTGCGGCTATGTTGCATCGCTCGGTGGACGACGGTGGCGTAGAAACCGAAATGTCGCAACTACTTGACTGGGCAGAGGAGCGTCATTTGATTGACGGCCAAGTGCACTCTATCTTGCTGAAAGAATTTAGCAGACGCATCGAAAGTAAGACGCGCGAAAGACGCTCCCGTCCCGCAAAGGATTACATTATGTCAACTCTCAAAAGAGCTATCACGACCAAAAGCAATTCGAGCTTGCAATCGGCGCATGATTCTGCTGTCATCTTCTAGTTCATTCTAACTTCTGTTTAAATAGTGTATGGTTTGCATGAGAAACGCCAAGTGTCTAGGTACTAGCGCAAACACTAGTTCGCTTCTACTGCAATGCAAAATAAGTTCATTCTAACTTCTGTTCTAATAGTGTATGGTTTGCATGAGAAACGCCAAGTGTCTAGGTACTAGCGCAAACACTAGTTCGCTCCTACTGCAATGCAACATAAATGAAGTCTTTAGGTATTACCGAATATCAATAAGAATTAAGGACTGATTATTATGTCTAACGCTTTCCAACGACAGAAATCAGCAATTAAATGACTTTTTTACAAGAATGATTGATAATCGAATCATCGACCAATCCAGGTATAAAAAATAGTCTACCTAGTCTGGAGGAGCGAAAAATCATCCATCAAATCGATTGTCGGTTAAGGTCACGGTTCCTTGCGCGTGCGCTAGAGAGCCCGACTGTTTTCTGCAGAAAAGTACTGTCCTAGCGATACTGCCACGTAAGTGCAATTAGACCTTGTTTTACTTTATTGAATGTAGACTATTTATAGGTCGCTCTGTGACTCATTCCATTTATTTTGAATACGTGATACGTGATACGTATACTTCAACTTTCACCGCTACTTCGTCACGTCGCGGATCGACGCTTCTGATACGCTGAAGTTGAGAACGCCCTCAATACTTTTATTGATTGATTAGCAAAACAAATTAGAAGCTTCGTATCTTTCAGAACTCCGCTGAGATATATTAATAACCAAAGCACTTGTTACTGCAAGCGACTGAAAATCGAGGGGCCAAAGTACGATAAGTCGGTTCTAAAATCAATACAATTCATTCTATCCACGACTGCCAGAGCGAGAATCTCCCTTTTAAAGCGACTCGACGTCTTGGCTCGGGATTATAAGCTCATTAAGTTCATGAAAGGGCGCCGAAAGGATGAAGACAGCGAGAGTGACTACTACTTCTTCAGCTTGGGCCCTCGACGGAAACGCAGTTTTCCCAAGGATGAGGGCAACATGGCGGATGCAAGTCAGTCAGCAATAGATGCGTATGCACAGTCCGTACTAGAAAAACATGCTAAGGAACGAGGCCAGGCACTCCCAGATGACAGCTTGGGCCCCTATGTTGCTTCCGTGCTCCGTGAATGTGCAGGAGATTTGTCACAATTCGCCGATTATGAAGGTTTGATTGAATTATTGCAAGAACATTGCGGGTTCAGCTCTGAACATGAAGTGACGGATGCATTGCAGGAAATTTCTATAGCCGTACTGAAACACCAGGTCCCTGTTCCGGAGGCACAGCATTCATTAGTTGGAGGACTGTATTCCAACATCCTACCGCCTGCGCTACCACAGCAGTCGTTTCACTTTGGCAGCATAGTCATCTCTCATGACGACGAAGAGGAATTTCCTTCGTTATCAGCCGTAAAAGGCGCTCCAACAGGACGAAAACGACCGACTAATTTGATATCGCCGAATCGAGCGGATAGTCTGCTGCCTCCACACTTGTTAGACGAAGAAGGAGCTGAAAATTATAGAAACCTTTTGTCAAGTGTTGGGGAAGAAGCTACCACAAACGAACTCAATCACAATGAAGACGAATTTCCTGCATTAGATGCGAAAAAATCTAGTCGAGGTGGGTCTAGAAAAGGTCAACCTGCTTCAGATCTTGCCGCTGCTCTTTTCGCCCTTCTCGATCTCGACAACCCAGCATCGACGAAAGTGCTGCTTTTGTGCCAGAGAGTACACACCTATCAGCCCCGGATCCTTTCATTGAACCAGAACAGTATGAGAGCACTGCGAGCATGCTACTTTCAATGAATGTAGACTTGTCGCCTGAAGCAGCGTACGAAGCCGCAGTTCTGGCGCAGGCCGATCTCGGCACCGCGCACTACGTGGTGAATGCTGCCATGACCGCCCCTCCAATTTGTCGCCATCTTCTGCAGTCAGGCTGCTACCGTAGTGACTGTCAATTCTCTCATAATATTGCCAGTCATACGTGCATTTTCTGGATTCGGGGCCGATGTGGAAAAGGAGAATCTTGTCGCTTTCTGCACGGCTTCCACGAAAAGCATCGACCGGAATGTGTTGCACCTTACGAAGAAGGCTCATACTATCAAGATGCGCAAGGATATCACAGCTCTGCTTCATCTTGGGCTGTACCGGGTCAATCCCAAGAGTCGTATGGTGTTTCATCTCCACCGGGTTCGTTTGCCAACATCGCTTGCAGAGGTTACAGCAGCTCATCGTCGTTTGCAGCTCCACTCGGTTCGAGGAACTCGGCTGGTTTAGCAAGTCCTTTGAATGCGACAGCCGTTCCTACTGTACGAATTCCTCAAGACTTGTGGAATCCTCATGAAAATAGGGACGCCGCGGCCTTTTACATAGAGGACCCTCTGGAACGATACTATCACGTCATGGCAGCTACATACCACAATGAAAGCGTGATCGACTTTCACTTTCAGTCGCTCAAGACGTTTGCTACAGTTCTAGAGACAATTTTACCTCAGCGTCTCGAGATGGCGGAACAAGTTTGGATTGTGACTGGGACTGGGCACCACGTCGGTAGTCGGACGCATCAAAAGGGCGGCGGGGCACTGGAGTCGGCGGTGTTACAATGGTTGCTGGATCAGGGATATCACGTTTTCGTGGAAAAGATAAGAACGGGCAGGGCGGTGCTTTGCTTGTAAAACGATAAAAGCCGTAGTGAATAGCCACTTTTCCTTTTGCTCTAAGATAATGAGATAGTCTATCACTCCGACGATCATAGAACATCTCCTTCGCTTTGCCGGCAGGCGCTGAATTTGCGGAGTAGGTAGAATTGCAAATAATGAAACTAAAATATATGTAAAATATAACACTCACAACATCGAGGCATCCGCTTTGACGGGATCCGAGATGTACAAACAGCAGTAGATTAGGGAAACTGGAACTCATGCTCTCACCGAAGGTGCTTCGTAAGAGGCCACATCAGCCCCAGCCGTATCCGCTGTATTGTTGCTGCCAATTCCATGCATTTCATCCATCATTTCCATCACAGCATTACCTGGCTTGTCTAAAATTTCCGATCGATGGGCAGCTAGAATAGCTGCAAATGACCCCAATAGAATGGATTGTACCAAGGAGAAGAAGGACATGATCGTTTCCTCTTTCGAGGACATTCCGTGTTCTCTTTGGTCTCTCCCATACCCAATGAAAAACAAAAGAGCATGAAAAAAAGCTGGCTACTCGCGACGATACCTCCCATAAAGAATCCAACCGCTAGCGAATTGTGGAATTTTCGCATAATCATTGTTCCGCCGACACTGAGAACACAAAGCAGCAAAGCACTCCAAACAGAGGCAAAGCATTCCGCAAAGGGCGTCTTCCTTGAATTGTAAGTGAAGCAATGGCCAATGCTGCTGTCAATGCTAAGATTGAGTACCTGTACAAGACGCGAAATGAGTGAGTTGGCTATGAAATGGCTAACAATAATAATTAAAGGCGCCGCGAAAAGGGTCTTACCACCAACCAGCAATCAATTTGCGCGATGAGCCACCGCAATAACGGTTGGCCATGTAGGCCGTATATCTTGAGAGCAAATTGCTTGACGGCTTCATGGTTATTCACTTATATTAGTGTTCGATCTTCGGTGTTTATTAGGAAAAGTAGAGGCTGGCTAATAGCAAATTCGGCCATTGAGATGCTTTCCTTTGGCGCGATGCGCGTGTCCGCGTTCATGTTCATTTGTCAATTGTCAATCTCATTGCGACGAGAACGGCTTTCACCAACGGAAAGAAATATTGTTTACTTAGACATCATAGAATATCCGGTTTTCATTATTTAGGACAATTTAACGTCAATTTGTTGATACTGGCATCTATAACGCATGTCAACTGTCAGGAAAGTGCCTATGAGAAAGGTGACAAGAAAAGCTCCTCAAACTAACTAGAGACTAGAATCTAAGCTCATTCCATTGCAGTTCTTCTAGAATATGTATGTTACAGGTTGAGAAGCATCCTCGGTTGGAAGCTGCCCACTACGGCTTACAAGAGCTTCGCTTGGCCATAAGGAAGCGTCTGTCCTAAACTAGATAACAGCCGGTCGTATAGCTTTTCCGTCCGATGACTATTCTGGCAAAACTACAGCAAAAGATACAATATCGGAACCTTGTTTATCAAATTAAAAGGGGATACAAAGCTTCATTAAACCGACACAGCGGACGTTGTCTGGTCATTTTTCTCATTTGCCTTCGTAGAAAGTGAGCTCCACGGTGCTGCCGTGTATGGTGGCACCATTTCTTGTTGGGTCTCCCCTCGACTAAAGCCACTCGTTTATCTTCTAGACCATCTTTTCGTGAGCGTCGGCGTGTTCTTTCTTGGCTTTCAAAAGCCATCCGCGATCCAAAAGTAGATCACATTCAAGACGCCAGGAAACAGGATCATGACGAATACAAGCTCAAAACGAATGTTTCCTGTATGGGGCGAATAAGATTCCTCCAATATAAGCCAACGGGCTCGAGAATATCCACATGAAGATGTATATCATGAATTTCGTGACAGTAAGAATTACCATCCAAGCGCACACTTGAGCGGTCCAATGAGGAATGTATCAGCCCCGCTGTATACACCCGATTGCATCAGAGCTTTCCACTGACGCGCGTTGGCAATCCTATCAAGCCACTGAAGAAAGATGATTGCCAAGATTAAACCAAGCGATGTATCAATTATGTACGACATTCCATACCAGGCACACTGATCCTCTAGTATAGATTCGCCTCGAATATTTTGTGAAATAACCGCCGCGATCATCTGGGTTTGAAGAAGAGTATGAGTGTGTCTGTGGTTGAAATACTGGGCTCAACAAAGTCACAAGGAAAGAAAATCGAACCTACCATATTCAACACGTGCGCATAGCACGCCCCGATCCCTTGTTTCGAAACATCAAGGAACCAAGTCTGAAATGTTCGACGAGGAACCTCTTGTAATCGCTTAATGTATAGAGACCCAAGAGCAAACAAAGCAAGAACAATCTGTACTAGCAAAGTGAACACATCCTCTTTGTCGTAAACTTTACATACGCGAACTTCATCGTTTTCGTACGCCATGGCAAGATTCCTTCGGCTTGAAACCGACTTTATAGTTGGGAAAGAACCTTTCAATTCTATTCACCCAGGTCTAGTGTTATTTTATATTTGAAGCGTTCCTTGCGACCTTGCTAAACGACCCTTTACTTATTGTGTGTTGCTGTGTTGCTGTGTGCTGTTGTTCCAATGAAAACAGAGGTGCACTGCTGGCTGGCGTGGCAATGCCAACGGCAAAACGAAAATGAGGCAAATCTGTGTTTCACGTTCGATACAATATGTTTGTAGTACCGGTAGGTCGCTTAAAGCAAAGTAATTAGGGCAGCTGGCGAGCTGTCTGCTGTCTCTGTAAGTACAGTTTCCTGTACATTAGAGTGAAGGTGAGTCTCCACTTCCAATCGTGCTGGGCTAGGTACCGTAGCTAGGACTTCCTCTGTCCTCTAGCTAGGACGATGGAGCAAATCAATCGACTATAATTACTAAAAGGCGGATGCAGCAACATTTCTCTTTCACTCTTGGAAGTAGAGCGACTTATAGCTATCCGATCTACCCGTGATTTAAATGACAAATGGTGAACGCAAACGAACGTATAATTGGCTTTCGATTCTAGGCTTATCGTTCAATTGATTCAAATCAACCATGACCACTTGGAGGAGTCGGACACAAACAGCCGGAGAAGCTCAAGATTTCCTGAGCTTGATGTTCCCAAGGGTCGTATTCAACACCCCACACGAGATCCGCGTGCAGTGTTGTTTTGGAAAGGGCAAAGTGGACAGTAAATTCAAGTCGAAATACTGACGATTCCCATCTGGATCATATAAAAATTCAACACTGCCACTATGTGCATCCGGTACGAGCTTGCAGAGATTCTCAATTTCACGTTCCACTTCTTCAGGAATTGCGAATGCTTCACTTGGGACAGGTTTCTTGGTGCAAACGTTTCCCTTACAGCCCGTGGTGAAATCGGACTCTCCACTTACAGTACGAACAACTCCACATTGTGCACGTCCTTTCAAGAACCATACACGGTAAATGCGATCTGTCGGAAAGTATTGCTGCAAGAGCGTGACATTGTCGTTGGACTGTGGCGCCTGTAATTTGGTTGTGAGACTATCTCGATCGACTAACTGAACTCCAGCCCCAAAGCCACCTGCATTCGGTTTTAACAAAATAGGTTCTCCGTCTTGAAATGTTGACAGCGCGTCGTCGTTTGAAACGATATTTCAAAGGCAACAACGAGCGTGGTCGGAGAAAAGAGACCAGCACGTTGAAACAGAATATGATGACACCATTTATTTCCACACAACGCATAGGCATCCGGTCCGTTCCATATTGAAATACCAAACACCCGCGCAGCTTGCAAGAACGCAACAACGCTCTTGAACAGGACCGGGTCGGCCGCGTCCGACACTCGATTGACGATTCCTGCCAATTCTGCGGTAAGATGCAGTCGGTATTTCCTTGAAGTGTATCCTCGATCGAAAGGACGATAGCAGTGACACCGCGCCGTTCCAGACATTCCACGAGTCGAGTGATCCACACACCGTGACGATCTTTCTCTAATGTGAGAACAACGACAGCCATTGCGAGCTAACAAGTATGAGAAAGTGCTTTTGGTTTTACGCTTCAACTCTTTCGTACATTCGAAAGGGGCAATTATGACATCCTAACGGCTTCTTTTTCTCGTCATTTCAATTTGCAGAAAAGTCAAGAACGAAAACATCTCATTATTTCTATAGAAAATCGTCGTCGTCGGCATTTCGGCCTTTTGTCGACGATGTTGTGAAGTTTTTTCATAAAGTCGTACTGGCTTTAGAAAACACGACACAGGACGGAAAGTACTTTTGCCTCTGATAAGAATGACGGCAGGAGTTGGTCACGTTTCTTATTTAATGGACACGAGACTATTCGGTCCCGCTGTTGAATCTATTTATTTCAAAGTGGCGCCGGCGGACCACTCCGACAAAAGGGCGCAAAGCGTTCGTGCTTGGAACATGCTCGTAGCCGTTGAAAGCGTCTTCAACAGCATGACGCGTTGTTTACGTTTTCGTGTTTCTTTCTTTTACAACCACCAAAAGAAGAGTGCATTAATCGTTTGACTCTGAAAGCGATTATTCATATCGAGATTACTGTAAAGTTGTTGTAAAAGCAAGTGAACTACCTCTTACGTGAACTAGTTCTTGTCGTTCACCTTTTCTTCTTCTTCAATCAGCGTACCTGGTACAATCGATCGAGGTTTACAGTACACAGCCCTAAAGACCACTAGTCCTTTAACCTATCCAGCGAAGGTTTCCGTATTATCCGCGAACGTGCTTTGCTTTTGAATTAAATTTGTATCAATGGAGTCAACAACTCGGCGGATAAGGCTTCGAAAGACCATGAAGAAGAACAACCGCTTGCAGGAGAGTCGCTTATTTGGCAGCCGGTGGTGTAGCTTGATCGTCGTGGCCATTGCTTTGTGCTCTCCGATCAATGTACGAGGACGTATGTATCGAACAACCGTTGATTCCTGACTCCAGAAAAGTAATAGATTCATCTCACTTTGTCATCTTCTTTGCAGAAATTACCTTTCCGTCAACTCCTAGCATCGTTATTATTCCTTCGCCGGTGGCGACGCCCTCGATTCTTGCCCCAGTAGAGCCTCGGCCCATTGCGGCACCTGTTCCTGCTCCAGCGCCGGTGGCACAGCCGACGCCGGTGGCACAGCCCGTAGCTCAACCCGTAGCTCAGCCAGTGAAACCTCCTGTTGCGCCCACGCCCAAACCGACAGTTCCTCGGACGAAAGCGCCTACATCGAGTCCAACCCTTGGCCTTCGAGAGCTCCCTCGGAAATGCCGAGCAAAATACCAACACCAATTCCTACGGCGACGCCTACAAGTCTCGATTCTGGTGCCCCGTCGATTCTTGCTTCATCTTCGCCCACGACAACGGCAACTACCCTTGCTCCAACATCGCAGCCGTCGCGTGAACCGTCTACGACCACGTTGTCACCGACATTGCAGGGCGTCCCAACGAAAGAGCCTACACTAGAACCTACGGAAACCCCTCCATCGTTACGGCCAACACTGCGTCCTTCGTCGTTGCAACTGTCTTCGGCATCCGTGAATGTCGTCATGTTGCTGGTCGCTACAAATGGTGTCCTTCGTGGTCGCTCTGCCATTGACTTTGAGTCGGCCACTGCGGCTCATATTGAACAAGCTACTGAAAACAGCGGATACAGAATTGCAAAATTCAGTGTGGAGACTACCATTAACACTCAGGATTGGGTGTCATCTGAAGGTTCGAGACGAAAGCTACAAGACTTGCAACCGCTTCAGATCGGGCTTTCGATTCTGATCGAGTATCAGAACGTAACGTCGAATGATCCTTTGATCCGACCATGTTGGTGGAGGAAGCGTTCAATAGCGCGGAGGAAAGAGAGTCGTATATTGCTCGATTGAAAGAAAAGAATGCCGAGTTTTCCAATTTGGAAACTGTGACGCTGTTGGTGGAAGGCGAGACGCCGGAGGAAGAGGCGACGAACCCGAAGAAAAGCAAAATCTGGGTATTATAATTGGAGGCATTGTTGGTGGTGTTCTCGGACTTGCGTTAGCAGCTTATGTTTTCTCGCGCCGTAGTCAGCAATACGATGCCCCAGAGAGTAAACAAGTGTATGCAGAAACGGCGTTGACAGGAAGTGAGGCGCCGAATCGCATACAAACCGAGATTGTTGTGGACAGGCAAGACGATGTCAGTACATTGGGCGATCCAGTTTTACGGGTATCATGGCAATGGATATAGGAGACAGAGACGAAAGAACTGCCAGTGTAGCGGATGATTACGACTACGCGAAGGACTATCTTATGGGGCAAGCACGAGAACGCTTGCTCTCTGTGGATTCTGCTCCGAGTGGGAAAACCACGGGAACTTTCGCTCGTGTTTTGCGGATGACGCATCCTTTGAAAAACAATACGAAGATGATGAGCCCCGAAGACAAAATGTTTGAGGTCAACGTGCCTCCTGGCAAGTTGGGCATGGTTATTGACACGCCCAACAACGGTGTACCCATAGTACATGCAATCAAACCTGAGTCCGTCTTGGCTGACAAGGTGATTGTCGGCGATCGTCTGATATCAGTGGACGGCGAAGATGTCACATCTTTGACAGCTGTACAAGTGTCAAAACTCATCAGCGTCAACTCTAACAAGGGCCGTGTTCTCAAATTTGTCAGAAACCAAAGCGTAATAGACTCGTTAGGCAGGTAGTGCTAATTTAAATTGGGCTATCGAATTCTTTATGAGGTACTATTGATTGCTAAAAACTAGGACGACTGGGAAACTCGGCGTGTCCATTTTGCCGGAAGACGCGATATGTCATCTCCAGGAGTTTGCTGTAAAATTCCGGGATGCGAGACTTGATGACCCGCAATATATGCTCGCTAACGCAACCAGCCTGACAACACTTTTGAAAAAATGTTGCAGCGAGATCCAACCGATCAGCCTTCCCGGTTAAACAACGGCCAAGGATGTGAAAATTTGGCGGAATGCGTATTCAGTAGCTTCTCCATGATACTTTTCCATGTCTGTGATAGTTTCGATCGCAATTCGAACGATTTCGGTATTTGTTTCCGAACTCTTCGACTCCGAGAATGCACAAGAGTTCAGAACAGCGTTGTAGCATTGCATGTTAGGCATCATGTCAACATAACCGCCTTCAAAAGCATCGATCATGTCCACCAGCAGTTGTCTGGTCCGGAATGCTTTCTCCGGGTCGTCACTTTTGGCCCACGCATGCATGAGAATAGTACAGCTTCGAGCATCTGGTACAGCCTTGTAATTACCCTTTGTGGAAGCTTCTTCCATTTGCCGGTAGATTCGTTCGACATGATCAACAGACCCATCGCTTGCGTAAGCTTTCATAACCGAAGAATAAACAGCTTTGTCGGGTTCATCTGACATGTTCCGTTCCGCCGCATCAAGCATACGAGCTAAAATTGCTTCCGCTTTCGGTCCACACTTCTCAGACGAATGCATGGCTGCCATGATTATGCTCACATAACAGTGTGAATTGGGACGAAATCTCAATTGCTGACCAGAAGCTTCATAGAAAGACTCCAACTGAACGATCAATTTCTCGCAATTCTCCAATGCTTCGGGGCTTTGGCTCTCAGCCCACCCCGCAGTACAGCTTGAAAGCATTTTGCATCTGGTTGTAGGCCTTGTTGAATGCTCTGCTTTAGCAACTCCTGCGCAATCGTAGCCCCATCTCTGCTTTGAGTCCTGGCCAATGCAGCAAAACACGCCCGATATGCTTGCATATCAAGGACTAGCTTTAATTTCACAAGATCATTGATGACCTTGAAGACATGTTTCTGTGATTCACGATCTCGTCTACTCCAGCCATGTGATCCTATTAATGATGTATAGTGTGCAAGCCCTGGCTGTAATACCGGATCATGGGTACTTTCTTCCAACAGACGATCCATGACATCCTGGCAGAACTTGTGAGCACGTGGATCTCGGGAATTCGACCAAGCTGACATGACATGTGCATAATGTTGAGATGTTGGATGTATGTACCGTCGTGCCGGTTCCACCGACACCATCTTCTTCCATATTGCATGAGCTTTTTCAGCTGCTTTAAATGTCCCTTCTTTTGCTAGTGATTTCAGAACAATAGCAAACGAAATGGAGTCCTTTCTGACACTTGATGACTGATTCAAAGCATTCCAAAGACGTAGCACCTCATCGTATTGTCCCAATTCATAGTGCGCCATCATTAAGCAATTCCAGGCTTTGGTTTGTTCTGGGAGAGGTATGGATTCTTCTGCGGCAAATCTCGAATGATTCTTCCGCATCCTATCTACCCAACTAGACATAATAGCCTCTTCAGTACAATGACTCCGCCTTGCAGCTTTTATAGCTCGATAATAGTGTTCTGTTTGCAAAGGTTTGAAATCGACTTTTCGGCCAGACGGAGAACATCTTCCATTGTTTGAAATGTGGCTGACAGATCGATCGTTCCTGCATCCATCAAAGAAGTACTGACCTTTCCACCTCCTTGAAAAACGCAAGTGTTGTCGTATCGACATTTTCCTTCCATCGCTGTATTCTTTGTTGATGCAAGCTCACGGGCTGGCTTTCGTTCATTTGTGCCCAGTAGTCGCGAGACAAGGATATCCAACGCTGCACCCACCCACCTAATACAACGCTAAGGAGTCATTATCATCAACGTTACTGTTATCAGAATAGTATCGGATGACAGACCCAAGTGCCAAGTTCGCCCAATACATAGTTTCTGCATCCATATCAACCGAGGCCTCATTCTCCAGTTCATTGAACAGCCGCTTCACAAACGAACTTTGAAATTCTTGGTGCAACGAACGCAGATCTTGACTATTGTCTAGTTGAAAAAACACATTCGAAACGCAACAGACTGCCAGCGAATGCGAAAGAAGATTGGGACGCATGGTGAATCCCCATTGATCGAGTCGCTGTATTACTTCCAAAGCCACTTGCGATCCTCCAGAACATCCGCATCCTCCGTCGCAAACGCGTAGGCCTCCAATAACGAGTGATAATCCGCCAATGTCGGAGAGTGCTCCATGTCTCCAATCCACGCCTGATTCCAGGCCTCGAGAATCGCCAGCGCTTGGGGACCATTGGGTTGAAAACGACTGTACGCCTGCAACTGGAAGCGAAAGGACTGACTGCTCGTTCGTTTTGTTGTTGTCGAAGTAACAGCTGATAGAGGTCATTCATACGCTCGACCGCATGCTCCAATTGTTCGATATCAAGTGTCGACAAGATTGCGTGCCACTTTTGTATCAGCGCCTCTATTTCTTTTTTGTGCGGCAGGTTTTGAACAAGAGCTCGGGAGGCATGTTCAAGGTTTGTGAAATGGTCGGTGGGTGTTGATTGTGTTGGTGTAGTGATTGTGGTTGACAAACGTCTTGTATATTGTAGACGCGAAGGGTGACGCTTTCACAGAAAGAAATAGTTATTTGCCTCATCTTTCTTGTCGCTGCGAGTCGTCGCGATGATAGCATGCATATTCGTTGTATTCGTAGGGTGTTTGCAATCATGACGACTTGATAGACCCGTTCCTTTCGAAAGGACGGTTGTGTGTGAATTATCTAGCTTTTCGAAATCAAAAGAGAGTTTGTTGCTGTTTTGAAGGCTGTGTTTGATGATCCTTGTTTCGACTTTTTGTGTTGTTGTCGTTGTTGCGAGTTGCGAGGACCCCTCGCGCGCAATCTCGTGTGCGACTAAGGATAGGGTACGGTCGAATATATTAGCGAACGTGCTAATGTCGTACCGTTGACGAATGACCCGAGGTGATGGTGATGGGTGGCGGAAAATTTTGGTGGCGGCTGTTTCTTTTCACAAACGACCGAAAGCTTCCTCATCCTTCCTCACATCAATCAATATCTATTAATGAATAATACTTGTTTGATTTGTTTCCTTTAGACTTCGAATATATAGAGTAAAGAAGAAAATGGGACACAACAACAAAAGAAAAGGCCTCTGCCAAAAAAGCAGCACACAATAAGGCACCACCTAAACCTCTTGAAGTCAACTTTTCGGCGCTGGAAAAAGAGGCACAAATCTGCAAGGACGCCGGCAATGAATTTGTCCAGAAATCCGATTACCACAAAGCACTGGAGGCATATGAAAGGGACTCGTGTGTTTCGAACACACAGAGCATCCGTTACAGCCGCAGCACATTGAACTACAAAACGCTCTTTACTCCAATCGAGCGTTTATTTTGCTGAAATTGGAACGTTTTGATGAAGCCGAGAAAGATTGCAGTGCTGCTTTGAAGCAAAGAGGCAATAACAACAGTAGCAATGCCAAAGTATTGTTCCGACGCGCACTGGCGCGTGAAGGACGAGCACGTCAGATGATTGCCGTGTTGCAGCAGTCGATGAATAATGATGAGGGCGACGACTCGATTCATATGAATGGAAATGGACACTTGCATCGGGCGGCCACGGATGCTAGTGTCACGGATGAGAAAGACGAAGAACATGAGACCACATCCGGTGTAGAGTCACTGGTTGTAGATAGTCCAGAAACGGATACAACCGAGACGACCGAGCACCAAATGGAGCAGCGGGAAAAGCAATTGCGATATCATTTGGCCACCGAGATTATGTTGCTTGGTCAGGAAGATCTGCTAGAATGTACGAAATTACTAGAGAACAATACGCAGCAACCTTCCACAACGAGTTCACCGGATGCTGGAATGAAGAAAGCCATTGCACAATTGAGGGTGCGATTGCACAAGACAATCCTGGAGTATCGTCAAAGAGGAACCGCCAGTATTCAACATCCAGCGCCGGCGCAGCAGCGTTCAACAGTGCTTTTATTGCTGACCAATCGGCGTAGTTGTTTTTCTGCGAATGATGATGACTCTACATCCATAGCTTTGGAAGGAGAAGCGTTCTTCCTTTTGGACTGGGATTGGTGGTACAAATGGTGTCTTTACGTGGGACTGGTACCTTCAAAGGACTCAAAAACACAACCAGACTCGATGACGACGACAAGTCAAAACCTACTATCTCTATTACCGGCTGCGTGTGCTCTTGACCCGCGAGAAGACGAAGACAGTGACGACGACAGCATCGATGATGAGCCTCTTCCTCCTGGTCCGATCGACAACACACGACTCATTCTGGAATTCCTGAAAAGTAAATCCGAATAACTCGGCGCGCGATGCATTCTTTTCCGATTGGTACAGCTCCTACAAAGAACATGTGTTCACTATTGAAACAAACGAAAATGACAAGGAAAATGTGAATGGCGACAAAACAGCCGTAGTGTCTTCATCAATGTCACCAGTCTTGAAGCCAAATATGGTTCGAGGCTATCATTTTGAAGCTATTCCTCGAGAAGTGTATTCTGCTCTTCGTACTTGGTATGGAGAAGTATCGTTACCTATATGTCGCCGTGTGATAAAAGCAACAACAGGCAACCTAATTCTTCCGCTGTATTTCCCACCAGAGAGCTTGGATTTGCTAACAAAACAGAAGCCGGTCGACAAACCCGGTCCAGATGAACCGTCTCCATGCTCTGCTTGCGGAGCGTCTCGAGCATCATCTCGATGTCAGAGATGTCTTGTTGCGCGCTACTGTCATCGATCATGTCAAGAAAGTCACTGGCAATACCATAAACAAGGATGTAAGAGTCAAGCAGCCGACGAAGTAGCGGTTGGTTGCTACAATGGGTCATGTCGAGTTGGACTCAACAATCTAGGGAATACTTGTTTCATGAACTCAGCCTTGCAGGCGCTGAGCCATACGGTTCCTTTGACACGACACTTTTGTCGGGAGCTTATAAGCCAGATTTGAACCCTGACAATCCTCTTGGTACCGGAGGAAATTGGCCGATGCATATGCTGCAGTGCTGAAGGATATGTGGTGGAATTCAACTCGGAAAACATCGACTAGCCCTAGCGCTCTGAAACGTGCGATCGCGTTGTTCGCTCCACGTTTTGCCGGGTGTATTCAGCACGATTCTCAAGAATTTTTGGCGTATTTTCTTGACGGACTTCACGAAGATTTGAACCGCATTCGAAAAGCACCATATGTTGAAATGCCCGACGTAACGGATGGCCAAAACATGAACGTTGCAGCTTCCAGGGCTTGGGAAGCTCATTGTCGGAGAAATGACAGCTTGGTCATGGATACATTTTACGGGCAATTCAAAAGCACGTGCGTCTGCCCCGTATGCAATCGCGTTTCCTTGTCTTTCGACGCATTTAACCACGTAAGTCTCGAAATTCCTCAAGCCAAAAACGCCGTCGTACCCGTCTGTGTTTGGGTATATCCCGCTGGTGGAGCTAAAATTCCAACTCGATACAATGTCGACATCCGGAGAAATTTAGCAATTTCAGATTTGCGCTCGAATTTGGCAGAGCTCTCGGGAATCGCCGCGGAATGGCTAGTCATTTGCGAAGTTTCGGAGCATGCCATTGTTGATAGACCCAAGTTGACCAACCCTGTGTCTGACATAGGTCCCGATGACTTCATGATCGCCTACGAAGTAGAGCACGCCGGTGCAGTCTTTCAACTGGTAGCTAGTCATAATCTAGTGGAAGGAACGGATGTGGATGTCCAAGATACTGAAGTGAAAGTCGAGCCTCTTGGTATCCCTTTCATGATTACCTGTCCGGTGGAGTCGACGTGCAGAGAACTGTGCGATTATATTTGGGACAAAGTAGCGCATCTAATTTCCAGTGATGATGGGAAAAGCGACGATCAAAGGCATTTACTGAAGTTACGTTTGCATGATGGACGAGGAAGAAGTCTCTGTCTTTTCCCATCAGGAAATGAACAAAGCTCGCCTTGTCTTCCTACCGGCTCGGACAACAAGCTTCTTGAGTATCTTGGACAACTTGCTGCCGAACCTTATATCTTCCTATCCTTGGACTGGTCCATGATATCTCCTGGCCAGATCAATCTGGACAATTTCACTCTGTTCAACGACCATCCAAGTTGGATTGAGGCTTCCCAGAGGAGATTGGCAACACTCAAGGCTGGCGTGACACTCGATCAGTGTTTCGACGCTTTTACTACTCCTGAACGACTTGATCAAAACAACATGTGGTATTGCTCGAATTGCAAAGAACATGTTCAAGCCATGAAAACGATGGAACTTTGGCGCCTTCCGAACGTACTGATTGTTCACTTGAAGCGCTTTGAATTCAAGAACATTCTTCGTCGCGACAAGTTGGATACGTTGGTGGATTTTCCTCTCGCTTCGTTTGACATGAGTCGACATTGCGCCTCCAGGACCGAGAAGGACGGTTTCACGCACGACCACGTTCCAGCAATCTATGATCTGTTTGCAGTTACGAATCATTATGGACGAATGGGCGCAGGCCACTATACTGCTTTTGCTCGTTCTTGGAATGAACGAACCGGCATTTCGGACGACTGGTCTCTGTTTGACGATTCGAGTGTCCGTCCTGTCCTCAATATCAATGCAGCTGACGTGATTGTCACTCCAGCAGCGTATGTTCTTTTCTATCGACGAAGAATCTTCCACTAGAGGAGAGTAAAAATAGCGAACAATAGTTGAGTCTTGCCGAGCGTAGTCATATCATTACTAATCTAGCTAATACTACAATTAATCTCTACAACATGTTTGGCTGTTTTCTGGGTGTATAATTAGCATGCTCCAGAGCCCGCCGGAGCCACTGATTCAAACCCTTTGGATCTTTCATGCCATCCAGACTTTTGGGATCAAAGATATGACATTCGTATAATTTGCCTTGTGTAAACTGGTGACGCACCATGTTCCGCAATTCATTCATAGTATAAGCAATGCGACGCTCCTTGGCATTCCGAATTACATCCATCAACCAAGCTGCTTCGTGTGCAAATTTGACTGTTCTATGTTTGGACGTATGGATTCGCTTTTGTTGCTTTTTCAAATAGACATAGTCCTCCTTGCTGGATTGCACTAAGGCTCGTTGTTTCTGATGTGCATTCTTTTCTCCCAATGGAAATAAAATCGTCTTTGTATCCGACGGAACCGCACTGGACGGTAGGACTCGTTCCGGTATACCCTGCAGAAGCTGTGATTCCGTAAACCGCGCAGCATACATTTCTCGATCGGACCGCTTGGGAAGAGCCTCCAGGACCATTTTGCAGTCAACTCGAGAGCAATATCCTTCCATTTATGTATGACATCTTCTTTATGAAACCAGTGGTAGATTGTTTTGGTATTCAAATCAAATGCTTGAGAAGTTACGGCGAGGTCCTTGTCCGCAAATTGTGGATGAAAGTGAAAAAAAGAGTACAATGGCGCGTTCGACCCAGCTTCGTTCGCGAGTCGTTCGTTTGCGGACTTGGAAATGCGCGTTCATTGCTCATTGATGTAGAAAAGAAAGAGTGCTTTGAAAGTGTTTCTTGCGTGTATACGCTTCGTCTATTTTTTGTCATCTTCTCGCACAACTCATCATCGTTTTGCTGCCCCTTCTTTTTTCCTTTTCGAAAATTTCCGGGCTTATTTCAAAGCGAAAAGTGTCGCTTCGGTAACCTCAACGGTAGGAAGACGATTGATACTATGTTGTGGGACGCTCATACGTCAGCCTTAAGCTAAGTAAATATTACTTAGACACATTTACTTAGGCCTTCGGCCCTTCCAGCGAGCGGCGGTGGAGGAGGAGTCGACTTTATTTCCCCTCGTCCCTCGTCTTCTTATTATAAAGACAGCGCCACCAATTTTGAACCAATCATCAACGCTCTTTGTTCATTATTTGAAATAACAATTGCAAAGTACGTTTGTAAAAGTATTTGTTCGTCGCCTTCGAAAATATAGAGTCCATGATTGATTTCTACCAGTACATTTCATCAATAGTATTAGCAACGCAACAACCGTGTAAATAGAAGAATATGCAGACATACAAAGACACTTACGATGATGATTCCAAACGCGACGATTTTTTCGACGTCGACGGCGATGATTTCATTATGAAATTTATGGACAGTACATGCCAGGGATTCCTGTCGAACAATGATACTCCTGCGTGTCTTCCGGCCTGCAACAATGTCGGATTTGAACAGCAGTTGGAAATGTTAACCGTACGTTCATTCGCTCGTTTATTTCATTCAATCACTTGTTGTTCGTATTTATTACTTACCCAATGTCTTAATATATCTCTTTGCAATTATGCACAGCACTGCCGGCGCCCCTGGACTTTTATCATTCTTCCAGGAACAGTGTTCGGAGCCGGATGAAAGCTACAATGTCATACCGGGTGTTTACATGACTCCCAATGATTGCGAGTACTGTGGGGCAGCACAAACGAAAGATTGCGATCCCCGGACTTGTACACGGCCAGCGTTGTATTTTCAAAAAAGCGGCCTCCCTTTGCCAAACCGGAAAGCGCCAAATGGGATCCTACGACAGATCATGCCGTGGTTGAACAACGGAGTAGCGTGACATCCGAGAAACAGGAGAGCGAGTCGCAACCTGTATCCAGTTATTTCCAGTCATTCTTTTGAAGAGACTAATGAGGGTGTTGATAATATTGTATCAAGGAATTGTAATTTGGTGGGCACAGATGCCGGCCCTAGCAAAAACGTGTGTATATTGTATATTATGCATTTACATTATTGTTCGTTCTGCTCGGGCAAAGTTATTGCTGTCACAGTTGATAAAAGTTGCTTGGCTGTTGATTCATGTTCTTGACCTTGTAGCAGTGCAATCCATCGTCCTTCCTTGCAACGACGATGAACGTGAACATGAACATCGTCTGCATTCGGCCATTCTCCATCCTGCCTCGCAAGGGATTCGATGAGATCACCCACGTTTCGTGGAACCTTTTCTTTCAAAAGTGCGTCAATATGCTCATCCAGTTCGTTTTGTTGCCGCAACAACTCGTTCTTGATCTTTTGGCGTTTCGCTTGCACCAATAATTTTGCCAACGCCGGGTTGGATCGAACGGATTCCAGAGATAAGGATTTACTGACTATATTTCGTTCCAAAATGCCCTGTAGGGCTACCCTTCGGCGGAACGCCGACGAATGCTCCGGAGCTCGTTCGACAAAGGGTCCAACATCATGCCGGAAAACGTTAAAGCCTACGATGACACGTTGCATTCCAGGCGGCAAATAATCAATCGGAGTGCTCAAGTGCGGCAAATGTCCCCGTTGGACTATCATACGATTGTAGCGATACGGTATATGCAGCCACTTTCCTTTTGGGTGGCAGTCGTCTTCATTATTCAGCATGGTTGAAAAGTCCCTTCTCCAGTCTTTTTTCCTTTGAAGCCGTATTTTCGTAATGCTCCAATCCGGCAGTGTGAACACAATAACAACCGCCTTTTATACTCGCGATATTACTGCATTGGAGTGTTCCTGCGCAAATAGGCGGAACAATGACGTTGTATTGATACCGAAGTTGCTCCGCGTAATCCAAATGATATGATGATGATTGGCCCACCTTGGCCGCTAAACCCCAAATCGCGATGCCGTGAGCATCGTTCAGAACATTATAGTCTTGCAGTAACCGTATCACGTGCTGCATGTACGCAGCAGCCACTTTGACATGCATTTCCGTCTCCAAGGGCGTCTCGGTTGAAATTTGCGATGAGATGTCAGGCGTGTACGACGCTCCCCATTCCTCTTGAATTTGATTGATGCGAACATACGACCCCAAGGAGTGGATTGTTGCACAGTGTATTTGTAGATTGCATCGACTAGCGATTCGTGAACGGAATTATCAATCGTATGAACTTCGCTTTGCTGTTGTTGATGATAATTGGGGTCTCGCACGAGGAGGGTTTGTCGCAAATCGTCTTGGCGAAGGACATTCACGGGGACGTGTCCGTCGTCCCAAGCAAGGAATTGACCGCCCGTGGCCTCCCAATCACATCCTGCCACATGTCGTGGAGGGAGGAGTGTTGAATCATTCCTTGTTCTGTAGTTATCTCGATCTAGTCAAGAGCAAGAGGGTCAATAACAATAAATAATACACCGCTGAAATAATAGTCAAATAGTCCACTGAAACAACTTCGCACCGTACCGGTACTTAATCACAGAAAGAGAATATAGTTTATTCTGTGCGACATTCGTCAAAGACCTGAAACGGCTCGAAGAAAACGCAAGGATCGTTTTCAACCGTTTCCACTTTTGCAGAGCAACAACCGAATGCAAACCGGTCTGCAAAGAAACGTCGATGCAAGAATGGAAACCGTGCCCTAGAAACGGAAATAGTTTTGCAAAAACAATGAGTCGTTCCCGCAAAGGAAGGCGATGATTTCTTCTCACAAAAAATTCAATCGAGTGCTCTCGCAAAGGAAGCTTCAAAAGTCGAACCCATTTTATCATCACCATGAACATTCAAGTGCAGTCATCCCGCATTCAGCCCCATCCAGGGCTCCCGAAACCAATTTTAAAGCGCTCTGCTCCCAATTTCGTCTTTCATGATGACACGACGGAGAAGATCGGATCGTCTCGCAATGCCTTTCTTTTGCAGGAACCAATCCAAGCACCAGCGTTGAAGGAGGACCAGGACATGATGATGCTCACGGATCCTTCCAACTTGTACATTCTCCCCACCGTCCCCTCCCTACTCGAGGAACAACCTGCCCTCGATTTGATTCTGTCCTCAGATGACGCGAGTAACGTATCGTCTGACATTTCTCTAGCAACAGGAGATGAATGGGAGGAGGAAGTGTGGGACCTTCGTGACTACCCGAGTGCTGTAGCAGACTACCGCAAATATTCTTGGACCATTGAGGTTCACGATCGAGAGCATTTGGCGGGCGACACTGTTTGGTTCCGTGTCTCGTACAACGGGAAAGCCGGATATCGCGAATTTGAAAATGCGGAGATACTCGCTTTTATTGACATGGCAATCGAAATGAATTCGTGCTTTTCCTTTTACGTAAAAGCGAAATTCGATGACGGTGACGACGAGCCGGTTTCCCTCTTCGAGTCGGATCTGATTATTCCGGCATTGAAAGCAATCCTTATAAATGCTGAATCCAAAAATGGAGTTGTGATTCCATGCGAGTCGGAGCTACTCCGTAAAAAGCAAGCCTTGAAACCCGAGAAAAGGAGAAGAAATGTTTTTTATCGTGGCTCTTCCGGTTGCCGTCTGGCGGTTCAGATAGTCAGCCTCTGTTTGGAAAGTTTTAATTTCCCAGAAATGATACGACAACGTTTGAAAAGTAAATTTAAACTTACGTTAACATGTTTGTTATTTTACATTATCAATTGATAACCGCCATTCGCTTCAGCCTTGGTACTTTTCCCAGGTACTCGGGGCAGTGTGCACAGTATCTTCCCTTGATGTTCGTTGTTGTCAGTGCCGTTTTGAGAACCATTGCTGGGATTCTTCACAAGCTCGTTATAATTTACCGAGTTGAGCGGAACGGCACCTTCGAAGGTAATCCTGCTCTCATTTCCGCCTGCACAGAATGTTCCAAGAAAGGCCTGTGCAATAGCTGTTCGGCGGTCCTGAGAACCTTGATAAACATAAGCCGTCTCGACAGGATCCGAACTGCCGATTACTTGATGGGTAGGCCCAGAGTGGGTCGACTGATAACCTATCTCTGATTCTCGCGTATACCAAGAAGAAGGGGCCTGGGACGACCCGTTGCTGTAATGAGCAGTTGCGCTCGTATACTCGGGAGTGCTTTCCTCGGTACTCACCGCAGCCGCCATGTCGGCAAGGCCAGCAAGAGCGGCAAGTGCATCTTCTCCCGAAATGGTCTGATAAGGCTTCACTTCAGCACCGTCGATGCGAATTGTCTCGAGACGAATAGATGACCCGTCCGAACGAAAGCTATCCTGGTGACCAAAATCATAGCTACGGTACGAGGAACTGTTTTGTGGCTCTTCAATTTCACCATACGCCTGCGCATGAAGAGTTTCACGTTCGTGTTCATGCACTGGTTCATCATTCGCCAAATTAAAATGTGGAGACCGCAAGGTACTTGGTCCGTCAGTGAAATCGTGCCGAGAAGTCAGGGGAACCACGCTGCGTACAACCTCATCTTCTTCTTCGTTCTCTCGTATATGAGCCTTTTCAAACTGATCGGCCTCCAGGCGATGTAGCCTTTCCATTTCCTGTAGTCTCTTTGCTCCTCTTCAAATCGGATTCGTGCTTCGTCATCTTTCTTTTCTTGCGCTCTTCTCGTCGTCTTGCATCGGCAGCCCGGCGTTTCTCAACCCGTTGCTTGTTCTTTTCTTCCTCTTCTCTTTCCTTCTGCTCCCGCTCGGCCCGCTCAATCGCCTCGTAATCGATCGGCTTCTCGCGTCTTCCACATGTGTGCATAATCATGCGGCCTCTACACGCTCCACAGGGATTGTTGACTGTGTTGCTCGCCTGCATGCTCGAAAGGTGCCTCTGGCGTCGGTCAGCACCGCGCTGGACGCAGAAGCTTGCGAAGTGTTTGCTGACAAAGTTCCTGATCTTCCAGGACAGAGAAAAGAAGCTCCATAGCAAGTTCTTGTTCTTCCACTGGCCTGCTTTTCTCTTTAACCGCTTCTTCTGCAAGACTCCTCGCTATTGATCTTCCTCCTTTTCGGTGCTTCCGCCTGCGTTTGAAACAGCGTGACATCCAGAGCCAGACGACCAGATAGCCTGTCTTTGCCCCATGACCGTTCTCAAGCTCGGATTGACACAGGATTGGAGAAGTACCTCTACATTCGCAATTTTAGTGCGCTTTCCTTTGACTCGAGGAGGCAAAGATAGAGAAGATACACTTGCCATCACCACCGAGCTTTGCGCTAGTGCTTCTTGTTGCTGTTTCAACCGGGCAAATGTTTGTCGAACTTGTTTGGTTTGGGGAAGTTCCAAAGGATTTCCGACTCAAAGCCATCCCTCTTCTGCGGTGAGACGATGGGAGACTTGGGGACAGTCTCCTGCTCAGCTTCATTCTGAAATAGTACCATGTCTGGATGACAGGGTATAAGTTCAAAAGACCACCCGGAGAATCGTGATCAATGACATTGACTATGGGGACTTGATCAGATCGAACAGAATCTTCACGGGCCTTCCGTTTTGTTCCTGAAGAGACAACTCGAGGGCTCGCATCAAGTCCTCATCATGCTTATTATTGCTAACATCGCGACCCGAAATATCTTCGGAGATACAGCGTCCTCAAGCTCCTCCACATCTTCAAGGGTGACAAGCTGGTCGTGTTCATCTTCATCTTCCACGTATTCAATGTTGTCATCAACGACTTGGTATCCGACCGGGTACATGACTCCAGCAAAGTCAGAAACCATCGAAGACTTCAATTCCCAGATTTCTCCAAACTCGGCCGTTGCGCAAATGAACTTCCACCCGCCACTTGTTCCGTCGCACTGTGCCGAAAAGCCCAAGCATGCACCTGCCGGAGCTTGCAAAGTCGTTATGGGATTTGGGATTCCCATTTTCCAAACATGCAACGTCGACTTCATCTCCTCGGGCCCTTTATATGGATTCGGCACACCGATTAGCCAGCAATCGTCATCGTTGCGATCATCTTCAATCACGTCGGCGTCCGAGTATCTCCGAGATACTTCATCCGTTCGCTCGATCCATTCCTGTTTCTTTTGACGGCGAATGATTTCACCCTTCGCGATGCTTTGTGGGCGCCGAATGTACTCAAAAGATAACCACTGAACCGTCTTGCCATGCAAAGCAACAGATTCGCCAATCGTTTGGACGCACGCTAGTGTGGCAGTATCGAGCACTTTGATTCCCTTGAAACCACCAGCCAGAAATGTGAATCTTGAATATTGTTGAATGTGGCAATAGGTGCTCGTCACAGATGCCAACGTGTTGGTGGTGGATGAGAGTGGCCAACCTTCCGTCCTTGCTGTAATTGAACCACTCAGTCCATCACAACGCACTATTTCGACATTCTCCGAACTCGTCCAAGCTACAGCCAACACGGTGGGATCCGTATCCGTCGATCGGGCAAGTGAGTCATCCCAAATAGCAGTCAAAACGGTCCAGACTTGCATATCTGCCGGCTGGATCGGATTCACAAACAAATTGCATGTGTCTCCTTCAGTCTTTATGGACACCCGCAACAAAGTGTTTCGGGCTGTGTAATCTTCTCCGTCCTTTTCTGATTCGATCGAAGGCCCGGACACAGATACAGTATTTGAGTGCTGGGGCGGAGCGCTTCTATCGGCCGCCTCTACTGAAGGTGAACCTACTTTGCCATTACCTCGCGTTGACGATCGTTTCGCTTTACTTTTGCCGTTCGTCCCTTTCCGTTGCTTTTCACCGTTATCGCACTCTTTCGTTCCTCTAGAATGTTCCGAGCATGCAATCACTTTTACGGAAGGGTCAATCTCTCCCGCCAGTAGCCCAGAGTACATGATGTTGCGTCTTTGACGACGTCGTCCACATCCAACTTTCCTGCCAGAGTCCTACATTTTCCGTCTTCAATGGCACAATTCTCACAGCACGTTCATTCCATTTGCCACTCGATAATACGACAACAAAGATTTCCAACTCGAACGCTGTCTGCAGAACAATCGTTTCGTTTCGCCAAGTGACCTGCTGCACCGAGTTTGGATACGAAATGGTCTTTTACTTTCCAAAATTCTCCCTTGCTCTCGCCTCCACGCCTCCGTATGCAGCCGCGCGATGGGCAATGTCCGACAGTGCATTGTATAGACGGTAACGCCTCCTGCTACATCTCCCACAGCAAAGTGTTCCCCGGAAGGTTGTCGTTGCGGCGTCCAGCAACTGACCGCTGGCGGAGGCACTTCCACGACGGAAGACCCAAAGCGTCGTTGCAGTAAAACGCCCGTGTACGCCGACGGAACCTTGGTCCATTCGGCTTTGGGAGGTATCAAGGGAAGATTGTGAAGGGCGTCGCAGGATGCGGTATTTGTCGCCGTCGTCGTGTTCAAAAGATTGAGCGGAAGAATCGGTTCGATCGAAACGGCGTGCGTCAATATAGTGTCTTGCGCCTCTGGAGCCGCTTCGGGAATGATACGGAGTCTTCGCTTGCGAGTGTTGGTAGTAGTAGTAGTAGTAGTAGTGGTGATCACAGGAGAAGCCGGTTTCCTACGAGCCGGAGGTGGAGGTTGGAATGACTCTTCTCCGCGTTTTCGCTTGATGGTGAACGTGCTCGGATTGTCATCCGAATAATGCGTCACTGACTTGCGTCGTCGTTGCGGACGATGCTGGAGATCCATTTTGATATTAGTATCGTGTGGGTGTCTTCTTGGTTGTTATTGATTGTAGTATCTAACGATGTTGGGTGCGGAGGATATGCTCTTTGTCATTCTCGTCGACGACCAATCCAACGACGCGGTGCTTTTTTTTCCTTGCCGTCTTTCTATTGCGAGCTCGAGCGGACGAGACGAGCATAGGATTGCGAAGTCTATCCTTTCAACTTTCAACAGCATGCGCGTGCTGCTTGGCTGCAGAGAAGAAAGTACGCAAGCTACGTCCGAAAAAAGGCGGAGTCCTGCCAATGGTACACTTCTGTATCAGAAATCATCTCATAACCGGTACTGGAACATCTATCTGGTGAGGCAATCGGCCATTGAAACTTTACTATACGCTATTGTGTCAAAGATGCTTCCCGCAAACAGCTCCTTGCTTCTTAGAAGGAGTTCAAAGAAGCAAGGAGGAAGGAGGTGCCGTTTCACAGAATCGCTGGTTCATACAAATGGAGATTCGGCGGCTCTGTATCTATCCAAAAGTACTCCGGAATGGTGTTACGACACGAGAAAACACTTGGCGCAGCATCTGCTGGTAACTTACTGGTACGTTCTTCGTCCGTGTTGGTGGATACCGTAGCCTGTAACCTTATCATGGCGTCAACGACTAGCCGTTACGTTCGTACACTCGGAACAATAGTCCGACCACTTTTCAAAACTGGTTGGAGTTGCCTTGGGAGTTGCCCCAAAACGCAAACGATAACGCTATCGTTCACAGTCGTTATGTCACAACCATCCAACGTGCAAACAAGAGATCGGTCGAGAACAAAAATAATAATAATAACAAGAATGTCGGTGCGTGAAAGTCGAACATCATGAGTCGTCGAAATGTTCCACGCTCGAGATCCGTCGATCAGATATTTTTGGATCTAGACGCAAAAAAGAAAAGCCAAAGACGACGACAGAGCTTCCGCCCGGGTCCGACGACGCCATTGAGGGAACACCCGAAAGTCTAGGCAGGCAACGACCAAGACGAAAAAAGATATGCATCCGGCAAGACCGCAACAAAAGAGTATTTATTATTACAGACGATTAAGAAGGCGGATCATATCCATCACGTCGATCACGTGCGGTCTGTTTATCGCATCTTTTGTCATTTCATTTTACGCCGTGCGATACTGGCCGAGCGCAATGAAACGCTCGGTGATTCGAACGCCGTCCCATGTGTCGTCGACGGAACAAAAGACGTCCAAGTTCAAGCTAAACACCCGTGGTGCGCCTGCGTGTACACCTCTCACCCAAATCGAACAGGTGGATTTTACGGTCGTGACACAATGCTCCGAGGACCGTTTGTGGATGATTGAATATCACTGCCTACGCTGGCCGGGTCCTATCTCGATTGCAGTCTTTACCGAATTACCTTTAGCGACCATCCGTGACACGATTTATTGCGCGAATCCGTCTCGATTAACAGTCCAGACGGTTTCGGGTTATTCCGAAGAAGAGTATCCTGTCAATGTGTTGCGGAATACAGCTTTGCGCGCTGTCAAGACCTCACACGTCGTTTACGTCGACATTGACTTTTGGGAAGCTACCGATTTACACAAATCTCTGTCATTACACCGCGAGTTTCTCATGTCGAGCTCGAAAACGGCCCTTTAATGCCGGCGTTTCAAATGTTTCGACAATGTGACGAATGGATGGATTGTCGCGACGACAATATTCCTCTCATGGCCAATACACGAGAAGACTTGATTCATCTTTTAATGCAAGGACAGGCAGATCCATTTGATCCTACGAATCCTGGAGGTCACGGTAGTACTCGGTATAGGGACTGGCTCACACAAACTTCGGATACGTTGCTACCTTTGGAGTGCGTGCTTTCGAATCGATTCGAACCCTATCTGGTATTTCGATACTGCGCCGACTTGCCGCCGTTTCAAGAAGTATTCTCTGGCTACGGCAAGAACAAAATGACGTGGATTATGCAGCTCCGCCGGATGGGTTACACATTTGGCAGCTAAACACATTTTTGCTTCACTACCCGCACTTGAATTCCATGGCACGGATGCACTGGAACGGGGAGAAGATGGCGAACAACTTCGCAAACCTTCGGACCCCACTTTGACTGGTTGTCGACGAAGCGTGGTCAAGTGGATCAAACCTTTGTGGAATTTCGGAAATGGTTGCGCCGGACGATTCCCGATCAGACACAAGTTCCCCTTTGTGCGAATGCTCTCAATGACGACGGACGGCTTTGGCTGGATAGAAGCACGCTGACTGATGATAATGAATAGAAGACTCGCCAGAGAATTTTGCCAAAGCATCAAGACGAATGCTGTACAATTTGAATGAATACAATATGAACTCTGGGAACTCTTTCCAAGAAACTGAAAATAGTGAATTGAATTTATCTCTGAGTTTTATTTTATTCTTATTGATCGTTCCAATCTGTCACCAGCGATTGCACCCGTCCCACTCTGGAAAGAGGCCATACCCGTAACAGGGTCTACCGACAATATTTTCCGTCGGCAGAGGGCCCCACACTCGCGAATCGATACTCACTGAGCTGCAATCTCCCAAAACAGCAACTTGCTTGGGACCTACTATGAATTCGTCACCTTGCCGGAGGAATTTTTCGATCAACCGAGTCGGCTCTTCTCCACAAAAGTCCCTTCGTTCCATTGGTGTACGCCCATCAATTTCCACGGCCCCCGACCTATCAGCAACTTTTAATATGGAGCCGGGTCCTGCAGCCACACGTTTCACGAATAACTCGCGATCAGTTAGCTTTCTCCCACCCGATTTCAACACAATGTCCTGAAGGCTTTCCGTAGGTTGAAATAAAATTACACGCCCAACCCAGTCATTGTATTTGTTCAGGTTGAGCATGTTGGTCAACCTCGGAGTTACTTTATCAACAAGCAAAACATCCCCAACTTGGAGTGTAGGCTCCATGGAACGACTCGGAATTACAAAAATGGAAATCGCCTGTGAAATAACAAACGCTGAGAGCAGCCCCGTGATTGCTGTGAACAAAGACCCAATGGCAGATATGCCATTGTACATGGCAGGTGTATATAGTTTCGGAATGTCTTTTCGTTGACTCGAACAGGCCACTGTCGCTCCAGCTGTTGTACAAGAGGGTAGATTGGTTTGAGTTCATAATCCGCTCCAGCGCGACTGTAGAATACATCTGCTTCTGTCTCGGGATCAATGACTCGCAAAATACGATACTCAACTCCTGGATACGTTCCCTGACGAAACATCGAAGGTCGCTCCGACAGATTCCGCAGTATAGGTACAACAATACGACCAACACGCAATTGTTCCGGATCATGATATTCGGAGGAATTGTTTTCCGAGTCACGTAGATCTCGTAACGCTCGCCCGAAGAAGGAAGTGGCGGGTTTCGTTTACTCGGCTCTAAAGCCACTCGACTCGAATCATCGAGCACAGGCTTTTCGTGAATTAGGATCTCGAGCGATAAATCAACAGTCGAATCGAAATTCTCCGAGTCAATGTCGTTGTAGCCAAGAAAATCGGCCAACAAATGTGTTTGCATCAAATGAGCCCCAAAATCATTTGCCCTCCCTTCTGCCAGTTTCGTGTCCGCCAAGTCCACGAACCGCATCCCTGCACGCCATTCGACATCAAACTTTGGTCCCTTGCGCTGTTGCCCTTTCATCCGGAGTGCAAAGGTAGTATCGACTGTTTCCGTTTTGTTTTCCGGCAAGAACTGCAGATAGACACCTACCTTCTCTACTGGTGGCGGCCCGAACACGGGAAGAACTTTGTAGGACATGCCGAAACCACTTTTTGGTTTATTGCTGGGAAGCACGGAATGTGCCGATGCGTGTCCACCGCCCCGTGGGTAGAACTTGACGCAAAATCATACGACGCGCCGTTTTCGGTAGCGACAGATATTGGGTCGCTGGTAAAGCACTCGCCAGGTTGCAAGGCCATGAGACGGGGATATGAAGGTAGTTGTAATGTCGTATTATATTGAGTCAAAGGACATTGTTGCGATGATAGCAGAGACGGCGAAGAATAAGAATCGGCAACACTGAGCGACGACGACGATGAGCTCCTTTGCGATGACGAGGGAAAGGTCTTTGGCGAAAAGCCAATACATGAGATGACAGCCCAGCTGGCAATCAGAATAAATGCAACCTTCATGTTTCCCAAGTTAAAAAAGTATGAAGTAGAGCTGTTTTCTCTGCAGCAAGAAGGTCTCGTCGACCTGCTTTTCTCATTGTTTCTTTCCACCAAAAAAAGCTCAGCCGACGCGATGAGTAAGCACTGTACTAAACTCTGTTATAGTGAGTAATCCTTGCGTCTGCACTTCCGTCAGTCAGTCGCGAGTCATTATTCTTGTCTCGGAGAGAAATCACGAAAGACAAACGGTCGGGATCTCTAGACCTTTCGAGACAAAGGGTAACCGCAAACTACCAACCTTTAGCTCCATACCAGCACATCGTGTCGATGGTATCTCATCACCAAGAGTCATGAAAAGAATCCTCGCTAGTTCCAGCGACACATCGCGAAACATCAAGGACACGACAAAGAGAATGGTGAAACTGATGGTTTGGGACACCGAACCGGCGCCCACTCGAAGAATCGTATTCAAAGCAAACCACTGATAGGCTAGAATCAGAAACGATCCCATGCTTCGCACTGTATCGCTGTCTTCCCAGATCTGCACGAAAATGGTGGCAATGTGACAAGCCGTGGGCAACAACATGGCCAGATATATTTGCGTAAAGAGCTCGTCCGAGAATCGAGCGGCCGGCGCTGATGCTATTATATGAGTATATTCATCTGTCAGCTTTGTCGAGACAATCAACAACATTGCGATGCAACAAATGTGCATGTAATAGATTGCAGTAGAAAGAGCAGTCTGTTGTATGAAGTAGAACGCAAAGAGAGGTAGATTGTCCTCCGGGGTCCGTACTGCGCGTCGGCAATCACATAGGCGCGCAAGCAACTACTCGCAAGTAGTAACAAGAGCTTGGATTCCTGTGTATACAGTTTCAAATCCTCGTAGCGATGAAAGAATAAATGACGGTAGGCTTCCTCGCGAAACAGTAGACAATCCAAAACAACCAGCATGAGCTCCCGTTCACAATACGGGTCGACATCACGCTCGCAGTGGACGCAGCGACTCAATTTGATGGTTTTGGCTGCCGATGCGCCGTAGACGCGATAGAGCGAATCACAGGGAGTGGCGCAGTAAATGCATTGGTATTTTCGTGAGGTGGTCGAAGATTCTGTCATGTTTATAAAAGATGAAAGCAGAAGTGGCTTGTGATTTTGAAAGGAATTTGAATACGTTGCGAATTGAATGGGATAACAACAAGGATGTTCACTTATATTTCTGTTGTCGTCGTTGTTGCTTTTTTCGATTTTTTTTTTGTTTTCTCAGAAACGGTGTGTCCGTGTGTCCGTCGACACTTGACTTCATCCCTAACGCTAAGTGCAAACGTATAAGTATCAACGCCGATAAAAGATCGCTTGCGCCGAATGAAGCGCAAATTGCGTTCACATTCACAAGGATCGGATTGCTCGGCGAGAAACAAGTTATTTCAATTATTAAACATACGACCATGTTCCCCTCTTCATCTTCAGTTCGAGGCAGACGACTCGCGTTGTTATTGGCACTCGTCGCAATTCAACACATTTGGTCATTCTCCATCGTTCATTCACAACGAGGACCGCCTACAAAGTTATACCTTTCGAACAAAGAGAGCAGCAACGAAGATAAAGGCATTGATCTTTCGTTGGATCCACGCTTGTACAAGGTGCGACTCAGCCGCGCTCCAGGTGAGTAAAATATAGTTCAATTGTATTCGAGAACTATCATCTATGATAAAGCTCGGCCATGACAGCAGACTTCTATTGTACTAACCCAACCTCAATTATTACTCTCTTTTTTAGGAATCGATTGGGAACGGACCTCAGTTTTCGTTCGTCTATGTGCGGGACATGGACCCTTCAGGAGAAGCCTCCCTCTCAGGAGAAGTGCAAAAGGAGATCAACTTTGCGAACTGACGCCCATTAACAGTAACGAGGAACAAGGCGCGCCTATTAATTTGTTGGGAGCACCCTTTGACTTTGTCATGAATACATTTGTTGGACTGGACAAGTCGGTGCGGGATGTGGATTTGGTGTTCTTTCGTGGCACCAAAAATGATTTGAAAGCGGTCTGTTCCAACGATTCGACGAAAGGTGAATCGGAGACTATTACCGTGACTGTGATTCAAAACAAAGGATCGAATGATGAAGCTGTGATTACTCTGTCAGCGAAACCAGGTGTAAATGTTCGCGAATTGCTTGTCGAAAATGGAATTAATGTTTACCAGAGCGTCACACGATGGACCAACTGCAAGGGCAAGCAGCTTTGTGGAACTTGCATTGTAAATATCACTGAAGGAGGCATGGGAACAAACCGAAAATCCATGGATGAAGCTTCTACTTTACGAGAAAACCCAGAATCCTATCGACTTTCCTGTGTGACGTTTGCGTATGATGACATTACCGTCGAGACCTTTCCTCCCATTAAAGCTGCTCAGTGGACTCGATAATAAACAAACACAGATTGGATTATAGACACGATATTTGGAAATGAGTGGATTCGACTCTTCGTTATTTACTCGATTCTACCTTCCAAATAATGAGTCGAAAGCTATCTATTGTGTGAACAATGAAAGGAATTGCAATCGCGACGCTCTGGCTACAGGGTCGGCTCTAAACTTGAGACTCGCTACCACGTGAACTGCAACTTGTGATACGCTTGTCGGTTGAATGTCCTTTTGTCGGTCAGTCGAGCTGTGTGCAAAAAATGATCACGTTTTCGATCGGGATTCCAAGAATTTAGCGTTCGCATTATCGACTAACGCTTATTTCTTCAGGCAATTTGAGGACACGTGACAACGATGAGTGTTCCCATTCCATTCGAAAGAAAAAAGAGGGAAGAGCTTTGAGCTCAAAAGCGTCAACTTATCATAAAATTCGAACGAGAAACATTCGAGACAAGAAAAATAGCAAAAAACAATAAACGACTCTCAAGTATGCATGTCGTTCAACTACTCCCGCTCCTTGTTATCGGAGCTTGCGCTGGACCGGAAACTCCATCATTCCAAGAATCAGCGCTGATGAGGTTCCTCAGGCACCCTTTTGGTCTAGGTGATGGCAATCCTTCTACGGTTGATGATTTGCGGACCCGCAAACCGTATTCTGGACGAAATGATCCATTATATCTCCAAACTTTGAACCGAAGTGAGTCAAGCGAGGCGTTCAGTGTCCCGAGAGCGTTTCATCATCATTTAAGAATTCAGTCCTAACTTTTCTTTCCTTTCCAAGGTCGTGCTCGAGACGGGACGTTACACACGGAGGATTCAGCTGTAGTCAGATTCTTAAAGCACCCTTTCGGGTTGGGTTACAAAGATCCTGTCCAAGAGCACATTACGGATCCCTTTCGGAAACACATAAAAGAGCCTATCGAGAAGAATGTGAAAGGTCCGGTCAAAAGCAAATCAGGAAACTTGATGGGGAAGCCAGGTCGATGCAACGAAGTGAGTATTGAGTCGAGGATTGCATCTGTAGAGACTGATTTCATCGTTTCCTCACATTGACTTTCCATTTTTCACTACTGGAGATTCCGCTCAATACGGCGCCCGCCCTATGGAAGATCCTTTTCTAGAGAGATCTGTGAAGCATCCATTTGGATTTGGCCGTAGCGATCCCGTCAAAGAGTATGTTACGGATCCGGTTCAAAAGAATATCGTAAATCCTGTCAAACATGAAATCGAAAGTGCACGAGACGGCATTCGACAGCTCGAATATGACGAACCATTGAATGCGAATAAATACGATCGAAGTAAGTAGTGTCCGGTGGGACCACCTCGAGAAGGTCTACGTTCATTCATTGCACTCACGCTTGAAATAAAACCTCTCCTGTTTCATTGAAGGTGGTGTTCCACGAGGAGTTGTCTCAGTGAAAAGTGAATCACGTTTAGTGAAGTTCCTAAAGCACCCATTCGGATTCGGTCGCAGAGATCCCGTCCAGCATTACATCAGGGATCCCGCCAAGGAGCACATCGCTGATCCCATCAACGAGCACGTCGTAGGTCCTGTCAAGGAACACGTCATGGAACCTATGAAGGAGGGTATCAGAAAGTTAGAACACGAAGATCCGTTGAATCTCAAACCGTTGAAGCGAAGTAAGTACACCAAGCAATTCAAACGCCTATGACCGCCATTTTCTCTGTGTACTTAACGTTTGCACTGTCTCGCAGGAGTGACTAAGAAACTCACAAACGAAGGCTGGGCACGCAGTGAGACCC
Organism: Fistulifera pelliculosa; assembly: GCA_026008555.1. NCBI lineage: Eukaryota > Bacillariophyta > Bacillariophyceae > Naviculales > Stauroneidaceae > Fistulifera > Fistulifera pelliculosa. Next base: position 192,366 of record BROJ01000035.1, read on the forward strand.
CGAGTATGATGAACGGTTCTTGGAGATCGAAGAGACTCTCATGGGGACGGAGTAGACAGGCGGGTCTCGTTCCGTACGAATTGATTGTCTTTATTGCCTCTTTGACAGATTAAGGCCAGCCCGCGATTGTAGTTTAAATGTTCTAAATTTAAGTCTTGCTTTATTGTTGTGACTGCGATCTTTACCTGTTCTATGTGACGTTTGGAGCAATGGATTAGTTGTAACTTTCAAACTGTTTTTTTTATTTATCATGTTGAAATCTTCCTGCAAAACGATGAAATGGTGTTCATACGCTTTCTCCAGCTCAGCACATTTTCATGCGGCTCCCTTGAATGATACTAAAGAATTCGGCGCGCGTCTTTGCATTGTTCTCGAAACAACCTCTTACCGACGATGTGGTGGTGACTGCTCCGACTTTTGGACTCCGCGCATGACCATGCAGAAATGCGTGCATTCAACAACAACGGCCACACCCAAGGGCTCTACCGTTTCTACGATTGCATCGGCAATCTGACGCGTCAATCGTTCCTGAACTTGCAGCCTGCGGGCATACAACTCTGCAATCCGAGCCAACTTGCTCAGCCCAAGTATTTTCCCATTTGGGATGTAGCCGATGGAAACACGTCCTGAAAACGGCAGCATGTGGTGCTCACACAGAGAATGAATATCAATGTCACGAACAACCACCATTTCGTCATGATTTTCGGAGAATACAGCATTGTTGGTAACGTCACGTGCTTCCATGCCGTATCCCGAGCACATACACATCAACGCCTTGGCCCACCGCTGAGGGGTCTTCAGGAGACCTTCTCTTGTTTCATCTTCTCCGATGCATCGCAGTATTGTTGTGCACGCATCTGTCATCTTTAGCAGACGTGTTGCCTCGTCTTCCTTTTGTTCTTCTGGTTCCTTTCTTTTCTTTGCTAGACGAATCTCCCTTGCGCAGGTTCTTGAGCCACTGCAAGAGAAGCAGCATCCATCTCATCGCTAGCTACCTTTCCCCGTTTCTTTTGTTCATGCGATGAATGATACGCGTTCTTGTGGCTTCGCATGCATCGCATATACAAACCTGCCCTTCGGATCGCCGACAGGGCATGTCCGGGTCAGAAAGGACCAAAGAATCTGACACGATTGTCAAATCCTCTTCCTGTTGTGCTCCAGCGAGAAGCTTGGGTTCATTGAATAGCTCAGCCATGTTTTAGAATTGTTGTGTGTGGTGAAAATTACTTCCGATTCCTTCTTCTTGACAAGGGGTGTCGTCGAACCTTACGCCGAAAATGGAATGGCACGTTCTTCGTTGCACGTCCTTCTCGCTGCCAAGAGGTTTCGAGTTTCGAAGGAGGAAAACGAATGATGGCAGGAACGAACGAATGACGGTCGAAGGAGTCACCGTCTGTCCACGTTACGTACCTCCTATACGTCTGTGTCGGTGACCCCGCTCTGTCCGGTTTATGGTCAAGTCACGAAAAAAAGTCGAGGCGCGTCACACATGGGATGAAACGTTTGATTATATAAGCGCTATTTAGTGCGAATGAATGGGAAGAAAAGGGTAGATAATAATAGAAGGAATATACAATGTCAAGCTGTCACCTCAAGCACACTTAAATGCTCGATTCTTTTCCGGCGACAAGTACTGCTGTAGACTCTCCTCCAGTCCGAAGCGCGGTGCTAAAATTGGTCGGACATCGGGATGTTCATCAATCTCATTAATGAGATCAAGTACTTGCGGGAGAGCGTCGTCCTTCGGGTCAGTGTAAAACTGTTCACCAAAATACCATTTTCAGGATGAGAGAAAAGATAGCGGATTATTGTCCACCAGAACTACTCTGGACAGATCATCAAAGGGTAGCTTCTCCAGATTTTTCACATAGGCTCCGCCTCCACCACCGCGTCCTGCAAGAGGATCGTAGGTGCAAGAGTCGCGGAACCAGCGACCGGCGATGCGTGTACCATCTGGTCGAGCCGATCGATGACGCGATCGGCATAGATAGGGAGAGCAGCGGTAAAATGTGCGTTTCGTAGCGACTGGTCACGGCCTCGAGAAATTCAAAAGACCGGGACGCACGTTGACATGTACTAAATCGCCGTCAGGGAGTGTGACGCGGAATGAATCGACAGCGCCCGGACATGACACAGTAGAGTTCGTTCGTGACTGTTGTCGACGCTGTTGTTGTAGTTGGTGTGCGTATACTCGGGCGTGCGCTGGGGATGACAAAACTGCGCATGAATGAGACACTCGTCCATGTCGAGTACAACGATCAGGTCAGAATCGAATTTCTTCTTTTCTCGTAAGAGCGTCCGGTGTCTTGCTTGGCATGAAGATCATTCACATGAAGTGGAATGTGTCTACCATTCACGACATGTCGTCTTGTAGGACGAGAGTTGCATACTCCGCGCTTGCGGTCTCCTTTTCCCACCCACGATGATCTCGGTGCCGCGCTGCCGTTAGGAGATGTCGAGTAGCAAGCGCGCTGCAACGCCGAGGCCGCATTCACCTTCGCGCCCGAATGGATGAGTAGCGACGACTGGAGGCCGCCGACCAGGTTGAGAGATGTTTTGAGAACAACATTTCGAAGCATAGCAATATACTGAGTAAATGCAATAGAAACAACAATCGGGGTAAATAATAATATCCGACAGAGAGTTTCTCCTAAGAAAATTATTGTGCAACCGATTTTCGATGTTTCGTGAGGCTCGAATTTGCCAGGCAGAGAGCAACGAGACACCTTTTTTGCGGTGTGTTGAAGGCGACCACGTTTCATGGTAGTTCACACGTAGAAACGTACTGAGTACCGCGTAAACGGGGACATCGGATCGTATTCGCATCTCCCTCGGCGGCAAACTATTTTTCCGGAACTTTGTCTCTCCATGCAAATGCACAGCAGAATTCTTGACCGAAAATCTTCTTTTGCGTGGGAGCCAATCAGCGGTCGCTGACGTCATCTAATGTCATATCGGTAGTCGATCCTGTTCTGCGGAAGTGAGAGGTGCAGAGTGCAAGTGCAAGCAAGGAATGTGTTCCTTGAGCCGTGCGACGGACGCACCATGAGCGAAGGATGGACCATTTTGGACCGAATCGGTTTGCTCGTGACTTGTCTCAACTATGGCAGCTTGTCGACTTTGAAGTTCAGATAATAGTCATAATAGTTTCGCTCTATGTTCAATGTTTATCTACCAAAAATTTTGCCCAAATGATGGAGAATGTTCTCTCGTTTCTTTTGCAGTTTAACAGTGGCATTTGTTTTGAAAAGCTCGCAACTTCCGAAAACTCTGGCTTGTCCAAAATGTCAGGGAACTTTTCTTGTAAAATGTGTATTGGTTCTTCTAGCCTGTTCACTCTGTTCAAAAGATCCAGGAATTTGGATTTGACCAGCTTGAACCCGCGCCGGAATATATTCTCAAAACATCACCAACTGTTCTTCGGAGCTCTTTATTCATATTGCCCTCAAATTGCTCAATCTCCTTGTTGACAAAGAAAATCAGGCTTTGAGCCTGAGTCAAAACAAAGACAAGCAAAATCTGGACGACAGAGGTGGTGTACGCTTGGAGCGCAGTCCAGATTAGGTCCGAATCGTTGACTCCTCGTCTTCATCTAGAGTGTTCTTTTCGGCAGAAGAATCGCTCTGCTTTGCCAAAGTATTGTAGAGAACAATGAGCTGGATCGCCAACATCACGGCTAGATACGGAATCACAATGTACAACTCAAAGTTCTTTGCCGACTGGAAAGGTGAGGAAGACTTCGACTGACATTGATAGCATTTCGCGCACTCGAAAACCAGTTTCCAGTTTTGCTGGAATCCAGCAAAGGACCGCTTCACATCCGATGGATCTTTCGGTAGAAGCGGAATTGGGTGAGTATTCAATATTACAGTTAGTAGACCGATAATCACAAATCATGTTCTTCTTTACCTGGAATGTCGATATTCGGTTTCACTTTTTCAACATGGATTCTATTTGTGTCAATGCTGCCAGTTTCGCATTAATCGGTGCCAGAGCGTTGTCCATTGTAGTCTCTGTGGTGTGCAAAAGTTGAAGACCTCTCGACGCAACTCCATCGATTCTGTCCTCAACTTGACGTTTCATCGAGTCGAATTTAGCCAATAGTGAAGATGCTTTCGCTAGAAATCGCTCCCGAACGGAAGGTACAGTCGACAAAAGGTCAAAATGCACGACAAATACGGAACCGCAGCCTTGAAAAGAGGATTGTTGCTTAGAATGGAGAGCACGGCGGAAAATACGGTAATGACAAGCGCGCAAGTCGGCAGTTTCAAGGATTTCAAAACTTCCGTAAAACTGGTAAGGCTCCCATCGACATGCCCAAATTGATCCATTTGAATTCGGGGAATTTTGATTCCATAGGAAACATTTTCAATGGCATCGTCCAAGCGCCCGAGAAACAAGGCCTCGATATCTGAATTCGCCGCGGGTAACGCTGCCTCGCGCGAGCGATAAGAGTATCGTCCTCTGTCAACCCCTTTTCTACATCTGTCACTTCCTCGTAGCTCATTTATTTATTCTGTGCTCAATGAAAGGCTTCAATGCGGGCTTGCTTACTGCCAAGACAATGAGTTGCTTTCGCTTTCCGGTTTTCTCTTTTGTTGCTTTTTTGTTCCGGTGCATTTTTGCTCGGTGAAATCGTCGTTGGAATTTTGCGCGTACAGACTTTCTGTTTGTGCCGTTTTGCGCAGTGAAAATCCTCGTCTTTTGCCGGGGTGAAAAACGTTGGGCAATTTTGCGCGTACAGACTTTCTGTGCTCTCATTTTTGCCCTGAGTAAACCAATCGTGATGGTAATTTCTGATTCATTGATGAGGATAAGCTCATTGTAATAACAATGATTAGAGATTACAACACTTTCTAATTAGAATGAATTTTCTTTATCGATAATACGATTCGCAAGGAAATCATGTTCAGTTACGGCTCTTCCGCGCGTGCTGGCGTTGGCAGACGCAGTCATGGTGGTAGACCCTATCGCCCACCACCCAAACGACGCGATGCAAATTCGACGCCTCCGCCATTGAAAGAATGTACATGTTTGATCGAAATAGATGCTCCGGAGTATCAAACGACAGAACCTCTCGGACGGCAGCACCTCTGTTTCGATGGCCGTGAACCCATGGAACAATGTCAACGAACGCTCCGTTCTAGCTATCACGTGCATTTGATGATTCCAGGAAAGAAGCAACTTGGTCCAGTATCAGTGATTGCAAAAATATCAACGAAGCTATTCCTGCGTTGGCATGGTTGTTCGAGCACTTTGATGCTGATGAGAGTGAAATAGAAGGGCGGGTCTATCGGGACGTTACTATGGGCCGAGACAGTGCGCTGAGAGGCGTTTTTCCTTGTCGTCGATCAAATCCATCAGATAGGTGTCATCAAGACGGTGAATTCTCTTTCTCGCAACCATTTTGGTTGTTCCAGAGTTCGACATGGGCTGTATTGGGTTGTAAACTGGATTCCGAAAGCGCAGATCCACCCGATACAGACAACAATCCTGATCAACCAGACAACAGTTCCGGCGGTTCGTTCATCTCAGCGATGCAGACATTTCTGGATAACATTGTGTTCCAGCTTGGACAGGATGCTGTCGGACAATTGCATATCTTTATCGACTGTTGTCAGGAATATGCCTTTGCCGCTGGCGATCCAGGGCAAGCGGACATTCTACGGAAACAAATTACGAAATGCATTTGCAAACCCAATGAATAGTCTAGTAGCGCATTGACAATGAATCAAAAGTGTTTACTAGATTTATTTGTTATGGGCCTTTCGCTCGCTTCTTCTCCCTCTCGTAATCTTCAATTGTCCGTCGATCTCGTTTGCTGGTGTTCAAAACCGCAAGATCCTCTTCGTCATCGTCGTCCAACTGACGGTGAACATCGGCTTCCACGATTAGCGACGTTCGAGTTTCGACTTTGTATACCTGTCTGCTACGCTCTTCTTGAATGGCTCGCTGCTGTCCTCGAACTTCATCGGGAAGCTCTCCTTTATTTACTTCCTCCAAAACATCGTCCGGTGCAGCGCCTTCTTTATATATAGCAATAGTAACTTCATCCATGAATTCCGAAGGCTCCTTGTGCGCAATCCATTCGTCGTTCACTTCTTCGGCAGCCTCGTACACCATGTACTTGAGAACTTCCATCGTCACGCGGCCCTTGTCCTCGTCCGATAATCCAGCTACATGTTCGGCGAGTGACACATTGACACGGAGAACTTCTTCATTCTCGTCGAGATCAAAATCCAGCATCTTGTCTTGCATCGATTGTCGAAATGCGGAAAGACTTCGGCGGCCGTTCGACTCGTAACGACAGCACTTGAGTTATTAATATTCGACTCTTGAACAACAGTCGCATGCGAGATATCCGGTTTCTTTGTAGAAGCCATCGCAACGTGCTGATTTGTCCTTTCCTGAGCTCCCACAAGTTTCGCTAACAAACCTCCTGCTTTCCGAGGCCGGCCTTTGGTACTGCTGCCACCGCTGGTGGTTTTGTTGTTTTCGGCATCATGAGCGGTTTCATATTGCAATTTGGTATTTTAGCATGTCTACTGCGACGCGACACTGCACTCGGAAGGAATCTGTTGCGCTTTTGTCTGAATGTAGGAAATGACAAAAATGCCTGTTGGGGAATCTGGCATAGGCCGACTTCTGCCGCTGCTTCAAGTAGTCACAAAAGCCTGGTAATTTGTTGCGACCAGTGCTAGACTCGACCGTTAGAGTAACCCAATCATTCCCCGGCTTCCAAGCCCAAGAATCCTTTGTGTAGGCTTCGATTGTGATCTGATCCGCCGGTAAATTGTTTTGCCATATTTCGAGAAGAGCAGGACTTGCATCGACTAAACGGATATCGTCAATGTACTCTGGTTTTGCCCCAGGTTGTGGTGTCAGCATCAGCTTGATCTGTTTCATTCCTTTGTATTACTATGTTATAAAGGTCTAAAAGAAGAAGCTGCCGGGAAGTTGCACGATACATTTCGTTTGGTCGACTGTCATCGTCAAGTTGTCGGTGTTCCGTTTTTCAAGAACGGAGGACGGCGGGGGGCGGAACAGTAATAAGGTTTGAGGTTACCATGTGTAATACGGAGTACGGAGTATAATTTTGAGAACCATTTCAAATGTCCTCTTGTATACGAAATACGTGTTCTTGTTGCCGTTGAGTTTGAAACGCATCGTTTCTCGTTGGACGATGTTGTCAGCACAATGACAATCATCAAGCGTGTCATGAAAAGGTCAAATAACAATCAAATCGTTTCAATTGCAACAAAAGTAGAAATACGAAACATGAGAAGAATCATTCAGCAACTTATATCATTACTCCTTGTGAAACATGCAAGTAGTCTGATTTCTTCAAGCACGCTACCAGCACGAGGTCTGAAGCCTGTTTCTTTGTTTTCTTCAGTGACCGACAAAGTCGATCAACTTTTGGAAATGGTGCAGAGTAACGATGAATCGTCCATTCGTCAAACTATAGAAGAACTAAGCACATCGAGCGCCCCAGGATCCGACTTCGGACAATGAGGATACTTTGTTCACACCGCTTTTGGGAAATTACAACGTTTCCTTCACTCTGCCCAATGCACCCAATGAGAGACCGGTGGGAGGAAAATGGATCAAGGGCCCATTTTCCATTGAAAGTCAGTGGCAACATTTATTGCCAAAAAAGAAACAAGATTCTGTCGCTCAGGCAGTCAATATGATCATTGTAAAAGTTCTCTTTTGGAAGATCTACGTCATTTTACGAGGCGATGCATTTCGTCTCAGCTCTGTGGATCGCGACAGAGTATCGGCTGTACGCATAATACTCCAGGTGGATTGTCGCCACGAACGGTGCGGGCTGATTTTGATCCCCTCGGCGTCGTCATTTGTACCCAAGCCAAACGAGCTCTACTAAGTCTTTCGTTAGGACCGGTGTCGAGTGTCTTTCTCGATACCACTTTTGTGATAATCGTGTGAGAATCGGCAAGGGTTCCAAAGGATCTCGATTTGTTTTTGTGCGCTCGACTGACCGGGTAGCGGACGAATGGAAGAGTTTGGTGGAGCTAAGACCTTTAGGGAGAAGGCAGCTCTTGTCCGTGTTTGGTGGGATCGGCTTGGCGAGTATGGTCGGCGTTGGCGCTTTACTGGAATCGTCCGAGCTGTTGGCATAGTGAGCTCTATATTGTGTCTCCCATTGGCGCTCTTGGCGGGTATTTCGACGGGCGGAATTGAACAAGATAAACCAAATGACCTTTCGATGAGTGACGGCGACCAGTTAAGAAACCCATCAATGGGCACAACCCTTGATACTGGATCAAGTCGCTACAAGTTTCCTGTTTCATGGAAAGCATGTTCGGTTACCTCTCTGTGTGGTTGTCTGCGGGGCGTCTAGAAAAAATTTGCGAATGAAAATGCTAAATCACGCTGTAATAATGCAACCTGGGAAGCTACCAAGTTATGTGTGCATATTGATTCCTGTCTAACTTCATCGATAGCTACCACCAGCAACAATAGTAACTAGTAACCTAAATGGACCTTAAGATGTAAGACTGTAATTAGACATGGACATAACTCTACTATAATTTTTTATTCGCTGATGCCTGATGCAATGAGAATTAATGACTGTTTCACAGTCAGAGGTCAGACAGTTGACCGCCCGACCTTGCTGAAAACTGAAAACCGGTTTCTGTGGTACTTTTGACTGTCATAGAACGAGTGCCGGAATCCGAGAACATGTACAGTGTGTACGTGGTGCCGAACATGTGGAATTTCCCCTCGTCTTGGACCTTGGACAAGTTCGAGAAGCTGTCAAAGATGAGAAAGACTCTCCTTTGTTCTTTGTTGTCGTTAATGTCAAGCGTATTTGATCAATAAGTGAGCTTGTTTGCAGTCAAGATTCGGTAGAATGTCATTCGAAGCAGCGAGAGATCACTCGGGGCAGTCAACGACGTCTGCGAGTATCGATCAGGGAAAAGCGACGAGCCCAGTCCTTACATCGGTCGTTTGGTTCGATGCATGGAGCAGTGCCTGAAAGAACTGGGCGTCGATCTTGAATCGGACGATGCAATGAAGAATATTGAGTCCATGGCTATCTTAATTCACGAGAGCATGTCTATCAGCAGCCGCGATTATCACTCTGTGCAGCATGTTTTCGATATCTCCAAAAAACCTGGTCGATCCTATTACCATTTTGGCAGCTTTATTTCATGACTGCATCTATTATAATATTGATGGAGGACTTTCCAAAATACAAGAAGAGAAGCTTCAAGGGTCCTTCTGACAGAAAAGGAAGCAGATGGACAAATGAAGCTAAGAATATGCCCGGAGGCCTCTTCTTCAGGTGATGAGCTCTTGGCCATAGTCATTGAGATCTTTGGTCGAAAGCCAGGTGACGAAATGACACCTCTGACTGGTTTGAATGAGTGTTTATCTGCTGTAATTGCAGTGAGAGAGCTTCAGTCCTTGCTGAATAAAGAATCTTTGGTAGCGATTGCCTGTTGCATTGAAGCCACGATTCCTTTCCGTCCCACAGATCCGCAGTCGGGCACACCACTTGAACGTCTATATTCCCGCATGTTGACGACAACGCGGAATTTCGACCTCAATTTGACCGAGGAGCAGTGTATTGTTTGCGTACAGCGTGCAGTTGTCCTGGCAAACGAAGATGTCGGTAACTTTGGATCGGAGGATCAATTATGGTTTCTCGACAATACATGGAGTTTGCTTCCTGAATCCAACGAAGCTCTTCGGCATCAATTCCTGTACACAGTGAAGGACTTTCAGTTTGGGCTTTTCAAAATGTATGGGTTCTTTGGCTTTCTGAAACCAACAGCCGTTTTCAATCAGTTCAAAGGCGTGCCCTCCAATGAAGAACTGGATCGACTCATTTCAAATGCAACACGCAATCTCGACGTGGGAAAGAAATATGTGGGCGCCAAGTTACTGTCTCTGTCGGTCCTTGCGGCAATCGCAGAGCTCACTGGTGGTGATGCTCCCATCAGTACATTTATGGGTGAACTTCCGTGTATACAAACGAGCGGTCACCGTCTGCAAGACTGGCTGCCACGACCAACAGAGGAATCGAACGAGAAATGTGATGCGGATGTCTATAAGATTCTCGCATTTGGTAGGCGAAGTGAAAGCACATTTGACGTGCGTCATTCCCGCTTGCAGCGTACTTTATTCATTTTAGGCGACGAAGGCGTCGATGCACTCCTGACGGGTGTGACTGTTTATCCTATGAACGAGGAGCGAGCAAAGACATTGCTCACGGCTTTGCCGAGGGACGCAGCGATTCTTGTGGCCAAGAGCATGGCAGAGCTGGTGATACCTCGACGCGAGATGATTGAAAGTCAAGTGCTAGCACTTTTGCCAGCGATATAGAACGGACATGGCCGTCGAATCCTCAAAAAAAGACTCGTATGTGGTCAAATTTGCAAGTATCGACCTGAAAGCTTCGTTTTCCTTCTGCTCTTTAGATAAGGATTTTAAATTATTGAACGATTTTATCAAGAGGGTGAGCGTCTTCTCCTTAGTCTAGTCTCGGGAGCTCGCGAGGCATTTTAGTTGTTGTTGTTGACCTTTGTGACACTCTATCAGTTACAGTAACACGTGACGTACCGGTAATGCATCAGCAGCGGATCTTTGCATGATCGCATCGCGCACTCGCTGCACATAAATAAAAATGGTTTATTGAAAGGCAATCAATCCTTCATAGTCTGATTATCTCTATCTTCGATAGAAGTTGCGAGAAAGTCTCTAGGGATTTGTCGAGAGGCACACCGCAACTGTCTGAGGCGCTAACGACGCCGATATACCATCATTATTTTGCTCTCCGCGCTATAGTTTATCAAATAACCTGTTGAGTGACTCATGGTGGCTCATTCGATTGCATATTTCGCGACATTTCTCTTTTCTGTGTTTCTGATAGCTCCGTTGGTCGCAGATGGCAACGATGAACTCTTGACGGTGTCACCAATTGTTAATCGAGAGCTGGAGACCTCGGTCGTCGCCAAGAATTGGCCATCCAATCGTCAAAGTATCCTATGCGAGGCTTTCGTTTATCACTGTAATGAAGACATAGGGGCTGAATTTCTTGACCGTCTTGTAAAGGAAAATTGGATACGCTGACGAGTGATGCACTTGCGGAGGAGCTGATATTAAGGGCGACCCCTCTACAGGGAGTAGCGAAACGGCTGTTGCAACTCTCTCGCATTACGGGCTCAGAGTCCCCACTGTGAACTCTTCCGAGGCTTGGCACGAGAAACGTTGCAACAGCAGGCGCGGCATTTACTTTTGCAGCCATCAGATGCATTCGCTGTTGTAGACGGAGAAGTTGTGACGGCAGAATCGCTTCTGTCATTATCCAAGAGGCCTCACGTAGCTGTCAAAACGATACCAAAGGAAACAATAATATCATCTTCTGGTGATGATGCGTATGTGATCCTTTATGGAAATATAGGGACGTCGCTTTTGCCGCGGCGTATCAGTCATTAAGAAAGACAGGGATTCCCTTTGTCGTGCGCCATTCAGGCGCTGTTGACTTCGAAGATCAAAACAAAAGCAACGCTACAGGTATCACCTTACAGGGATATGGCGTATGGCTGGATATTCGAAATGTTGAATACAAGGTATTTGATGATCGCGGTACTGATTCTTCCCAATCCGATGACGACACGCTTGTTGATCTTACAAAGGAAGAGTTGATATTCCTCGTGAGTTTCTTTCCGAGTCAACTTGACGGCTTTGGGATTGGATACAGATAACGATTTAGCCCGCAAACTGTGGTCGGTCCATCACAGTCAAAGCTTGCACTCCGCTATCATCCCTCCTGTCTGGCGCCGACGCAACCTACCTCTGCAAGCAGCAACAGCTATTATTCAGTCAACAACCGATCCACTCGTGACTTTGCAGCAAATATCACAAAACATTCCGAGTCTGGCTTCAACGTTGGTACAAATGGAGGTACCCGAGAATCTCAGGAAAGCTGTTGAAATTCTTGAGGAAAGTGGCGCGCTCCGTCTTGGGCTGCTCTACATCAACGGGAAGCCGTTTGCAGCTGACATGGCGTCTTTCAATTTGTTTGACATACTCAATGTCATTCAAAAGAACAAAAGCGTCTGGATGAACTGACGGAAAATCTGAAAGAACTTCCTCGAGCTGCGCTTCATGATATTCAAGCGGCGTGGATGAGCGGGGACCGTTTTCTCCAGGGGAAAACTGGAGACGGACTTGGTCCTAGAGATAGCAAACAGCAAACGCTTCGCATTGATGTCGCCCGTGGCTGGAAGAATGCTGTTATATACCTGAATGACGTCGAGAAGGATATTATATACTCAAGATGGCCAACATCAATGCAGCACATGATGATGAATATGGAATACGGACAACCGCCTTCTGTAAGGCGAAACTTATTCACGTTACTTGCCGTGATAGATCCCATTCAAGATTCAGAAAGTGCGGCTTTCAATCTCGGGTTCCAACTCATGCAGGCCGCATATCCTGCGCGAATCGGCTTGCTACTCGTAGACTCGAAACACTATCGTGTATGCTCGGAATATCTAGCCAGCCATGGTCCTGAGACAAGCGAGCCATGTCCCGTTTCTCCCATTTTCGACAAGAAGTCAAAAGTGACGTTACTCGATCAAAAGCAAGTACTCAGGCTATACATCGTCTGGTAGTTTCCGCTATTCGTGATCTGAGTAGTTACCCTGGGGGCATATTCACATACACTGAATACATCATGTCCTTCATCAGGGAAACTCGGGAGAAAAATGAGTCTCTCCATAGGCCAACTATTACAATTTCATGGGAAGCTTTATCAAAGCCTGAATGTGAAGTCAGCGCAGCAAGCGGTCACGGATGCGCTGGTAAACTTACAAACGGAAGGCGATCACGAGGACGTTTTGGCATACGGCCATTCAGTGAAATTTGCGGTGCAGCGCGGCCTCAAGCCGGGGATGGGATTTGTGAATGGACGACCATTGCCTACTAATATTGCTGATGAAAATGTAAATCGAGTCTTCGCTGAAGAACAAAACTATGTGTTCTCGCTCATTAACGCAGGAAAAATCACAGATTCGTTGCCAAAGTCTGTTTATGCTTATTTACTCACAGGGGACAATGTTCATCATAAGTTTCATCGTCTCCTCGTAAATGAACCAGCCGACGACAAACCAAAGTTTCTTGATCTGACTGATACGTTTGGGGAGGAAGCATTACGCCGCCCCGATAAAACAACCGAGAACGTGCCGAATCAAGTACATGGAACCAAGGTTGTCGTTGATGGCTTTTTTGACTTCAGCACCGAGTCGGGAAAGGCTCATGCTGCTGCCTTTTGTCGGTAATGAAGTCGTTTACGGGACAATTTGGAGACAATCACGCAAGTGTCGCTTATCGTATTCTTCCAAGCAACAAACAAGCGGCTTCCACGAATATTTGTCCAATTTTTGCTCAGTCATCTCTAGTGGACTCCGAGGCACTGGAAAACTTGCCGACCCAATGTACAAGTCGCTCACTACAGAAAAGCTTGTTCGCAAATTAAGCGGCCTCAGTCGAGAGGTAGCTGATAAACTCATTTCAAACTCAGGAGCTGACATATGTTCATCGCAACCGTATTTGCAGAGCAAACTACTAGCAGATAACATGATTATTGGAAACGGACGGGTATACAGATTAGAAGATGAGCTCGTAACCCAGTCAGATGTCGAACTCCTTGTATCAGTGCAGATGACAAGTTCAACAGCGGTCACACGTTTGCTAAATCCACACTTTCCTCGGACACACCAGTTTCTTATCGAAGCGTCGCCCGTGTTGTCGCATGGCTCTCTGAACAAGCCGAGTCGAATTCTCGAAGTCAACTGAGGGACATTGTACAGGAGTTTAAAGCTACCAATGAGGAAAACTTAGACATTGTAGTTCTGTCGTGGAATGGTCGACCTGATATTTACCAAGAAGCGCTTAAGGTATGTTGCTGTGCGAAAATTGTTTGTTTCCTTCCGTTTTCTCAACGAGTTTTTTATTATAGGTTCAGCTCGGCGCTGTTCTTGATCCGCTTTCTGAAGCCGCCCAACGACTTTCCCCGATTCTATTGATGGCTCGGGACCATCTCCAACTCGCGATCGACCTGGTTCTGTTGCCTAAATCCGTTTTAGACAACGACTCCAAGATACCTCTTACTAGCTATTACCGCTACGTTGCTGAGTACAGAGCGTTGTCAGATTTGGTGAGCCCGACAGCAACATTTACTAACTTGCCCGAAAGTCACACTTTGACTGTTCGTATGGATGTGCCCGAGCCTTGGGACGTGCAGCAGAGCGTGGCTCTGCAAGATACAGACAACTTGCTTTGTGATGTGAAGTCAAGATGTGGAGATGGGCCTACTAATAACGGAAGAGGCTATACAAAAGTTGAATATGAGCTCAAAAGTCTGCTCGTTTTGGCCAATGCTTCGAAACGAGGGGTTCTCCACCGAATGGATTACAGTTGACGCTAACGAGAGACGCGGACCTAGGTCTGCGAACCAAGGATCCTCTTGTCGAAGTTGGTCTTGATGGTTCAATGACGGAGTCTCTCAATGTGTATTCTCTCTCAAGTCACGTAGAGATGAATTACTCGGATACGATGGTTATGAAAACAGTTGGCTACTGGCAGCTACGATCGAACCCGGGAATATGGGAACTGGCTATTACTGAAGGATCAAAAGGAGCAATGATGTTTGATATGGTCGATGGGTCTGCACGTGGAGGTCGTTTGGTTGTGGAACCGCACAGCACTCCGAGAGAGGTGAAAATGCCAGTCGTTGTCCAAGATTTCAGCAATCATGGTGAACTTCTAGTGCTGCAGCGCAAGGCTGGCTTCGACGAAACCACCAGCCTCTTTCACGACGAGGCTAAAGCGGCAACGGAAACCGACGACACAATTCACGTCTTTTCTCTGGCTACAGGACACCTTTACGAACGGTTTCTAAAGATTATGATGCTTTCCGTAACCAAACGAACATCCTCCAAAGTGAAGTTCTGGCTGTTTGAAAACTTTCTGTCGCCCACGTTCAAGGAATCTGCGAAAGCAATGGCAAACAGGATCGGATGCGAAGTGGAGTTTGTCACTTACAAATGGCCGCAATGGCTACGAAGCCAGACTGAAAAGCAGCGTATCATCTGGGGATACAAAATCCTCTTTCTTGATGTGCTTTTCCCTCAGAGTGTCAAGAAAATCATTTACGTCGACGCCGATCAGGTTGTTCGAGGTGACCTAAAGGAATTGTGGGAGATGGACTTAAAAGGAGCTCCATATGGCTATACACCATTCTGCTCCTCACGGAAAGAAACCGTAGGATACCAGTTCTGGAGAGAAGGCTTCTGGAAAAACCATTTACGTGGAAAGCCTTACCACATTTCGGCTCTTTATGTCGTCGACTTGGAGAAGTTCCGCCGGAGTTTGGTCGGTGACACTCTCCGATCAACGTATCAGCAGCTCTCTGCGGACCCGAATAGTCTAGCAAACTTGGATCAAGACCTGCCAAATTACGCGCAACACGCAGTCCCGATATTCAGCCTTCCCCAGGAATGGCTATGGTGTGAAAGTTGGTGCTCGGATGAAAGTAAGGAGCACGCAAAGACAATCGACCTTTGCAACAACCCCATGCACAAAGAACCTAAGGTTTCGATGGCCAAACGCGTTATCCAGGAGAACTGTTCAATGAGAGCTGGGTAGAACTGGATGCCGAAGTAAAACAATACGAGGATGACTACTTCAGGACCGAATAGATGCTATTTTAGAGCTCGCAAGAAAGACCTATAAGCCAAAGCAGAACGATAATATCACGCACACGAATTGCCTACCGGTAGTGTCTTCCGCCAAACTTTGTATCATGCTCGGTACCATGCCTAGTGATATACTTAGCATCTTTTCGTTGTGTTCGATAATCTCTGAACTCCACAGACAGCATTCGTAGAAGCAAAAGTGGATCGTGACTCTGTCATCGCATTTTCTCAGTGATGTCGTCGCCTAGTCAGATTTTTCTTTCCATTCGGTCACGTGCATTTTTTAATCGGGTCAAGGATGAACCGTGAATCAGGTTAATTCCTAGCTCCATCGCGCCCGACGACCAGGAACAAGAGTCACTTTCGAAAAACGTTTCTATGTATTTCAACCGATAAAATTGGGACTTAGATGGCTGGCCGGCCGCCGAAAAATTGAAGGTCACTTCCTTCTACCACCTTCCGATTGCTATGGCGGTCAACGGATAGCATGGGAAAATTTATCCTAAACAATGATATTGAATGCCACTATGTACTCAAAAGTGGTCACATAATATCACTGCCGAAAGTGTTCCAACCGCGTCGGCCGGTGCCCAATTTACAGCATTGCGAGCAGGTCACACTCGTAAGAGATGGCGAACTCACCTAAGTAAAAACCAGCTTCGGACAATTGCCTCGGACAAAGTAACAACCAACGGGGCATACTCACGCGTAAGAACGCGGCAACTCTTAACGCGCAGCTCGTGTATTTGAAAATCGACTAATTTTCAAGTAATTTGGCCAGACAATAACGATTATTGTCATTCATACCTCCGGCATCTCAGCAATTCACAAACCAATCGAAAAGAGGTCGAGGTCAAATAATTCTCGAAAGGCGCTTCTGATAGCAAGTCGACACGGATACGAAGCGAACACTTTTGCATTGTGTCTCGTCACCCAGTGCCTCTTTTGCTAGATTACTTGTCGTTTCCTGTGGAGAAGAATGCTCGACCAAGATGATTATTCGAGCTCTTGCACCGACTGTGACACGAGTAGCAGCAGTCGCGATGAAATAGTCGAGCGCGGCAGCACTCCCAGCTCTCATCGAATCCGAGTAACTGTGAAATCGGATTGGACCTCGTCTCCTCGTAAGAATGACTTTCTCAAAGAAAGCGAACGAGTCGGGACGCCGGAAACAGATGCTACAACGCCCACAGCAGGCATCGCGGACCCCCACCATCCTCTTGGACGATCGAGTCTGCTTTACCGGAGTTCGCGACGCCGTCAGGAACTCCGAAGTCCTTTGTTGTGGATCAAAAGTGCGCATCGGAAACCTCGTCATCGAGTATGACGAGTGGCAGTGGCCTTGATGAGGCTATATCAGACACACATCGATGTTCGCCTAGTCGACCCGAGAGCTCTTCTGGCGAGCTTCGCAATAATTTATTTCCAGACTTACCCGATAACGATTCGTTTGAAGAAGATGAGTTCAATCAAACGCACTCATTTCAGTTCGAGGACATTCCCAATCGAAGAGAATACTTTTCGAGAGCGGCCAGCGACACTGCTCCGCCATGTACAGCCGGCGACCCTTCCCAGTGGCGCCTGCGATCACGTCGATCCATATCGGGGTCAGATCTTAGACAACAGAGCATCAGCAGTACGGTAACCTTGGACCTCAACTACGAAGAGTGCGAGGATACGGACGAGTTTGTTTTCTCGTCGCGCTCTCGGCATGGCTCGAAAAGGTATCGCGGAAGTACAGACGGCGGCGCTCGAGTCGGAACAGCAGCCTCTCGGCGTCGCAGCAACCGTCTTCACCCGAGCCCCTTCAAAAGAAGTGTATACGGCTGGCAGGATCTCGATTATTCCCATGGATCATGGTTTTGTGCGGATTTTGTCAGTGAGCATTACCTTTTGGCTGGTCATAGCATGTTGGTGGCAAGCGAATTGGATGCGCTTGAGCACCCCAAACACATGTCTGTCCTTTATCGCCAGCTTGATACGGATTCGGCAGATGCTGCAGTCAAAGCCCGTGCATTGAAAAGGGAATTTCGAAGATCAAACGGGTACATCCTAAACCAACGCCAGTAGCTCTTCGCGGTGGAACCGTCCATCATGAGCCGAACAGAAACGCAGATATTCAAAGGCAGAAGCATCCCAGAAAAGAGTCCACGGATGCTGCACTGGACGACAAGACGAAAGCATCTATTGGCACGTTAAAGACCAAGAAATCCCCACACGAGCACGGACACGTTGCGACCCAAGTTATTACACGATTTGCTATTCCAAGACATGCCCTATCTGGGGTATCGGCTCAATTTGAAGCTGTTGATCCCGAGCTATATAGCAATCCCTCACAAAGCCGCTCCGAGGCTCAGCGACGAATGGTGTCGATTGACTTGAACACAGCCGCATCGAAACCCCGAACGGTTGAGCTGTACCCTGCCAAGTTTACAGACAACACTCAGCTCTATTCGGTGCTGGATTCAAGTGACGAGAGGATGGCGACAATGGAGTTACGAAAGCCGTTGTCGGACGGTGAGTGTGTGCCCATGCAAGACTGGCAAACAAGCTTTTTTCCTTCATGCAATGCCATACACGAGCTCGATCTAGCAAAGATTGGTGAAGACAACGGAGATGACTTTAATCTCTTTGGAACAAAAGGGTACTGGAGAAACGCCTGGAGAGTTGATACAATTGGTGGACACCAGACAAAGGATGAGAGAGACACAACTGTCTTGAAGACGCTAAAGTAAGTGATTTTGGCATGTTTTGGAGCTTTGAACGAGTTTTAACTTACAGAATTTCATTTTACGTTAGAATCGAACATCGCTTTGAAGAAGCTCATTTCGAAAACGACCGCGTTGATGCAATTGTCATGGAACGCCTGACTTCGTCGCCCCATGTCATCAACATTTTTGGTTACTGTGGGCACTCTGTTATTACCGAGTATGCCGATGGAACTCGCCTTGGTCAGCTTGCTGAAAAGCGGAGAAAGTACCATTATCTAGATTGCGTATCGCACGCGACATTGCTAACGGGGTTGCCGATGTCCATGGAATAGATGGTGACGGTAATGCTACCGTGGTTCATTTCGACGTGAACCCCGCTAACGTCGTCACAGTCAAAGGAACACTCAAACTCAATGATTTCAACATTGGAATTTTACGACGATGGAACACGACATCAAACACACCATGCGGTTTCCTGCGCGTTATCCAAATCCTCAATGGCGATCACCTGAAGAAGCTCGCAACGATCAAAACCTTACGGAAAAAGTGGACGTCTTTTCAATGGGCCACATTTTCTTCCGCTTGATCTGCGGTCATGAACCGTGGCATAAACTGGAACCAGGCGGCCGTCCTGCAAAGGAGGAGGTGACGAAGAAGGTGGTGGAAGGCACTCTCCCATTCATTCCGGAGGATGTTCTGAATTCGTCAGACCCAGAAATAATCGCAATTCGCGATGCCATGCTCAGGTGCTATACTTATGATCCCACAGAGAGACCCAGCGCTCGTGAGATTGCCAAGTTCCTTCAAGCTACCCTGCATCAACTAGAAAACACTGAACGCTCGGCCCAAATACAATAAAAGGGCTGAACCGGTTGTAAATAAAATAGGGCTAACCTAAAATCACTCATAATTTAACAAAGGGAGTTCTTTCGTTAAAGGTAGCGGTTGACATGTTTCAAGGTGTTTGTGAGATATACCGTTGCCGGCAGATCGGGCATCGGTGATGCTTCAGGAGCCAGTTTGTCATGCATTCCTCATGGAAGATGTGTGTACAGGCCGGGTTGCTAGACTCGCAAACTCTTTGATGCAGTCTGTATTCTGCCAAACATATAGCGCATCCATCGAACGAGCTGTCGAGGCTGACCGTACTGCAAGCACTGTTGTCGTCGTTAGCGTCCTGCGACGCCTTCGTTCCTACTTGGGAAGGTAAGTCCTCACTTCCGCTACATTGTAACGCTGACTCGTGTTTCGTCGTATTTGCGGTGCTTTCATTTCCTTTTGCTTCTTCCTCGTCTTGGTCGCCGTCCAGCCATTCGTGAACAAGTAGATTTTCTTTGATGAAGGCAGCCCGTTTTGCCTGTTTTGACTCGGCAGCTGCAGCCTCTGCTGACGATTGAACGTTGAGCATGATGTAACAAATGATGTAGTAAACAAGTGATACAATCGCAAGAGTTGTCATGAGCAAAAGTAAGTTTATCAGCACATCCTTTGGGCTTTGCTGGCCATAATTATCATGATTCGAGGTTGTATCTGTTGTGTTGTAATGAGCAGTGGGAGGGCCCATGTTTGCATCTATGTTTAGTCCAAGTAATTGTTGTTTGAGTTGCTGTAGAGTTGCTTGTTATTTTTCTCAATTCAATTGTAAATGAGTCATCGATTTGAATCGTCGTTTCCGAGGAACTCGATTTGGGTTCGGAAAAAGTCCAACAGAGAACGAATGATGTGACAAGGAAAGCGGAGAAGGCGACACGAGGGCTCGCTTCGCATTATTTTGATCCGTTCGTTAGAATTAGAATGTATGCATTTCCCAAGAGGGTCAGTGTTAGGCAAGCCAGCCATTTAGTCCAAACAGTCGCTTGATCCGCGTCACTGGATACGCGTCACTGGAATTACTGGTTATACTGCTGAACACTGTTTGTTCTTCAATTGGGTCGTGTCGTCAAGGCGTCATGTCGGTACTTTGTGCAAGATAGCACGTCGCAAGGATACTACAGTGTAACTCGCTGACTGGTGAACAGATCGTTTTAGTACGCACGACCACTGGAAACATGTCGCGCGGAGGTTGGAGTGTCGATGAGAACTTTTATTTTTTTTATTTATCAGAACGTTTGGCAACCCAACGCCTCATTTGATTTACGAATTGATTATTATTTATTATCCAAACAATACTTATCTATCAGCCGCTTACCGAAAAGAAATGAACCTAGATATCGCTCAGACTGAAAGCGTCGCGGGCAGCTGTGGCGCTGACGCTGAGGTTGGAAAATGTAGAACAGGCAAAGAGCGGAAATTGGATTTGGCCGACACGGTGTGGGCAGACGAGGACGCTACTGCCCATCTTGTCGAAGCTCCTTCAAAAGCTCCGTCTGTAAGAAAGGCTTGCAGGAAGCCTGTACAGTCAATTCCCGACTTCACTGGGCGTAAGAAAGAGAGTTCGCCTTCTCTGCATAAGAAGAAAATTATTCTTTCGCCCAAGTTGTCAACAGGAGCTTACAAGACTCTTTTAGAGGATCATACTTTGGGATCTTTCGATGATAACTCACAGGACGCTGATACAGATCTGATTGCCTACATGTCTCAATATTCAGGTGTGTTCGATCTAGGTGATGATGATCCGGTTGATGTATCGCTTGAAAAGTCCGCACGTACGCTCGTAACACTGGATGAGACTCATAGCATCACCGAGCACGACCTGAGTAATAGCTCCGCCATCGAGGAGGATTCCATCACGGAGGTACAAAAACTGCGCAAGAGAAGGTATTTCAAAGATCCAGGAACAGTATGGGTTACCGATGGATCCCCATCATCGAAGCCTCATTTGGAACTCGATGTTACCTTTTGATGAGTGGGGCGCCGAAAAGAACAGTGAAAGCCTGTCAGCGCAGATACCAAGGACGAGGCGGCGCCAGAGACGAAAGCATCGTGGTCATGCGCAAGCCAAATTGGGAAAGGAAGTCGATACCCAATTTATTACAAGTAAAGGATCGTCTGGAGCTCATATCAGAACAAAATCACATAAGAATGAAGAATCGAATCATCCAATGGAAGACTTGGAAAGCAGCATGAGTTCCTTCTCTGAAAGTCAAGTCATGACAGAGAGTCGCCGGACCCGTCATGCGAGTGCTCAGGATTTCTGGAGTTATTTAGAGGAAAACGAAATTGGACACCAGTCGTTTCCGCAACCTTCAAGGTTAAAGCAAAGAGGACGACTCCAGCAGATCCGCGGACTTGTGACGAAGCAAAGGACTAAAAAGTCGCTGGAAACTAGAGATGATATTTTACAAAAAAGCAACTCGTCACTCACGTCACCAAAGGACCACGATTGACGCTCCAGAACATCGAGCTCATCAAGCAAATGAGCACGAAGAAGGAGTGTCTTGAGGAAATGATATGATGTTAATGCGACTATTTTGAGAACTCTGCCACCTTCGACAAAAGGCCAACCGGTGTTAAAGACACCTCTCGGCATTTGCGCTTTTCCTGAATCCGTTTCGACAACTATGCATTTCAGTTCATTCTATTTTAACGTTAATTTATGACAGCAATTTTACAACCTTTCTTTGTCTCCCTCTAGTCTACCTTAGGTAGTGTCGGTAGTATAAATTCCTTATAGATAAGTAAAAGCAACCGCGATTTCTTTGCCTTTGCTGAGTAGCGCATAAGCCTCTTGACAATTTGCGAGGCTCGTGCGCTTTGTCAGGAGACGCGAGGGTCTGATTTTCCTCACCAAATCCCACGTCAAATTGAAGCGTCGGTCCTTGGTCCAAGTCATTTGCATTCCTTGTGGTATAGAACTCACTTGAGATGCTTTCAGTTCCTTGTGGCTCCGATGAAAATCTATGCCCAAACATAACGAAATTTCAGCGTTTCCATACCAAGAGCCAATAACAATTCGTCCACCGTTGCGCGTACAATCGATTGCCGATTGAAGGGCACGAGGATTCCCGCTTACTTCAATCGAAACATCAAACAGCCCAGCATGCTTTGCCATATCCGGCGCGAGTGCCTGCGACGCCCCCATAAGAGCTGATAAGCCGAGACGGTCCTGAACAAAGTCAAACGTCGAAACCGTCCCGAACTTTCCAGATATTGTATTGTGTCCATGTGCGCTCAAAAGGCACGTAACTAGTAGTCCTATGAGCCCCTGACCGAAGACACCAATTGAATCCCCAGCCGAGGATGTGCTTCGTGTATAAGCGACACAGCGGTCTCCACAGATGGCAGGAAAATAGCATCGTATGGATCAATGTCTTCAGGAACTAACTGAACACCTGAATAGTCCACAACCGCTTGCGAGGCATGAGGAGCGAAAG
This sequence comes from Fistulifera pelliculosa, assembly GCA_026008555.1. Lineage (NCBI taxonomy): Eukaryota > Bacillariophyta > Bacillariophyceae > Naviculales > Stauroneidaceae > Fistulifera > Fistulifera pelliculosa. The sequence goes on from BROJ01000035.1 coordinate 215,127, forward strand.
CAAAGACGTTCTTCCCGAGGATATTCTCTGCGTCCTGGACATCAGGGCCACATTCGACCACACGACCGACCAAACAGTATCCATAGGAGAGGGGTACGCCATTTTGCGTCCTCCATGCCCTTGATGTTCACATCCAAGGCGGCATCGTCAAAACTGCCATGGTAGATTTTGAGCTCTGTTCCCGTGCTGATGAGTGATGCTATAGATTCTATTCTAACTTGCTCGCCCTGAAGTTTGATTGCTTTTTCCTTAGCAAAGTGACTTTCTCGGGGATAAAACTGAATTTCATCGTACGAATTCCGCGTTGACTTCGCAACTGTCTTCAGTGGCTCTGAGCTGCCATTTTCCAAGGCGTGGAAGCCGATAGACAAGATCAAGATTGGCGACCTCAATTTGAGGCGTGTTCGTTCGAGACCTTGTCATCCATCCTCAAAATCCCAAATACCGGTTTCTTCTAAATCAATTGATACAACACTGCCAAAAAGAACATCATGGTTTTCCAAAGGTAGTCATGCCGGCAAGGATCGATGAGCCAATTCGAACGCCCTTGAAACACACACTCTGCACCGTACACTTTCATCGAGGCATCCAGCAAGCTGGTATCGAGATTGTGATTGTGCTGGTTTCTCAATACGTCTGCATACTTTGTGAAGACGGTCGTGTCGGATGGGATCGTTCTGCCCGGCCTTCCGCCAGTCTCGAAAGGGCGAGATGGCAGAAATTGAGTGATTCCGCGAAAAGTAATGGGGAAGTACGCAATGCAAAAGTCGCTGGTATCGTCGTTTCTTTCAGTGAGGAAGCATTTAGCAATCGAAGCAGACAGTACGCTGGGATCCATCAAGTCTGCAAAGCAACATCCCACGATCAAGTGCGGACAAATAACCTGAGAGTTCTTGTCTAGTCGGTAGTCGCAGCACCGAAGATGCACCGTCACGCGAACTCCTTTTCCTCAGACGAAAATTCCAACACAGCACTTTTCATATCGGAAAAGTCATTTCGCTCAACCTGGTTGAATCCTAGGCGTTCCATCTCGGATATACTCGCTGCCCAAACTTCCTCATTGGGCTCGTACGCATGGTAATCAATCGCTACAGGGCCATCTATCATGTCACTTAGCGATGGCATATCGTCGTAACCAAATACAACAAGACGAAACATCGACAACAGCCCCGCACCCAAGTCAACGATTGCAAGGCGACGGTCAGAGGAAGCTGCCATTTTCATTATCGCTTTGAGTTCCTTTCAACATGCTGCCACGCCTCTCTGTTCAACGATGCAAAATCAACTTTATTTTTGGCTTTCAAATAGTCGATATCCAAAAATATGTAATCGGGATCGAGCCAGCCACATGCTTGAGCGAGCGCAACGTCGAGCGAGACGCCTTGTTTGTTGGGGTCTTGCGAATTGTTGATTAACACACCACTTATCTGAGGACAGCACGCGGACAGTGTTGTCTGCGAATCATCCAAAAGCACTACTTGCTGCTTCTTTGTATCCACCGAAGAAAGAATTGGAGCAAAAAACGCGGAGGCTTGTAGTTTGGTCGGAAACTGACATGGTTTCACGCCTCGTCCGTCGATCAATCTCGGAGAATCGGGCGTAAAAGAGGGACGATGAAAAACATCACAAAGTCCCATCACGTATACGACATCCGTGATATGTTGTAGAGGGAGTTGGAGGCCAAATGTATAGGAAACGGTGACACTTTGAGCATCCGCCGTAAACGTTCCCTTCTCCTGTGCTCCAGCATATCGCTGTTGTGCGTATAGCCGCTATTCGAGCTGCTCGTATCCTTGCCAGACACCAATAGAGACTGTTTACGAATGTGGCCATACACAAAATCATAGAAATCTCGCATACTTTCTTCCAGTTTTGATTTTGACAAGTCTTTCCAGAGTGTATGTCGTAGACCTTCGATAGTGGATCCGTACTTGGCATGCAATTCGTCCGCTTGTGCCGCCGTTAACTCCAGTCGGTCCTGACAGAAGAGATGAATTCGTTGCACAATTTGCTGTTCAATTCCGTGATTCTGTTCACAGTAAAGCGTATTGTCGACGTCGATCAAGAGGATCTTGGAGCGATGATGCGATGTCGTGGCGTCGGATAGAGCCCGAACGAGCTGGTAGCTCACAAGCGCCCATACTGCAAGCCATTTGGATAGTTTATTACTCATGAGGCGAAACAAAATAAAATGAAATGAAATAGGGCTGTCTTCGTTGACACTAATGTTTCGCGTTTGACATGATTTTTATGTTTTGTCATGCGGAAAATGATGGCACCTGCCTCCATCTTTCCTGCAGTACTTTCTAATAAGATAGTAAATAGTAACGAACCTAAGACTTACCAGTAGAGTTAGGGGCATGAAAGTGTCGTGGCATTCTATGGTTGACGAAGTCTATTATTTTACTCATCGTTCAAACTAAACTACCCAAAAGAAAGCAATCTTACTTTTTCTTTTCTTGTTCTTCTTGCGACTGTTTGCTGAGGTCGTTTTCTTTTCCCATTCACTTTTGTACCGCGAAATTGATCATCCCATTTGTCCATAAGACGCTCTTCGGGCGAGTCTTTCGGAATGGGGTCTCGCAGCACTTGCGCAACCGCCAATGAAGCCAATGAAACACCCAAAATAACACCAAAGTCTATTCCAGTTCCTGTACTGGGTATAAATAAGTTGGACGCCCCAGTGCCGTCAAAAATGATATGGTGTCCAGTATTACAAACGACGAAGTAGGAGTTTGACCAGGAGAAGGATCCTCCTCGTCCAGCGTGACGGAGCGACCAAACCAAGCCAGGAGTATAAACAATGTTACCGTACTGAGTGCAGTCGGCCAGGACTGCGTCAACGCAACGAACCCCAACGCCACTGGGAACCCCAAAGCCAGAGATGGGAGGCCGGGTGTGGACGACGATACCAAATCCACAATCGTATCCACCGCGTCCGTCAAAACAGGAGACTCGTCTTGGTCTCGTTCCGGTTCCTTATAGTAGAGAACACTCTGAAATGGAGGATCTGTGCGGAATTTATGATGCCGTTCGCGTACAACAAATGATGAATGACGAGGCGAGACAAGTCCAGAGCACGCCTTCCATGTTGTTACAAAAGGGCGAATCTTATGACCTTCATGCTTTACTTTTTCTCTTTGTTTTTTTGATATTGTGGTGATTTTGTGCTTTCTCTGTATGCATTCCTTTCGTATGAGAAGCAAACAATAGCAACAACGAGAAAAAAATCAATGTTCGTGATGTTTTGGAGAGATCGCACCCACCGTCACCCGGATACGAGATAACTCTGGGCGGGAGGTACCAGTGCGACGATAGTGACGGATACAGCGCGATGACGTAATGAATAATCTCGAACTTGCGCTTTTTTCCTTTTCGTCCAAAATCCGTCGCAAAATGAGAAGCATTTTGAGCAACATAAACATCAGCCGGAGCTTCGCTTGTTATTGTTTTAAGATCTTTGCCGAACAATAAACAATAATACATAGTAATAGAAGAATGACGACGTCAAACTCAAAAGATACGACTCTTTTGATCACGTTTTCGGCGGCACTGATGGCCGCAACGGCTGCAGCAACGTACATTCTCACCGCCCGTCATGAGCAATCCAGGAACGCGCTCGCGCTTGGAAACAATACCAACGCGAGAAGATGCTCAAAGAGAAGACGGCTGAAGCTCGCAAGTCAATGAAAGAACCTTCCTCTGGGACACTGATTGACGATGTCTTTGTCGACAAGGTTTTTTTGTGGGAGTGCGAAGACCTCCGCCGAACGAAGCAATCGGCAAATGTACCGAATCACATGCATTTCACGCATGAAACAGTCCATCCGATCGCTACCCGAGCCGTACAGCGAAAAGCTTCGACAGAAATTATCACGAGCTACAACAAACTCATTACTGATCACGAATGCATTCTCGGTGACATTGTTCGCAAACCCAACAAGGAAACCAACACGGTCGCCTACATGCGCGCCGGACCGCGTCGCTATTTGCACTTTGATCCGGCCAATGTCAATGCTGCGATTGTCACGTGCGGTGGACTTTGTCCTGGCTTGAACAATGTCATTCGGGAGATTACAAAATCGCTCTATCAGTTGTATGCGATTGGGGAAAGTGTACGGAATTCGCGGAGGATATCGCGGTTTCTCGGACCCGGAATTGGAGCCGATCGAGTTGACTGTCGATTTGGTGGAGAATATTCATCACGGAGGTGGTACTGTGTTGGGAAGTTCTCGCGGGGGTTCGATTTGGACAAGATTCTGGACTTTATTAAGGATCGCAAAATTTCTCAACTCTTTGTGATTGGTGGAGATGGAACTCATCGGGGTGCTTTCCGTATTCACGAAGGGTGCATGGAACGCGGATATAATGTTGCAGTTGCTGGTATTCCCAAAACGATTGATAATGATGTGGACTACATTGATCAGTCCTTTGGATTTCAGAGTGCAGTAGAAGCTGCCCAACTGGCGATTCGGTCGGCAAAGACGGAAGCTGTGTGCAATCTTCCCAACGGTATCGGTATTGTCAAATTGATGGGCCGTTCGGCAGGATTTATTGCAGCGCATGCAACCATGGCGAGTTCCGATGTCGACTTGGTAGGTTATATCAACAGCGGTCTTCGGTATAAATCGTTTCCTCTAAACTATTTGAACTAACACACAAGCCGGTGCACAGTGCCTTGTTCCTGAAGTTCCAGTTGTTCTTGACGGGGAGAAAGGATGTCTTCCGCATTTGATGAGACGAGTGAAACAGCAAGGATATGCGGTTGTTGTCGTTGCCGAAGGAGCAGGAGAGGAGGTTCTAGGAACCTCCACCGAAGTGGATGCCAGCGGAAACAAGAAACTTCCGGCGATTGGTGAATTTATGAAAAGTCAATTGAAGAATACTTTAAGAAGAACGGAGAAACGGCAACCGTCAAGTACATTGATCCGTCGTACACGGTCCGCACAGTTCCTGCAAACGCAGCCGACTCTCTCTATTGTATGCAGCTTGCTCAGAATGCTGTTCACGGTGCAATGGTACGATATTTTGTTGTTGTTTATGAAGTGAAATGCATGCAAACTGTTGACCTTACTCACTCGTCTTCGTTTCTATCTCCTCTCAGGCCGGTTACACAGGTTTCTCTGTCGGACTTTGCAACAACCGTATGGTTTTCCTTCCCATCCCAGAGCTCGTTGCTACCAGTCCGCGTTCTATGAATGCCCGCGGTCGAACGTGGGAACGTGTGATTGGATTGACTCGCCAGCCCAACACTGTACCAGAATTGGAAGAAGGAAAAGTTGACCCGAGAGAGAACCAGCCGACACCCCATTAAATAATATGATTCTATAAATCTGTTTATTCATTGCGTAACTAATATCCACCAACTGCAAGTGGCGACAATCCGTCAGTATGCTTAATTCATTTCTCTTTTGTTTTGGTTGTACAGGTTGCTTTTCCTCTTCTTTTCGAAGAATTTCCAGCGAGCGATGCAAATCCGTATCCTCGTTTCCATATCTCGCCTTCATAGCACGATATTTTTTCAGTTGTATTACACCAATCATTTCTTGAACCATCTTTCTCCCCTGGTGAACAGCAAATAGCATCTCTTCCTGACATGCAGGATTGTCGAGGTTGGAATTCCGTTCTTGTCGTAACACGACGGGCAATTTTGTGGATTCCGTAGCGCCCTCTTCCAAACATCTCTGACATGTATTATACCGGTTGGGTAATCATGGCCTACGCTAAGAGCTCGCTTGTAGATGATTTCTCACTAAGGGTGCATGGTAGTCTATCTATCGTTTTATTGAAGAAGTAATGATGCAACCTCAATGCGTTTGTGTCGATGTGCTTTCTTTTCGTTGTTGCGCTTCTGAAAACGATTTATCGCACTACGACACGACCACGGATAAGAAAACTAAGACCTTCGAGTAAATCTAGGTACAGAGAATTCCTGTCACGCCTTACGATGAGCATCAACTCTAAAGATACTATTAGCTATCGGTCAACCACACGGTTAATGGGTATCTAAATCGTTCATCTATCTCCATCTTAGACTCGCAACAAGCGGCCGAACTTTTGGCGATGTTCGGATTGCGGCTTCTACTAACTTCTAGCGATTTCGAACGTTCACGATCCTGCGTTGAGGCATACCGGCGACCACGACTCTGCAACGGCGGGGTGCTTCGATATCAAGCGCGAAGATGTCTGATTCCTGGCTCAACAATGAAGTATCTTCTTCCAGCGTCACGGTATTGCCCTTCAAAGGACGGCGCTTTGGCAAGAAACTACGCAAGCCTCGCGGCTTTGATTTATTCAAAAGAGCTGCCCCAGCTCCGTGATCTGACGAAGAGTCCCCGGAGCTAGACTGGCGCAAGATTCGCTCAGTGCGGAACGCACGTGGAGACAATGACTGGAAATCTCTAGTTGTATTGCGCGTTCGCGGTGAGAATGTCTCCATTGGACGAGGGTGTCATCCTCTGGTCGCACCAAACGGGAAGGCGGTCTCGGTGAAGAAACGTCCGGTTGTCTAGGTGCACGTCCATGTCCAACTGCAAAGTCTGGGGTAGAGAGTGCTTCGTCTTGGTCATATGACGACACACGTGAGCGAGATGGAGTTGCCGCATTGAATTCTACTGGCTCGGGCTTGGTGTGCGAGAATGAAGTGTCTTGCCGGAAAAACGACGATTCAGGCATCGGCACCCAAGTTGAATCAAATGTCAGGGTCTCCGCTTCTCCTGTTGCTGCGATAACGTCTGACTCGTATCCCGATCAAAGCTATTTTGGGATGCAGTTGCTTTGGATCCATTCCCAAGTCATCATCGGAGTACTCAGATGGAAACGCTTGAATACTGTTCGATTCTTCGTCAAAATACCGATCGGATGGAAAGCTCGTGACCTTTTCTTGCGCCGAATGTTTGGGTTTATATTGCTTGGTCCAAACTGCGAACCTGGCAGAATTTGGCGCATTCTTTCGGCCGGATTGGGTGGGCACTGAAGAGTCCCAAGGGTGAGCTCTGCGTCTATTAACTTGTGTGTTTGACACGTGACCAGATGCTTCGACCGGATAACCAGAGTCATTCGATTTAACGCCGCCAATGTCCGGGGCACTCATCTCATCCCATCGTCGAATCTTATCAGCCAGTTCAGCTGAGTTTGAAGGCATGATCTGAGGAAAACTTGAAGGTTGCTGCCGCGCCGATTCACCAAGCTTTCGCCCCTTATCTTTACTGCTCGAAAGGGAAATTGTTGACGGAGGCGATGGATTGTTTTCCTGCTCGCTCGACGATCGAAACCACTCTTTTCTACTCATCAGTGCGGTAGACCCGTAGGCTTGTAGCAGTGAAGGCTTATTGCTAAACGAGAGAACTTCATTTCGGATCGTACTAGATCCTTGAAATGTGGGATTCGTCATCGACGAGACGGATGTCGCGGCGATCGAAGAATCTTCATCCAAATGCCCATCCAATGAGTCTCGGGCCTCGCGCTGGGGCTGCTCCGTTGCTTCCTTTCCGTCGGGGTGGTCTTCCTTTACGACTAAATCGTTGTCATGTCGAACGGGTCCTGTTTCTTCTTGTAACGTCTCTAAACTGGCATTTTCAGTAGACAGTATTGCGTCAATTTGTGCCAGAGCTGCAGCAGGATCGCTACGTTTCACAGCACTGATTCGTGCCATGAGAGAAGCTACTGACTTATTGGCCATGACAGCGGTGACCTCACTTTCTGCCTTTACTTCACGCGCTACAGACGCTTCCGCGTCAGTTTCGAGTCCACCGTATACATCTGTTGAGTTGTTTTGTGGTTTGGCAAGACTTCGTGGTTGCAACTCGGATTCAACCGACTCCACGACCGAGTTGGTACGTGCCGGTGACGCGCTCTGTAACGCGGATATTTTACGAGAGGGCGAACGAGAGGCAACGCGTGCAGCGGCGAGGGAATAGCGGGGTTGCGGAGAAGCGAATGGCCTCGCGTCTCGTGAGACCGGGAGGGCCCAGGCGAAATCGAACGGCGAGGACTGCTTGCAATATTACTGTTCTCAGTCGGTGTATTTGATTCCACACTTCTTGAATACTTTGCCGGCGGGGAAAATCCCAACCGCCTCGGTTCTAATTGTGGTTTTTGGAGTCGTTCATTTTGGCTATGCCAATGGTGAAGCGTCTCATCAGGATCCCACAGCCTTTGCTTCAAATCTCTTACAGACGTCGGAGTCGGTGTTTCAATTTGGGCTCTTCCGTAATAAGTGAGCTTACCTACATTGGGATGAGTAGACCCCGCCGATTCACGTTCATTGTTTGGTGGGTCCAGAGTTGATCGTCTTCGCACGTTTTCCTCCGACAGTTCCGCATCTTGACTTTTGTTGCGTGGCAGGGGACTCGAACTGCGGTAAGTCAGTCGGCGAGATCCCTGCTGCGTAGTCTCTGAAGGAAAGTTTGACTTCGATTCCATTCGAAGATTGTTCGACAGTCGATTTAAGGAAAGACTCAGACTCCGACTGCGTTCCGCCGAGCTCAAGTACCGGCCGTCAGTGTTTTCATTATTTGCGCTTCTATAGCCCTCCGGCGATCTTCCTCGACTTTGGAGCTGTTCGCGCGACTGCTGAACCTGAGGTCGATGAAACTCATGCGCAATGTTGCTATCACGGCCGTCCGTCTCACTGAAGTTGTTCTCAGGCTCCTTCGTATTCCTACTGAAGTATCCTTTGAATCGATCCGAGTTTTCGAAATTCGTTCGACGTCGTGTGATCCCAGGCTCGGACGCGGCGTACATTGGTTGTTGCCGACGCGTGGCCGCGTCAGGACTGTTCGGTGCAACTTCTCGTTGTGAGGGCTCCGCCCAACCCAGCTCCGATTGTGCAACCCGGCCTCCGTGAGAAGCGTTTTCGCCGCCGAAGCAAGACTGTATTGACTATAATAGGAACCTGCTGGTTTGGGATGGGATTTTGGAAAAAATACGGAGCTGCGCGACCCTGTTGACGAGGCCGATGTGCTCGTGTCGTAGAGCGACGGCATGCCAGCGCTATTGTTGGAAAAAGACATGCTTTACGATCGGCTGAGCAAACCCACGATCAATGCTGGCTTTACTAGAATAATAAGGAAGTTAACGAGTTGTAACAGTCGACAAAGGGAGACTGCAGGAGCGTTTCACCGAGGTCGACGAGTTGAAGTGAGGTTGTGTTCAATTTTTGTTCTTGACCGCGACAAAACACGCGGTTCGTCACTTTGGAAGGCGAACACTTGGAGCGTCGTGTGGAAGGAGCAAATATCTGTAAGTAACAATTGTCATTATGTCGTATAGCCACATAATATATCCGTGGTCAGTGCCGGATTGATTAATCAGAAAAACACGTCCAGTGGCGACAATGATGCAAGTGTGCACAACGAAATATTTCGTGAACGGCGTCCGTTGAAAAGGGATTGCATGTAATCCCTGTCTGTCTGTCAGCCCGTCATCAGCCCTTCGGTCCATCGGATCTCGTTTTCTTCTCCGAAAAAAAAAAAAAGAAAAAAGATCGAGCCACTTTATCCTGACATCATACAAAATACCCCAAAGTAGCTACCAGCACTTACTCATTTCGTCCAAATACAGAATGGCCAAAGCGAAAAGCAAACGCGGTGCTTCCGAAGAACCCGAGTCAAAGAAGGCGCGCGCGGACAAGCACGATGTAGCTCTCTTGGATGACGTCTGGCAACACTTTCGTGATTACTTGGATTCCTGCGATGACGACGGGAACGGGGACATTGATGAATTGCAAGAAATTCTGGAGCTTATCGGAGAAGTAGATCCGGTTCGCGACCTAGCCTCGTTAAGGTCGCGAAAGGCCTTGCTTCCCGTCCTAGCCAGTGTGTGTCATGGCAATCTTGCCGATGCGTTCTTGTCGCAATTCATGGAATCAAAGGAAGCTGCTTTGGAAATACAAATAAAGGAACATTTTGTCGAAAGTCTGCGCCTATTTCCGTTTTACGCTTCCATGTGGTCCATTCTGGCGAACGCGTGTCGCATGCAAGTAATTCACACAACGACTGAGGATACCTCCAAAATTACGGCTGCATACGAGAAAGCAGCCGAGTGTGCCACAGCTGTAAGAGAACATGTTATCACTCTACTTGATCAAGATCAATCAGACGAAATGCTGCCAGAATGGATCGAGTTGCTTCTTTTGAATCAAGTAGCTGGGGTCGAATGGGCGACGGATGATGATGATGATGATGATGACGAGGAGATTGAAGGTGACGAAAATAGCACGGATGATGAACCCAAAGAACAGGACGGATACTGGACCCACTCGGAAGTAGAAAATACTGCTCGCTTCATGGCTGCAATGCTCTTATCAACTCTGGGTTTTCATGATTCTGCTAAAGATCATTTGAATTTTTTTGCAGTGACCCACAGGATTCACCCGAATCTTTGGCAAAACACCAACACAAAGTTAGACGCTTTCTTATCAGAAGAAGTGGTTGTTTACGGGAAAGAAGAGGGTAATGTTTTGCCCGATAGTTTGTACCAACGGTTGTGTTCGGTGTTTGCTCCCGAGGCATCGTACTGGAATGAAAGTGATTACAACAATCGAGGATACTACTCTTATTTTATGGATATAAACGAGTCAGAAAAGCCAAGTAATCTGATTGAAGATATCATTGTAAGGCATTTACTACCACTGGCGAAGAGCGAGCTTGCGAAGCGCAACGAACAAGATGTCAATATATGCGGTGCCGAGTGGTGGGTTCATACACGGCCGATTCAAGCAAATCTGGGCCACAATCTTCATTTCGATACGGACGAAGCAATCCTTTCACAAGATAGGGAAGTTACGCATCCTATTTTGTCATCTGTCTTGTACTTGACCGGTGGTAGTCAAGGTAGTGGGGCAACTATTGTGTTTGACCAGACACCCGATTCCAAGAATGTCGCCCCATTTGCTTGGAAAAATGAGCCTCGAGACAACAGCATTCTCCTTTTCCCGGGAATAGACTGCATGGTGTCTTGCCTTGTGCCGGTCAATCAAGTTCCACCAATACGAAGGCTCCATTTGCTTCAGATGTACAAACGTCCGATTTATTTCCAGCCAAAACAGGTACTACTTCCGACCCAAAACATCGCTTGACATTCATGGTCGGCTTCTGGACGCGACGAGTACCTGACCGCATGAAAGAACGAAAACTGTATGGACCGTGTGGGATTCTACCTTCAGCTTCGGAGGAACATACTTGGGTTCATCAAATATCAGAAGGGTACGATGGTAAAGCGAATCGCCAATCTGAAGTAAAGGCAGCGCGACCGCTTCGCCTGTCGTAACTATATCACCAGCATGGGAGGCTCTTCCGTCCGCTTCGAATGAAGTGGTAGCACTGCCTCCTCGAGGAATCGATCACCGATTCTTCGTGAAAGATCCTCCAAAGTGCTTCTACGATTCGTTGTTTGAACCAGATGAGTTTGACATTATCAACGGCGACGACGACGAAATCGTAGAATAAATTCTCAGGTGTTGTTTGATTTCTTGTTGTGACACCGCCAATAATTGCGCTACTGCAATCGATTCGACTAGTGCTGCATTAATAAATTGCACAATAAGTAACTTTATTAAAAACGAAAAATCCTTCAAATATACTAATCTCCTCAAACTTTTTTCAAGCTAAAGCACGCCGTATCATACGTCGAATACGCTCCGACTGGTAGCGTTCAAGAGAGACTTTCTGCTTGCGAGGAGAATAATTCGCGACTGCATAGACAGGAATGGTTTTGTCGTCGACACAGATATGATCATCTGCCGTGTGATGGTCTTCCACTTCTTGTGAAATCCCATTTGTTTCCTTGAAGCGCTTGATTTCGTTCTCGAGTGCCCGATCCGAGACTAGATGCGAAAGATGAAGCGGTTGGCGCGTCATGGGGCACGTATTCGACTTCACAAGCCATGCCAATATGGCAGATCGTTCATAATGCATCCCCGTTTTGGACATGAGAGGGTGAGACATCAAACTGAGGGTGATGGGGCAGATAAATTCACTTGGGACCGGAATGGTCTTGTCGTTGAATTCCAAATCGATCGACATTTTGAAGAATCCTTTTTTTTGACGAGCTGGGGCGCGGTTGACACCGTTGAGAAATTGTAATGAGAGTTGGATGGGAGGGTTCCTGATTGCTGACTTCTTCATGATGGTTGATTTGATGTGATGTGTGATTGCAGTGAAAGATTGAAAAGTCGTGTTGAACGAAGGAAGTCGGGAAATGTATAGCAGCAGAAAGTATAATTTAGTCATTTCGTAGCCAAGAAAGAACAGAGAATTTGAGAATAGAACACTGCGGAGGCTGAAACAATTTCAAACTTCAAAGTTCAACGTTCAACGAATTCGATATACGATATACTCCGTACTTTATTTCGGAGTTCGTTGGTCGTGAACGTTCTTTGGTTTTCTACTGCATGTTCTATGTTCTTCCCTATTTGCTATGTGCTATGTTTTTGACGGGCTATTGGAAGTTGGAAGTCGAACGCACAACGCACAAACGTAAAAGTAAAGGCACGGCCTATCATGTCATGTCTACGTGGCACGTGTCATCACTGGTCAATACAGTACTATTTTGCCTTCGCTTTTGTATTCGCTATACATTCATTCATTTGCTTTTTTCTTTCGACTTATGGTTTGACGGTGTGACACGTAAGGCAATGACGTATGACAAGCAAAACATTATCTCAGTTCTCATCAGTCTCATCTCAGCGACCGGCGACCAGCGACACTCCAGATTCGAGATAGAGATGAGGATATTCACCACCATCTTCCTTGACGGTTGACTTACACACGCCGTACATCTTACCTGATTACTGAAAACCGATGGCCGCGCTTCGCACCGCCCCGATCGGAACAATGGCACATATTTCTTTCTCTTCATGCACGAAGAGTTTAGATAATTGATAGCAAGGGTTGTCGTCGTTCTGCAACAACAGATCATCGTCTATAAACAACATGGGCCCTCCTCCTAGTGATGATGTCAAAATCGTGATTATGCGTACCGTCGGCGGTGAAGTCGGTTCCGCATCTTCGCTTGCTCCTAAGATCGGTCCCTTGGGTTTGTCACCCAAGAAGGTCGGTGAGGATATTCAGAAAGCTACCATGGACTGGAAGGGCTTGAACGTTACCGTCAAGTTGACTGTTGTCAACCGTCAGGCAACCGTTTCGATGATTCCTTCCTCGTCGTCCTTGGTCATGAAAGCTTTGAACGAACCCGTTCGTGACCGTAAGAAGGTTAAGAACGTCAAGCACAACGGAAACTTGACCCTTGACCAGGTTATTGACATTGCTCGTCAGATGCGTGAGCGATCCATGGCTCGTAAGCTCTCTGGTACTGTCAAAGAAATCCTTGGTACCTGCAACAGTATTGGATGCACTGTCAACGGCGAGAGCCCTCGTGACATTCAGGCCGGTATTGACGATGGTGAAGTCGAAATCCCAGAAAAATAAATGAAATAATAATATAGGTCATGCCATATGATGTTTCCTCTATATTTTCTTGTATGGCTTATTTGCATTTAGTAATGGTGGTGAAAAAGCATGACCACGACGACTCGTTGGTGATAAATAGATTGGAAACGTATGGTGTATGGTAGTAGCCTACAATAAAACGTTGATAACGACAAGGACTACCGGTAGCCTGTCGCTGTCCAGATCGAGCTTCAGGGTACCAATGTTTTATTTACAATTAAAAAATGAACGTAGCCCATCGTCTCGTTGATGGCAGATCTGGAAAAGACAAAAGAAGCGGACCATGGCGGGATCGAACCGTCGACCTTGCGATTAACAGTCGCACGCTCTACCTACTGAGCTAATGGTCCCGCTGTTGGAGGTCGACCAACTTTTATAAATACAAATGGTATAACTCATATTTTGTGATAAAACACAGACATGATTCTTCACCAGTCACCAGACCACTATTAGTACGCTTACAAAATAGTTTCCACTTCCAATAATGTGCCCATAACCCATAACCCTACCAGGTGCCCAGAACTAGTTATCGTCATCATTTGCATCAAAATTATTCTGTTCGTGGATTTCTTGTGAGTCATCTTTCCTCACATCACTGCATAGCTCAAAGTCACTATCCAAAAGTTCAGGAGTCATTTGATCGATGGCCTTTCTCAATACGTAGGCAGGACCACAGTTTCGAATTCTGTTATCGCAAGATACCTCATGACAAACTTGGCGCCACCGCTTTGGTCCACCTTTACGCCATAAAACATTCCCAACACAGGCTTCATTGCCAGGTCAATGACAGGCTTGGAAATTCGAGGTTCATGATTACCAAAATCCTCGTCAGCGAGTTCGACCCGCTCCCCACAGATAGCGCACAATCTATCGTGTACAAGATCCGATATTATAGGGACATGCGTTGTCGAGACACGGGGATCTGAATCACAACATCGCTTTGGATAACGCCGAGAAAGGTATTCCGCATACCGTAACAGCACTTGCCGACGATTTTGAGCAGGATTGCTCTCTTCTCCGTAAAAGTAGCGATCTACGTCAGCAAGCACAGCGGGATTTTCCATGGCAGCGCGTCCAATCAAACATCCTCTCAAGTTCGCCGGCACAGGCGAAGGAGGGCAATGCAAGAACCGTTGCTTTCATCACATAGTTTGCAAGGAAACATTCCATGACCAAGCTTTACTACCGATTCTCCCAAAATTCCTCACCATCCGTAGATTCTCCGAAACATATAGCTTTCGCATGCTCAATCGTCCTTATACCTCCATTGACCCAAAATCACATTCCGGAAATTGTCGACACACGTTATACACAGATGGAAAGTTGAGAGGTGGGACATTGCGGTTTTGCAGTGGCCTGTACCGTCCATCTGTGTAGACTTTCCGTGAATGCAGGTAAAACCGGCGACATTCACATTCGTCCACCAGCTGTTGGATGTAGTCATACAGGAATTCATCGGCATCAATTTCGTCAATGGCGATTCTCATTTTGATGGAGACGGGTATGTCCTCCTCGACACATCGCATGGTTTTCAGAATGCTAGACGAGATATCTGGCTTTTTCATGAGCGCTGCTCCAAATTGGCGACGAACGGCCACTTTGTTACTGGGACACTCTGCATTGAGATTGATTTCATCATATCCAGCGTCGCGCACTTTTTTCGAAGCCATTTCCGTCCATTCCAAATTAAACCCCGATGAACCTATTTGACAAATAAGAGGATGCTCTGCCTCATCAAACTCCAGATAGTGATTCTTCACCATATCGACTTCACCAAAACTAACGTGTCATCGACGACCATTTCCGTCCACAAAACAGCTCGTTTGGTGAGCAAACGCGCCAAATAGCGAAAATCTCTGCAAGTGACATCGAGCATCGGCGCCACATGGAGCTCTTTGATGTCACGTGATCTGCCGCCGGCTTCTTCTTCTTCTTCTTCTTTCATGTTGATGATTCTTGGGAGGATAGAAGGTGAATGAATGCAAAAAAGGTGCTGACTTTTTTTCTTTGGATGGAGTTCTTTCATTCTTTCATTGGCAGTGAAATGCTGACCAGACGGCCAGACCATTATCTGGCAAATTCAGTCCCGTCATTTCCTGACTGAAACGATCGCGCCAAACTGAAGCGCTCAAACTCTGTACGTACAAAGTCTACGTGGATTTTCTACCAATTCCTACGGACGCGTTCTTCTTTCATGCCAACATGGAAAACATAAATGCTGCAGATTGTTTTGGGTCGACGCGAAAGTGAACCGCGGCGGAGGATAGCATGACCTCGAAGCTTTTCTTGTATATCATTTTTTGAACATTCCTTCCTTGCGTTGAAAAGAGACATTCAACAAGCAACACAGGAACAGACACAAGATGCGAGTCATTCAACGTCAACCACCCGCAAAATGCTCACCGGTCAAGAAATCGTCGTCTCTGTTCCGTCCCGGTGCAAAGCTGGTGGTGCGGCAAGCGCCCTTTTGTGGGACTGGTAGGCCTTCAAAAGCCATTTCAGCGACCCTTTCAAAAGAGACGCAATCAGGCAGCTGATTTGGCGCTTCGACGGAGTAGTCTTGGGCAACGTCGTCGTATGGATGGCATGGCCAAACTGCTGGCACGGGCCGGACGAGGACTGCATTTCAAGGCACCCGAGAAACCGAGAGATCGCGATGAATTAGACACAGATTGCAGCGATGATGAGGAAGAAAACGAGAACGAAGAGCGTCCTTCTGAACCGCTGCTATTGTGGAGAAGTCCGCACAATGAAGGAGGCGAAGCAAAGGGTTTGCCTCCTGCGTTGGTAAAAGAAATGCGACCAGACGAACATGGCATTGAGGAAGAAGTGACGATCGTCAAGGCTGCTCCCAAGGAAGCTTACAATAAGCAAGATGTCTTTGTACCTCCTGTTTTGGCGAAATGGTTACGACCGCATCAGCGAGAGGGTGTGCTGTTCATGTATCAGTGTGTCATGGGATTGAGGAACTTTCGAGGAAATGGGTGCATTCTGGCTGACGGTAAGTCTCTTTCTTTGCGTACTCGACTGTCATTTCTTTCTGAAACTAATTCTTACGCGACTGCAGACATGGGATTGGGGAAAACGCTTCAATCCGTGACTCTGATTTACACATTGTTGAAAACAAGCATTACCGCTGGGGCGAAGCAACCGCGAAGCGGATTATCGTCGTGTGCCCCTGCTCCTTGGTCAAGAACTGGGCAAACGAATTTGTCAAATGGCTTGGACCGAATGCAGTCAAGGTCATGGCTTTGGCAGAAGGAGATCGCAAGACGATTGAAAGCAACATTGATAGTTTTGTCAAGACAAAGATCAACAATATTCTCGTGGCGAGCTACGAGTGCATTCGGACGCATGCTCCTCGTATGACAAAATACAAAGACTGCTGTGATTTGCTAGTGTGCGACGAAGCTCATCGACTCAAGAACAGCGATAATCAGACCAGCCGAGCACTCAATTCTCTTCCTGTCAAGCGTCGAGTCCTGTTGACGGGTACTCCTATGCAAAACGACTTGAGTGAATTCTACGCCATGGTCGACTTTACAAATCCTGGTATCTTGGGTACCGCAGAAGAATTTCGTCGAACGATGCTCTTCCCTATTCTGCGTGGACGTGAACCCGATGCAACTGACGAGCAGAAGCGCAAAATGATGCAGATCCAAAATGACATGAGCACCATTGTCAATGACTTTATCCTACGTCGTGTCAATACACTGAATGCTCAGCATCTTCCGCCAAAGCTGGTTCAAGTTGTTTGCTGCAACCTTACGGAGATCCAACAGAACATGTATCAACATCTGGTCAACAGCAAGGATATGCAGCATGTTCTCGACGGAAAGCAAGTAAATTGTCTGTCTTCGATTCAAATGCTAATGAAGCTGTGTAATCATCCGTCCCTTATCGCAGAAGAAGACCCAGCAACCAAGCCCGGTGCTGCCCGCAATGGACGTTCTTGTGCCAAGAAAATCAAATACACCGACGACGAAGACAAAGTGAGTACAGCTGCACCTGGTGCCGATGGCGTCTCAAAGTTCTTGCCATACTCGGATGGCGGTGGTCGAAACGGTGGACCTGTCCACCCCGAATGGTCGGGGAAAATGTTTGTGCTGTACCGTCTTATGAAAGAAATGAGAAAGCCCGGCAATGGCAACGACAAGATCGTTATCATTTCGAACTACACGCAGACGTTAGATTTGATCGGTCGCATGTGTCAACAGAACACTTGGGGATTCTGTCGACTTGATGGTAGCATCTCCATGAAAAGCGACAGAAGATGGTGGACGAATTCAACGATCCGAGTAGTCCTCTAGTTGCGTTCCTGCTATCAAGCAAAGCAGGTGGATGGTAAGAAAGATTGTCTGACGCTGCACGCTCGTGCCTTTGAATTCTTCGAGTCTCACCGCCTTCATAATCCCGATAGTGGTCTCAATCTTATTGGAGGAAATCGCTTGGTTCTTTTTGACCCCGACTGGAATCCAGCTGTCGACAAACAGGTAAGTTTCGAACGAGCAAAGGGATCACATGTCCATCATAATGTCTCACCATCGTTTAGGCGGCTGCACGATGCTGGCGTGATGGTCAAAAGAAGCGTTGCTTCACCTATCGTTTCTTGGCAACTGGTACCGTCGAGGAGAAAATTTTTCAGCGCCAGCTCTCTAAGGAAGGTTTGCAATCGGTTGTTGACGATAAAGAGCAAGTCAATGCTCTTAGCACGAAGGAGCTACGCAACTTGTTTCAACTGCGAACAGGTACACCGTCGGATACGCACGATAAACTTCGATGCGACCGCTGTCAAATCATACAAGATGGTGCTGAAATGGAAGCTCTGAGTGTGCTACCTCGGCAACTTGATGCTTGCCGATCTCTCCTGGAAGAGATGTGGCAGCTACCTGAGGCCGCAATGTTCCTGAAAACGCTCGACCCTACTGAACATGGAAAAACAAAAGAAGAGTACGAGAAGTTGGTCAAGCAACCGATGGACTTTCAAATAATCCGTAAACGCCTTGAACCGTGCGAGGATCCATCAAAATCCTACTACAAGAAGGTCTCTGAGTTTGCCAAAGATGTCAATCGGATCTTCACGAATGTGGTAAAGTTTGGGAACCAGAGCAAGATGCCATAGCGGATGCCTCGCGGTCGTTGCAATGCTGGTGGCTTGAGCGCTGGACAGAGCTGGTTCCTGTATTACTAAGTCTGAAACCAGAGGACGATCAGAAGAAGGATGCGGAAGATGCCAGTGATGCTTTAGTCTGTTGCGCGAATGTACACAATGAACGAGGCGAAGACTACCAAGAGCAGATTGGAATGCCCGATGAAGAAAATATGCGCAGCTGGTCACACCACCATACCACTGATACTGTGGACGACCCAATCTTCCGAGCAGCAATGCGTGGCTGTGACGCTGTTTCGTTTGTTTTTGGGTTAGAAGTCACGTGGAGTCTTATTCAAGAGCGGCAGCAAGAAGAGGAGGAGCGCCAAGCTATGGAAGAGCTAGGCGCAGTTCAAGAACTCAACAACGACGACGAAGATGGCGAAGCAGATGAGGATGAGAGTGTCGATGACGACAAGACCACTGGTAACAAAACGGTGGACTGTGACGATGAAGACGAGGATGACGAGAGCTCCGTAAAGAGAAAGTCAACGGCACGACGACGATGGATAGTAGCGACGAAGAGGACACAACAGGCCATGCCAATGTGGAGAGCACATCCCTAGTAACCTCCGCAGCACAGCCATCTTTGGAGTCTAGCCAATCAAGCCAACCTGATTCAGGCGAGTGGGAATGTCTGTGCTGTACCCTAGATTGCAACAGGGCCGACCTTCTCAAATGCCTTGCTTGCGGAACACCCCGACCGAATCTGAATGCTGGTGACAAGCGTCCTCTGGATACAGTAGACCCGGCAAAGGCAAAGCAGCAGCATCTCAACAAGGAGAACGCAGCCCCGGTTTCATCGTCGACACAGTCGTCTGCGGAGGAATTCAGTCAAGCAAGCGAACCAGGTTCAAATGAATGGGAATGTCTGACATGCACCCTACACAACAAGAAATCGCGTCGCAAATGCCTAGCGTGTGGAACGGCACGACCGAGTGCTGGCCAGAAACGTCCTCTCCACAGTTCTCTTGTTTGAGCATCAACGCGGACTCGCTTTTCAATCCATAGGCAACAGTGTAGAGATCTTTAAGTAATGTAGTGCTTTACTAGAACTGTTCTAATGCGATCCAATTAAACTAGAGTCTCACGACATGAAGAGCTTGGTGCATTGCTCTCGAGTATCGTCAGGCGACGTGACGGTATGTCCAATTGTACGATTGTGAGTAAAGATCTCAAAGTCGTTTCCTCCTCGAACGTTTTATCACCAAAGAAGTGAATTTCATCGTAATCTTCTTCTTTGAGAAATTTAAGGCAGTACGTCTTATCCCAACCAGTGGGGAACATATCAAAGGAAATTTGACCACCAATACTAAAGGTCAATCCCAAATCGGCAAACTCCTTTCTCATGGCTTCAACCATATTTTTGCGAATGTTGTGTTCCAGATCAAAGACTTCGTATTCATCGCGCTCTTCGCGTGAGCAGTTACGACCAATGGGCGAAATGTTGAACATTCCGCTGCGGAATTCAATGAAAGTTCCGCGCTAAAGAATAGTTGAAGATGAGAAAAGAAAGACATGCACTCGAACACGACCCAGCACTCCACGAAAGACTCACCTTGACAGGAATATCCAACTTGGCCAGATATTCCATGACCCAATTGACAAGACGTTTGACGTTGTCTTCTCCCAAGAATTTCGACAATGTCTGAACTTCTTGCAACTCTCCATTCTTGTAAGCAACAAGTCCGTTTTGCGAAAAATTCCAGGAAACTCGTTGACGATGTTGTTGCCCAACTGCTCCTGCTGCTTGGGAAGATCACTGCCTGTGTTTTCAGTTCAGTTAAAACCGAAAGGGTGGTGAGAGAAGACCCACAAGCCGAACTGTAATATTCTTCTGATCTGCTTTACGAACCTCCAACAATCCCAACCGTGATCTTTTGACTCAATTCCTTCATGAACGCCATCATTTCGGGTGTGACTTCACCGCGAGGAATGGTAAGCGTCCCATCGACGTCAAAGAGCGCCAAAATGCGAGGATTTTCAATAGTAGAAGTCATTTTCTGTTTCAGTGGATAAACAACGGAACTCTTGTGATCGAATAACAGTAAGCAGAGAGTTTGAGGACCGACCTGCCGTTAGATAATGATTATGCGCTCGTTGTGGGAGGCGAAAAATGCAAAACTGCGGTTGTTGTTTTCCGCCTCGTTGTCGGTTGGAGTTGCGAACCGGTCACAGAAGCGACGTTGCCTGTTTAAAGGATACAGTACCGATGTGATTTGGGGTTAGACCGACAATAAGACACTCTAAACGCGACCTACAATTTCACGCGCATAGACTTCCGATGTGTGCTGTTTTGCAGCGAGATTATTTCACGTTCGTGTTATTATTTTCGGGCGCATAGGTTTTCCTAAATGTATTGCTACCATATCTAGATTTTCTTGCCATAATGACAAGTCGTTCTCCTACATACCTTCTACTGTACTAGCTCTGACAAGTCTGAGAAGGAGCAAAGCGCTTCAAGCCGAATGTCTTCTAGCCATGAAGCCAACCGCAATAACGCAGCCGTAAAAACAGAAGAAAACCTAACCAAATAAAGTCAAAACAGGACAGCAAAAGAAATAAAAGTGACGGCCATATAGGGTCGTAGTTCGGCAGCCAAAGCATACTAGTATAGCATGATGTGACTATTGAGTTGTGCATTCTCGCAGATACACTAATCGTAGAATATTTATTTTCATGTATTCATTGTTCAGGAGAATTTACTTTGAAATCCAGTCCTTTGTGTCCTGGCATATTGACTTTGCGTTCTTGCCGTTCCCACAGTGCATTGTGATTTTGACCCAGCCAACTCGCCCATTTCCGTACCGCTCGTCCGCGATGTGATAGAGCATTCTTTTCAGCTACTGTCATTTGTGAAAACGGTACTTCTTTTCGTCGGGCACAAAGATGCTGTCCCAACCAAAGCCGCCTCCGGGTTGCGGCGCGACAATGGTCCCCGAACATTCTCCCGTGAATAAGACAGGATCTGCATGTGGAGAAGGACAGAACGCCAAAGTACATACGGCCGTGGCGCGTTTGTCCTCGTACGCCGCGAGAATATTGTACAGTCCAGTAGATTGAAGAGGCTCTTGAAACCATTTAATGAACGGACCTGGCATGCCTCCGAGCGCATGAAAATGAAGTGAGGTATCTTCCACAAGGCACGGCCCATTCGCGAGTTGTGCCGCAAAAATAGCTTTGTTTTTGGCAATGGCGGCTGTGTCAACTTCTTGCAATTCCGGTAAATCGACCTCAAGCATGCGCAAATCGACCATGCTCGTTTCGGGGTCGGACCTCGTGTTGCACCGTGCTGGGCTAAGATATCCTTGACCTCACGAGCCTAGAGTCTTTTGAGAAAATGGAAGACTAGAAGAGGATGACACTAATGTACGCTAGTCGTGACGTACCTTCATAGCATTTCCAGTAACAAAGGTAATTTTGAGCTGTCGGAAATCATTCGGATTGTTGTTGATGGACGTTTCGGCAGAGAAAGCTGTCACGGAATATAAAGCTACAAAAGGAGCACGCAGACGTAAAAGCCGTTATTTATGTGTATTCTTTGATTTGGAAGGATAGTTATCATTCTTTCGGATCGATCCAACAGTCTCGAATTAACCTTTGGTCGGTTTTTTGTTGTCGGCGTTGTTGCTGAGGAAGGTGCCAAGGTGCCGAGAAACAGAAAAGCATCCGTGCGCTTGACTAGGAGGTGTGAAAACCTGTCCGACATGATCTGGTTATTCGACTGTGATCTTTTGTGTGGGACGCAGGGCAAACCTTGGCACATGTAACTTTTACAGTTTACAGCCCACTCAATCCAGGGCTTATCAAACGATCGGTACCAGGTACGTATGCCTTCGTTTCTAATTGATTCCTTGTCCTTCCGGCCACCGATCGTACGAATTAGATCGACAGTTGCTTTCTCGGATCGGCTCCGTCACAAATGAAACGAAAAGAGTGATCATCATCATTTTGAGCATAAGGTTCAAATAACAGGTCATTCATCTCGTTGACTTTTCTCTACACCGTTCTCTCTTGCTTCTCTTCGAAATTATTCTACTCAGATTTATTCGAACCTCAACAATTGAAGCGATTCTCGCAATTATTCAAACAATAAGAGCAATTACTCATGGTTCACCGGCTGTTTCGACTGATTCTCATCGGAGTTTCCTGCAAACGCAAGTCTTCAGCCTAACGGCACGAAGTGCCGTCACGATGAGACCTTCCGTTTACAGCAGAACTAGCACAACGCGATTTGTCGCCACTGAGAACCCGACGATCACAGCCCAAGTCAAACCAGAACCTCCTTCCTTTGCCACCATCCTTTGGAAGTTCACTCGACCTCATACAATCATAGGTTCGGCCATGGCGATCCCATCCCTTCACTTTCTAGCCGCACCGTCTCTCGCTGCGGCCCTATCACCGCTTTGTTGGCAGTCCATGCTCTACGCCATGATCCCTTCGCTTCTTATGAACTTGTACATCACTGGCTTGAATCAAATCACTGACGTGGAAATTGATCGAATTAACAAACCAGATCTCCCTATTGCTGCGGGCCTCTTGTCCATGAAGACTGCCATTGTCATTGTGTCCTTAGCATTTGTCGGATCTGTATCCATGGGAATTGCGAGCCCCTTTTGGCACTCGAGGACTGAATAGCGCGCTTTGGGCGTCGGCTCTTCTCGGAACTGTGTACTCGTTGCCGCCCTTGCGTCTCAAGCGATTTCCCATTTGGGCAGCCTTTTGTATTGTAGCGGTCCGCGGGTTGGTCATCAATGCGAGCTTTTTGCGCACGCACAAGCTGCTGCCTTTCAGACGCCGACCAGTGTCCTGGCCAGTTTGATGGGGAATGCGCAATGTCTGTGGAGTAGTGTCTTCTTTGCCGTGTTCGGATTGGTGATTGCGTTGATGAAGGACGTTCCGGACGTACTCGGCGATCAAACATTGAATATAAGAACATTTTCTGTGCGACTCGGCCAGAAAACTGTCTTTGTCGCCATGCGCAATTTGCTTACTGCGCTGTTTTGGGGTTCGGGTGCTTTCTTTTGCAGCAAGCCACACGTGCTGCCTCGCCTGGCGTCACTTTGGCGCGACTCATCACCGGAGTGTCCTCTGTGATCTTTGGATGGTCGGTTCGGAAAGAATCCCAAGGAGTGGACGCCACGGACAGCGATCAAGTCTACTCTTACTACATGCACCTGTGGAAACTCTTTACGGTTCCTACCTGATACTTCCATTTGCCATGTAGATTAATAACTAGCAGGAGAATTTCACTACCTAGCAGAATTTATATATACCCATAGCCCACCATAGAATCTAAGATGAAAACTGCGAACAAAGTTTTGCAAGTACGGTTCGTCCCCAATGGATGATGGCCCATTTATGAAACCATCTTGTCCTTCCCTTTTTTGCTGTCCAGTAATAGTTGGATTATTAGCTTAGAACTAAGGGGCTATTCTCCCGTAGCCCGTATGCGGTAGCTGATGTTCGATTCGTGCTGTCGCGTTCGGTGAGGCCCAGCTAATTGAGTACCGTACGCTTCGAGTATTCAAAAAGAGTGCAATTCTCATCGACGCGTTAGAAAAAAGCAGGCGGTCACTTTTCGCAAAACGACGATGCTGCGAGCACGATGACACAAAAAACAGCAAGATTGCGCGCTTCTTTTCTTGCCTTGTTTCAATTTCCACTCGAGCAGGAGAGTAAAGATATCAAGTCATTGACGGGGATGCGGAGCTTCGCTCACACAGCACGAGTCTCTTGCATGATGACGAGCATGAGCATCTCAATTAATCGCCTCGCCCGTGAAGAGATTTGCTATAAATTGTCACAATAGGCGTGGTGACCACGACTGGATCAAAGGATCCGTTGATCATTAATAAAACACATTCCAAGATCGCAGGAAATGGCCGTTTCGCACGAAAACTGGAGTGATCAACATGAAATTAACCCCAGCGTGGGAAAACACGGATCTGTCGAAACCAGTCGTTTGACTCGCAAACCACGACGGATGTTGATTCTTTCATGTTTTCATCCTCATTTACTTTCTATTCACTGCAAACTAATGTCTTTCTACAGCAGCCTTCATTATTGGAACCAGCGATATGCTGCAACAGCTCTAGAGTGAGTGCTTCGCGTGCCCAGCGGCCTCCGTTTTCTTCACTCTTTTCTCACTTGACGACGACTCTTTTCAGTCAGCCATGTGAATGGTACAGAAATTATGATCAGTTGCGTCCTTTTGGATCCGAAACGGATGGGGTTGTATCCGACACCACGCTGAGAGTTCACAAACCGCAGATCCTCACGTCGAATTATTTTCCGCACAAGTCCGAATGCCGCGTCCTCATTTTGGGCTGTGGGAACTCGACGCTGGGAGACGAAATGATGCAGGATGGATGGTTCGGTCCGATTACGAACATTGACTTCTCAGATGTGGTGATTTCTCAAATGAAGCAGAAGCACACAGAGGCATTCTACTGGAACTTGCTGGGACGACCGCCCAAACATCCGATGCGATTCCTATGTGCAGATATCACTCAGCACCTACCTTTTGGGAATGAATCTTTTGATTTGGTGATCTGCAAGGGAGTATTTGATGCTGTATTGAACGGTCCCAAGACATGCATGCGTCAAGTGGTGGCAGAGATTCATCGAGTTTTGGCGCGCAGTCATGGTGTCTTTTCCTCGTCACGACGGGGAATCCCGACAGTCGAGTCGAGTACCTGGAATATAAATATGAGCTCAATCACTATTGGCAAGGAGTTAGTGTCCATTCAGTACCATCCGGTGATGCGAGAGAGAAGCGGTTCGGTGTACGACAAGTAAGTGGACAGAGGTGACAAGATGTGCTTGTGACCTCGACATGCATCGATTCTCACGTCGTACATCTCTCAATAGGGACGTTTATGCGTATATTTGTCGGAAGCATCACTGGGCTAACGATGGCGACGGTCTGAAGAAGTGATTACATTTTTTTTCGTACCTTTCGATACCGTGGAACCCTTTCTATTTCTACGCCAATTCTAGATGCAGACTTGGCTCACTAGCATTAGCCCGCAAGTTGGCCCATTTCTAATCTCTCATTCTTATTAATCCATCTAAATATTTCTACGTATTATTAGCGTTCGCCAGATGTCGGCAGATATTTTCTCAAGAGTAAAAGGATCCGCTGTTCTCTCATCAGCGGGGTGCGCTCCGTTATTGCTCCGTTGGAACTATGGCGCCTTCCTTTTGCTTCTTTCGCACAAAATTTTGCAGCCTTGTTGCTGCCCACCGTTGCAATGTAGCGACCGCTCGATCTCTTTCCTTCATGTCGAATTCGTCATAAATTCGATCTTGAAGAATACTTTCCATAACGTCCTCCAGTGTTAAAATCCCCATGAAACCCGCTTCAACCGGAATTGGCTGATCGTTGTTCAAGGCGTGTTTCGCAATATCTGTGCGAGCGCAAACAAATCCCATAATAACGCCTTTGGAACGCAAACCAGAAAGAACGTCGACTAGGTTCGCCCTGGGAGAAAAGACGAGAGGCTTCTGAATAGGCAAGGAGGAAACTTGACGATTGTGATCCCAGTCAATCAACATAAGCTGCCTGGTCATGAGATAGCCAATCATTCTGGAACGTTCTGGGAGTGGTTCGTGATCGGCCTCGCTGAAGAACGGCTCTGTGGCTCGATAAACAGGTATCCTCGAAAAGCCGTAGCTGTAAATGGCACTAATGTTGTTCTTGTCCAATATCATATTGTCCGGTACGGCATAGACGTGACGGAGTGGTGTGTAAATATCCATTGCCACTTTTGTTTTCATTTGAAGTGAACCTTCGATGAGATGTACTTCCGTCCTATGCAGCGGAGGAGTCAGTTGCTCGTCGATTGGAGGAGGTTCGAGCGAGGATTCAACTTCATGCTCTTCAAAGCGTTCTGTGACAGCTTGTAACATTTCCTTTTTAAAGTTTGACCATTGGGTCGCCTTTCTCTCTTGTGGCTTCATACCCCGTCGTCGCGTCTGACTGGCCATTCGTTCCTCGTACTGGATACGAACCAAAGCAGAAAGCTCGCCACGATTGTAAGGTTCATGATGATGAGAAGAAGATGCCGGGCCGTCATGTACCATGTAATCCAACAGTTTTGCCAAAGGTATCGCGAGGGGTGCAGTGATCACAAGAAAGACTTTGACCAATGGAATGGAATAATATCCGAGCTTCAGCTGATTGGGGCCCGTAAAGATCGCAGAGGGCAAAATTTCGCCAAACAAGAGAATAAGAGTGACCGAAAGTATGATAGCCATCCAGGAAGGAACCAAGGCATCCAAGAAAATGGGCATGGATTCGTAAGCCAAAGCGTTGAGTATCAGTAATGAAACCAAGAGGCGATGCCGATTTTGTACGACCGGAAGCAATTCTCGGGCGTACAATTTTTCATCTTCATCGAGACTCGCTCGTTCCATAATCTGCAAGTCGAGTGCATCGAGCGTTAATAGCCCTAGAAAAGCCCGGAAATCAAGCCGACTGTCGCTATGGTAAATAATACGCCTGTAATATTTCGAATGAGGACCCAGTCATGATCGATGTCGAATTGAATCGCGGTAGTCGTTATGTGTTCGACACCTCGGAGAAAGCGCTCCATGTCTGTGCTACCTGGAAAGATTGAACGAGTCAGCCCTTTCTTCAGTGTCAGTTGCTGTTATTTGCTTAGGTTTGATAGAAATATACTTTTCGATGACTGAAGATTTTCCTGAATTGTTGTTTTGTTTTTGCAACATGACGAATTCACGATCTAAAATCTAAAAGAGCCGCACAGACGAGCGACGCACGAGCCAGGCTGGGCGAACGACCGACCAAGCTAAGGTCATGGCCAATGGGCACGGCGAAAATTGGGCATTATCCTATCCTTCACGTTACGTTATTCGAAAACTAGACAATCCTAGAGCACCAACTACATAAATCGATCAATTTCATAAAGGCTAAAACATATAAAATAAACTCATGGCTAAGTAACCGCACAGCCTTACAGGCAGGATACAATGAAGTCCAAGGACTTTCTGAGTATCCTCCAGCACAGCACGGGAATAAAAATAACGCGATGATTGGCGGCAGCTATCAATCCACTTCTCATGAGACTACAGGCGCTATGAACTTACTTGAATGGTTGAGTCGACAAAATGAAACGCGTCTTACAGTTAGCATTTAGCTTTGTATTTTTGTTATGAGTCTTATTCTCTTTCGGTCGTAATAGTTTGCTTAAACATATTCCTCTTGTCTTTCTTTGAATGAGTCCGTCCCAGCGAAACAGCATGACAACTTTACTAGCTACTTCCCGTCTGGTTCTTTCGGTAGATCAAGCTTCCGCTGTTCCCTCGATTCTTTCGATTCCTTGTCACGGCTTTCTCTCGGCTCTCTGTCACGACCTTCTCTCGACTCCTTCGAGTCTTTGTCACGATATCCCTCTTCTTTTTTCTTTTCGCGGACGAAGACTTACTACTGCGCTTGCGCTCCACCGAATAGCTATCGTCGCTGCTCGCAACGGAGGACCGACTGTGCTTTTGCGTCGCTTCTTTCGCGACCGCGTCGACTCGCTGCTGGATCGCCGGCGCCGCTCACGGTCGTGGCTTCGACTGCGACTGCGCCGGGAGCGGTGTTTTTCGATTTCTTATGTCGGGAGCGATGAGAGTCTTCGGCTTTGGATACAGATGTCGTATCGTCGTCACCCTTGCGGGGCTTGTCTATTTCCGCATTCTTGCTACTGCGACGCTTTTTGTCCTCCTCTTCGTCTAGCCGTGCTGCATCACTTTCTACTTCATTGTTATCTCCTCGATAAGACTTGCGACGACGCTCGTCTCTTTCATCATCGCGGCTTTTCGACTGGACCAATCCTCGTGGGGATAGTCCCGATCTTTATACCTATCCTCGTAGCCAGGACCGTATCTGTCATTCTCCTCATAGCGGTCACCGTAACGACTCTCATATCGAATGTCCTCGTACCGCGAATTGGAGTAGCGATGATCCGAGTAGCGCGAGTCGTCGTATCGTGCATCATCATACCGCTCGTCATACCGATACCCTGATCTCGATCGCGAGCGCCGCGACCTGCGATCTCCTCCTCAAAGTCCTCCTCCTTCGATCGTCGTCTACGTCTATGATCAAGACTAGGCGAGCGATAACGTGAACGCGGTTCCGGCGGACCGTATCGATGATAATCGGCATCATGCCTGTCCGGCTCATTGCTGTATGCGCGGTCTCCATAATACCGGTCATGCGGACGTCGTCCGTAGTAAGGATCCTCAGGAGGTGGTGGAGGACGATGAGATGGCATTGGTGGTGGCATCGACTGATTGTATCCTCCTCCATATCCGTTATTGTTGTGTGCCTTGGAGGCGCTACCGGATCGCTGTCGGCCGTTGCCACGGTTCTGCGGCCGCTGCCCCGCTTGTTTTTCTCCTGTCGAATTTTGTCGTGAACCTTTTGCAAGCAATCGCCATGGCAGATGTAAGAAGAGCGTCTATTCCTTCTTCTACTTTCTTTTGCTCTTGGGCATCCAACTGGGAGAACCATTCCTTGGCTTCCTCCCCATCGGAGGAAGCCCAAGCATTTTGACAACCGATTCTAGAGAAGAGACCTCGTTCGTAACATTTTTCTTCTCCGCCATCTCACAAGGCTTTTGCGTACATTCTTTGCTTCTAGATGACAATGCGGGGTGATGTACGTGTCAAGATGCAAGGGAGCTATGCGCTATTTGTTGTAACAATGTCGAAAATTGTGTGTCCCAATTTTTTTGCGCAAATTTTTTGTGTGGCAACGCGAAATTTCCTGCAAAAGCGCCCGCATCTTTTGTCTGTGTGGCTACACGTACACGCGTGACGTGCAGACGGTGATAATGCTCGGTCCGAGCCGATGAAATGTCGCGTTTCTCGCTCTAGCCAAACGAATTCCCGCCCTATACGCCCTAACATTAGATTTAGTTAGTCACTAGAAAGACGACAAGAAGCTACTGTATTGTCTACCGCTTATTCACAGAAAAAGCACCCGATGGTCGTGCTTCTACAACTAAAATATCAAAGCCAAAAAAACCATGTACACTTAGTATTTGCGGTTATTATTTATTCTTTCCTTAAACTAAAACGATTGCTTGACAGATTTTTAAGAAACCACACAACAACTATTCGTCTTCTTGGCCGACTTGTAAAAGAGTTTGGACTGTGCCGAGAGATCATTTGACTTTTCCACCAGATTATCCAACTTCACTCCACGTTCTAGAACCGAATCAATCGTTTTGTGCAAGATCTGTGTCGTTTCATCTAAATCTTTTGAATTTTGGTAATTTTGTCCGCCTCGGCAGGGTTTTGGTATTTTGCAAGTACTCGTCGGCCGTGGGAAGGTCACCGACTCGGGTGTCGTGACCGTCTTCCAACTGTCGCCTTGTTTTTGTGCAAATTCATCCAATAGTTGCCCCAGCATGACGAATGCCACACGCGCCGGGTATTCACCATCGGTAGTGACAGTACCTCCCAAGCCATCACTGCGAACGTAGCAGTGTACGACGTATCCCTCGTGTTCGACCGATTGACGTTGCCCCGGTTCGGTGCGTTTCATGAACGTCTTGGTCAGAAACATGAGCATTTCTTTGACCGACTGCGTTTATTGTTCGAAAGGGAGTATATTGTTGTGTTTATTGATGTATTCGTGGTCAAAAGCGGCAGGTGAGAGAATCACGATGCGCGCAAAGAGGGCATCAAGAAGAGGAGTTGTTGTAATAATAATAGGTAAATAGGTTAGACATTGTTATAGCCAAAACGACACAATTCTTGAAGCGTAAACACTCAAGACTACCGCCATTCACACAAACCACCCAAACTTACCTGTCTTTGAAAGAAACCAAACTGCTGAGCTCCGTGGCCACCGTCAACGGGATGGGCTCGTTCAAGTCAGAGCCTGTTCGAACAATAGCCAAACCTACAATCTTCATGGCTTTAAAATGTAAACAAATAATTGATAAAGGAGTGTCTGCGGCGTTTGCTGATTACTTTCGCAAAGAAGCAAAACTATAGGCAATCGTTTCGAACGAATTCGCTGTAAGGTAAATCGTGTGTCGTCGTTCGTCGTTCGGTCTTCTTGTTCGAGCTGCGATGATGACTGACGCTCGCTTTTTTGCTTTGTTTTCTCTTTCGCGAATCGGTACTCAGTTCTGATACAAGGACAGATCAATTAAGCCGTTTCTCCCTAAATAACTAACGTCAACGTTTTTGATGTCTTTCAACGGAAAATAAAATAGGTGCAGCTCCAGCAAGTAGACCCTTAACGGCATCGCGGACCAAGGACGGTCGTTCATTCGAACAAACACACGTCAATGCGTCATGCGACGCGTTTTCTCGTAGATACCCAGAAAGGCGACGAAAATAAAACTCCGTAAACAAAACAAACATCGCGCTGTTTTTCCTCACAACAACAACAACAACAGCAACATCATCATGGTTTCCAAAACATCAAATCTTTGGATTGGAGGAACATCTGGCTTTGCCCAATCCTACTTTCATGCCTTTGGGCTGACGGATGGGGATCCGGACTGGCTCGTCCTCGGTGTGGAAAAAATAGACCGTCCTGGTTGCCCAGCCGTGTCGCCTTTCTTTCTGTCGATTTGACGAAACATTCAGAGGAAATCAGAAACTATCCAGCATTCGATCACATTAGCCGAGTCGTTGTTAGCATTCGACCTCCATTGGTGTCACACAGGACGAATCAACAAGCCTGGAAGTATGCACAAGCCATGCTGCACGGCCTCACTTTACTCTTGGACGCCTTGCCACAAGTCCAGCGAGTCATACATATTTCTTCCATTGCCGCAATCGATCATCACCCGCGACAGTGTTTGTTTTCCGAAAAGGACGATATTCTAGTTTCGTCATCACAGCAATTATCGAATTCATATGACCGATTCAAGCGAGCCACAGAAGAACGAATCACCCAGTGGGCCACCGCGTCGAACCCCCCAAAGTCGTACACTCATTTACGATTTGGAGCCATGTTTACCGACTCTCCGGGCTGTATCCAATGTCAATCTCTTTCTTTGCAATCTCGCCTGGGTCCGCTTCTTGGTGTGCCGATCGATTGCAACAGTGGCCGCAATGCAGCGACTTTGTTGTATTTGGTACTGAGCAAACCGAAACAAGAACTGCAGCCAGTTTACTTTTACTGCCGTCCGCTCCATTACACACAACCAGTCCCGTACGGTTCCTATTTACAAGCCTACCGTCAAGCGTATGGTATGCGATACTATCTGACCATTCCGGATCGATTGGTACGAGGATTCGTTTTGGGATTTCACGCTCTGGCTAGCAGCTTTCTAGGTCGCTGGATTCCATTCTTGGAATCGATTGACTATCTACTTCTTGTTACGCTACAAGAACACTCGTTTGATCAGCGACTCGTACAGCGGGATTTCCCGGAGCTGCTGGAGCGAGAAGAGACCATCTTACATTGTTTTCGGCGGAGAAGGAGTCAACAGCAACAGTCTTCGCACGCTACAGCTTCTGTTTGCTCTCGCGCGGAAGCTGCGTTTTGTCCTAGATTTTCAGTTTTAGTTACAAATAAAGCGTGACACATATCATGAAGAGTCGACATGACTTTTACAATGTCGTTTCTATTATTTACGACGTAGAGAGAAGACTTTGAACGATTTGCGGAACAGACAATTCTTGCAAATGGTGGTACTTCTGTCCTGTTCCACAAAACACAATCGGCGTCCCTGTTTGGTGGGTCATTGTCAGTGCTGCTCCCACCTTGCTTCCCACTGTATCCATTTTGGTCAGAATTAGTCCATCAATCTTCCCCGCTGCCTTTTCAAATAATTGAAATTGGTCCAAGCCGTCATGTCCGACCAGGGCTTCACAAACGAGCAAGCGAAAGTCGGGCTGATTCTCCTGCACTAATTTGGTCATTGCTTTCATTAGCGAAACATTGTTCTGCATTCGACCGGCAGTATCCACGAGCACAACTCGATTCCCATTCGCTGTTGCCTGTTGGATAGCGGCTGCCGCCACGGCGGATGGATCTTTCGCGTACCCTTGGGCAAAATGGGCACTTGCAGACATTCCGCATGCACTTGCAATTGCTCAACAGCACCACTTCGGAAAGTGTCAGCAGCAGCGAGAAGTGGATTGCAATCGTGTTGCTGAAAGTAATAGGCCAACTTCGCAATAGTGGTAGTCTTGCCAATGCCATTGATCCCCATGGTGACGATAACAAAGGACGTCGTTGTTTGCTACCA
Source organism: Fistulifera pelliculosa (assembly GCA_026008555.1). Taxonomy (NCBI): domain Eukaryota; phylum Bacillariophyta; class Bacillariophyceae; order Naviculales; family Stauroneidaceae; genus Fistulifera; species Fistulifera pelliculosa. Next base: position 247,961 of record BROJ01000035.1, read on the forward strand.
AACACGCCACCACTCTTGGTCACAAGTCGGAGTAAATCTACTTGGCGTTGTTGCAAAAGCGCGTCACGACCGCCTCCAATGCCTGTTGTACTGCCGTTTGAACACGATACAGTGACTGCAGTTTCTTTCCGACCAACTTGACGCGACATGCTTCCACGAGCTGCTGCGCAATGTCGGCCGCCACATTTTGACTCGTCAACATTTCTTGAAGTGCTGCCAGCGGTTTCTCCAAATCAGCGTCTGTAAGAACTTTGGTGCCTGCCATTTGTTGAAACAAGCCCGATACGGATGATGACCACGAGGACGGATCTGTTTTGGTAATTTCTGTCTCTTTTGCTGTTGCAGATCCTCCTGACTCGGAAGATATGCTTGTCGTGCTTCTTGCAACGCTCGTTCCATCCGCGCTTCGGGGCTATCGTTCTCATTGTCCGCTCCCGAGAAATCAAGCTCTTCCATAGCTTTTTGTGTAATTTTGCATTCCCATCGTGCCAATTTCGTTTGACTTTTCCGGACGTCGACGTAGTATTGTTCGTCTTTTTCTGTGTGGCTGTCTCACTGACGGTATTGGTGTTAATTCCGGCTCCCTTGCTCTGTTGCAATAGCAGTTGAAATGTTGTATCAAATGGTTGTGGGTCCGGGCGCGGGATCTTATTGTCACAGGCATCGTAATAGAGCGCGTATTCACGCGACACGGCTTGAACCAGTTTGTTACTCCATTCCTTCAAATAGTGTCGCGGTCCTCAAATAGAATATCCGGATACAATGCAACCGTGTAAAATTGCTCCGAAGCCACCCAACAAAAGTCAATTGTCCTGCAATGTGGTAGAACTTGGTGGCATTGATGGCTGGATCGCACAAAATGGGTCGAATGATGGATTCGTTCAGGGCTTGGTTGGTGTCACTTTGGCCTTCACCTGCGCTGAGTAACGAGGATTCGCTTTGTATTGATAATAGATAAGTCCTCCAGGAGAGAATATTGTCAGCGATTCTAACATAATTATCGTATTGCGATGATTGAAATGCGTTGATTGAATGCAGCAATTTTTCCATCGTCAACAGTTGCGTCGCACCAAATCATCGAACGCCCAAGGTTCACAAGACGAGAAAGCACGTACAGAGTTTTCGTACCAAAATCCACACGCGTGCCAATTGTGAGAAGGAACCCCAACATTCTTTGGAATGCGCGCGGAAAACGCGCGCATTTCGGCAAGGCAAACCCACACGGGGTTTGCAGGTTGCAGGGGGTAGATATCATAACAGTCAAGCAAATGGTCCACGTTCGGTTTCTGGTTCGCTCGATCAGTACGATTTCGTTGTTGCCGGTTACCCCAAAGAACAAGTGTTTGTCCAAAGGAGGGCCCTCGAGTGCCGAAGAACGAATTGACCATCGATTTTTTAGAAACTTCCCCTCAAAACCTCTGACCTTCCGATCTCCGTAGGTGCACAGTAGTAGTGAGCTTACGAAAACGAGAATCGGTCCGTTTCCGATATCCACGCAGAGTTTTCAGCGCACTCCATTCATGAAACGCCACGCAGTTTCTTGATCGTCGTATCTGCAACCACTTCAAGTGTTGCTTAGATTCTTTGACACCGCGGATCGAAACACCAGACCCGCACGTGAACTCCGCAAGCCTCAAGCACATTGCGCTGCGGAAACCATTGCATCTCCTCATATCATCGCGCAACATAATAATGCTTTGTACTCCTCTTGACACGTTGAAGCCTCCCGCACATCATATCAACCACTCCCGACCTTCCAACTCGAGCGAATCATACTGGACGACGACACTTACTTCAATGACCGTGACAGTTGTGGTGTCCGCATGCGTTCTCTTCTTGTACCCCGTCGCACGGGACTATGGATTGGTGGGTCTTTGGAAGTACCTACGGGAAGGCAATCCTCATCCACCTCGCATTCGAGAACGCATACAGACGCTGAAATATATTGCAGCCGCATTGGACAGCCTGTTTGTCGCGGAAGTGGGTCCCCAGCGCGCCAAATCCCGTTCCTCAATGTGGAACACGCACGACTTTACGGCTCACATGGGAACAAAATGTTTGGAGAGGCGATTTGCGTCGTAGCTTGTCTTTACTCATTTATGACTTGGACCAGTTGTCAGCTCGAATCGATCAAGTGGTTTCGACGAAAGAAACCAGGGACATGAAGAAAGCGATGTTGAATCGAGTGTCGCGGATGGTGGAACGAGCGGTTCATCTTCTTTTGCAGCCGTGCTTGAAAAGTTCATCGTGATGGTGAGCAACCGAAAGAGCGGACGAGTTGTGTGACCGTTTAAGGTTAACTACGTGGTCGCTAATTACTACGTACCATATCATAGCCTTACATGAAACGATCATCACTATCGGGTGACGTCCAGACCACTGATTCACTCGTTTCACTTTTTTCTCTTTTCTCCCATTTGTTTGCTTCGTCACAAAATCTGTCTTTTCATTCATTTGTTATCATTTGCTGTTCGTTTGCTGCCTACTTTTTTCATAAATGAATTATTATTGAAAATGCAACTAAAGAGGCAAATTCGGTCTGTTTCTATTGTTCTTTTATGCTGCACACTTTTGCAAACGCCTGGCTTACACCACAACAGCAACAGCAACGATGTCATCGAGTAACACGTCACTTGACGGTTCTTTCGAGCAGCACACCGCAAGCTCAACAAGAAGACACTGTACGAGCCGGTGAAAAGGGATACTCATTATTACGACGTCCGGTCGATTGGGATCCCAACGCAGATCCGGATTTCGGTGTTCCGCAAACGTTGCAAGACGACTCGATCGATCGCTGGAAAGATGAAGCATGGTGGTCCGCGAATTTGGACAAGAAGGACAATCGTGCGCCTCCGGATATCACCATGGAGGACGAAGACAAAGAACTTGATCTGTATCAGCGCAGTTGGGATACACTCGACTTTGAACCCATTTTGAGAGCGTTGCAAGATGAGTGTCTTACTGCACCAGCTCGCCTGTTGGTCCAGCAAGCTATGAAAGTTGCCGCGAAAGACGATAAGGGAAGCCAAAACATGGATTAAACGACGACAAAAGCAACAATTCGCTCATGGCAATTACCGTGGAAGGCTGTCAAGAACGATATCGAGCAGTGATTGAATTGCGAACATTGTCCACCAGCAGTCACACATTTCGAAATCGAAATGGCAAGCAGGCACCCTCTCCGTGTTCCCACTGGCAGGGCATAGTTTGAACCTGGCTCCCTTGTTGAAAGACACAACTCGATTGTTGGAAGGTCCGGATTTGTATGATATTCTGTCCGTATTGAATATCATGGAAGACTTTATTCTGTGGAATGAGGAATTGACAGAACAACATCCCGAACTGGAGTCATTGAATCGACTAGCATCAAATATTACTTTGAACAGCACATTTCATGAACTTCTTCAAAATGCACTGGACGACAAGAGTCGTTTGTCGGGTACGACCTTTCCTGTGGTCGGAAGACTGAGAGCCAGGCTAAGGGCATTGAAATCCGACATTTTATCGCGACTCGAGACATTGCTGGAGACACCGTCCATCAAGGCGAAGCTCTCGTTACAAAGTGGAGGACCTCTTTATTCGCAAGTAAGCGGAGGACGATTGGTGATTCCTGTGGAAACGTCGTCGGCGAATCGAATTGGTATTGTGCACGATTCGAGTCGTTCCGGGCAAACGTCGTATGTGGAACCTACGGAAATTGTGGGGCCCACCAACGAACTCAAGCAAGTCGAAAGCGAGCTGCGAGCCGAAGAGGCACGTATTTGGCGCTCTCTCACTGCCCAAGTCCAATTGAATCGAGAAGGACTCGAATCATCGATTCAAGCCATGGCTCAACTGGATCTGGTTTTGGCACGGCTGCGGCTCGGTGAATCGTGGCAAGGAGCTATACCTGCCGTTGAAGACAAGGGAGTGATTTCACTTAAGAACGCTAAACATCCTGTATTGTTACTCCGGTCGATGAAGAAAGAAAAAAGACAAAACTCTCCATTCGTACCAAGGGCGGCGGTGCTCAAGACGACGCGAACAACGCATGGGACGAAATTGTGGGAAGTGACATTGATTTAGGTGATCGGCATCAGGGATTGGTCTTGACGGGTCCTAACTCTGGGGAAAGACTATTATTCTGAAACTGCTTGGTCTAGCAGCGCTCATGGCGCGAAGTGGAATTCCGATCCCTGCACTGACGACCGCCCTCGCGTTGACTTTTCGATCCCATCTTGGCTGACATCGGCGACATTCAGTCTGTTGGTGGTGACTTGTCAACGTTTAGTGGTCACATGTTGGTCTGCAAAGCAGTTCTAGACCAAGCTGGTAAAATGCTCTGGTTCTCATGGATGAAGTGGGAAGTGGGACCGATCCTGCGCAAGGTGTCGCTATTGCACAGGCTTTACTTGAGGCATTGCTTGAGACTGGATCGCGCGTTGCTATCACAACACACTATACGCAATTGAAGCAGTTGGCTGTCTCAGATGAGCGATTTGCCGTGGCTGGTATGCAGTTTGTTCGAGGGCGACCGACATATAAACTACTACCGGGAACGGTAGGCGAGTCGTTCGCTCTGTCGGTCGCGGAACGGGTCGGATTACCTATTTCGGTCCTTGAACGAGCAAATGAGCTATTGGATACAGAAACGCGTCAAATGGGCGACTTGATTAGAGAACTGGAAGACCAGAAAGCCACCCTTGAAGAACAAGCAGTTGAACTCGAGGAAAAGAAGAAAGAAATTGAGAAAATACAATTCAAGCTGAAGGAAGAGAACTTACGACTTGAAAAGAAGATGCTAAATGTACGAAGAGAAGAAGCGAAAGCATTCACGAAAAGTTGGAAGAAAAGGAGCAAGTTCTCGAGGACATTCTCCGTAAACTGAAGTCTGATCCTTCTGGCAAGGTAGTTGCAAAGAGCTGGCAAGATATAAAGTTTGTCAAGAGGATGCTCTCAATGAAGCAGAAAATGTCCCAAGTGTAATTGCTAGGAAAAATGCAGAGATGAAGGAGATGGACGAGGCTAGTGCAGATCTCGTTCCTCTCATTGAAATGCGAGATAAGCCAGCGCTCGCACCCGGTGACAAGTTAATAGTCTGCAAAAAAAGGCGCCATGTTTGGAAGAGAAGCGTCTTTCATCAAATCCTTAAGTGGACGTGTAGAAGTCAATGTCAGTGGAATGAACGTTAGCTTCAAACTAACAGAAGTTGCGCTCCCACCCTCGTCCAAGACAGCGCTTGTTGCGAAATACAACAAAACTCGCGGACCACAGAAAGGCAGCCAGACCTCGATATCGAAAGCTGCCGAAAGAGCACTCGACATTGAAACAAGTAGCGGTGGAAGCTCCAAGGGCAAGGTACAGGCGCCGCCAGAACCAGTGAGGTCAAGTGTTGCTATAAGGACACAATCAAATACAGTCGACGTTCGAGGTTGTACCTTGGAGCAAGCCAAAGACAAAGCTGAAACTGCGTTTAGTTCGTGTTTAATGTCAAACCGCTCGGTTGTCTACATTCTCCATGGGTATGGAACCGGTGGGATCTTACGAAATAAGGTCCGAAACTGGCTGAAAACATCGAGTGCGGTAAAGAATGGGCACCAGCGAGTGCCGAAGATGGTGGTGACGCCTTTACTCGGGTCGTTTTGAGATAATACGACTCTAATGCTCGTTCAGAACGGAACAAACAACAATTCCAAGTACAACTAGTAAAATAGACGCGCTATTAATGTCACTCTACGGCTACTACGTCCCAATCATGATACGGGACACGGACGAGACCATACAGTCTCTTACGATTGCTGGCATTGGACGCCTCCTTGTTTGTCTTCATCGTCACTGTCGTATTCGCTTTGATGAGAAACAGCGCCTCCTTTTCCAAAGTGGCGAAGGTCGGCAACATCCATGAAATGCTCTTCCACTTGCTCCGGGTCGAAATCTTCTTCAATATCAGCATCGGGAAGGATCTGTTTCAATTGTTTGATAGCTTCCGGTTCCAGCTTCTGAGGAATTTGACGTGAAAGGCAATGTAAAGATTTCCCTTGACGAAAGGGTTGCCGAGACTGGGCATACCTTCGTCTTTCACCATTGTAATATAGGGAGGGTCCGGCCAGACTCGGCGTCGGTAGTCTCGCACTCAATAATTTGACCCGGACGAGTCTTGATGACGACTTGTCGTCCATCCAAATGCTTTATTTTCCACGTGAACCCAGTCAGAGCTTGATTCAACGAGATATCCTTTGTCACCAACAAATCAGCACCCTTTCGCTTGAATAGTTCGTGTTCCTTCTCCTGAATGATAAAGTTGACATCACCCGTTTCCATTCCTGGAGTTTCATCTGCCATCCCACGGAATGTAATCTTTTGCTCATGCTTCATGCCCTTTTCAATGTGAACTTCCAATACTTGGCGTTCGGACTTGGTCTTTGCAGTGTTTCCTTGTCCCCACATGATGGGCATGCTCGCTGCATCTGTGTAATCATTCCGGGGCCTATAATTAGGAAGTTTGAGTGTCAGAAAAGCAAAAACAATAACCATTATTTTGGTCGAAAACGTGCGTATATGACTCACCAATTTGTCGGACTTCCATGATAGCACCACGACCGTCACATCGTTCGCATTCCTTGGCATCCCCAATGATCACCTTTCGATTGACAGCTAATTTGACAGTCTTTCCGTTGTACAAATCTTCCAACGAAACTTTGATCGGGTGATTGACCGAAGGCCCCTTACGAGGACCACGAGAACGCGCGCCTCCTCGGCCACCGCCGCCTCCAAAAACATGCTAAACAAGTCTTCTCCGCGCTGTTGTGCTCCACCTTCATCATCGACGCCCTCCAGACCATACTCGTCGTATTGCTTTCTCTTCTCCGGATCACTGAGAATCTCGTAAGCAGCGGAAATTTCTTTGAATTTATGCGCATCTCCGCCCTTGTCGGGGTGATGAATTTTGGAGAGTCGGAAGTAAGCCTTTTGATATCTTTTGCGAAGCATCTTTCTCTAGCTCGAGTGTCTCGTAGAGCTTGGTAGTATCCGGGGCTCGGCCGAGCCTCCACGACCTCCTCCAAAGCCGCCGCCGCCGCCGTGGGCGAAATGTTCAAACGGAATGCCTCCAAACATTGTGCGTATTTAATTTATGATGATAAAGCAGGCGAGAAAGAGAGCAATGTATCTACCGAATCCAAGTTCACACACAAGGGGAATTGTGCGAGTGCGTAGTGAATGGAAAAGAAATAATAACAACACAAGACAATAGTAAATGCTGCGTTCTACTTTTTCCCACAAGAGAGGCGCAAAACCTTTTCTTCCTCCTCATTTTCATCACACTCACGTAGACGACGACACTACTTTGGTGGACGAGAGGTTATTCGTGCAGGATGGAAAGCAGACGAACCCGTGCGAACTGTACTTACTGACGTATACTCGGCTGGAGGACCGTCTCGTCCGGGTGAATGAAATGGATGAATCTGATTGGCTCGTTGAGCGATGACGTATCTCGCTCCACCTTTACACGTGGAAGGGCGACCGAACAAACACACGTCTTTTCAATCTTGCGCCCGCGCCATCAGTGACATTATTTTTTTGGTTGAGGTTTCATTTTGTTCTTTTTTGAACAACAGCCAGCAGTGGTCATTGCTTTACGACTGCTATTTTCATTATGAATTACAACAAAGGAAGAAATCAATACCTGTGTTACCTTCTTATTGGATTTCTAGCACAGGTAATAGCCTTTACAGCTATCCAGCCGGCAAACAAGCTTCATTTGCAACGATCGAGTCGCTTGTTCGACAAGAAAGAAAGCAGTAATGTCGGAATTGACGACTTTTGGAAGACCTTTCCCGGTTGGAGTGACGAACAACCCACTACAGCTCCTGTCGAAAACACCAGCGGTCTGCTTCAGACGATTGAAGTCGTTACTGCACCGGTGCAAGATATTTTGGACGAGTATTCGTCGGGCTGGGCTCTGTCGTACGCGGACTTGACTCCGGACACTTCCGAGACGGCGCCGGGAAGAGTCTTTTGGCGACCAATTTAGCCTATCTGTTGGCTGGATTGGTGCTGCAATATCAGGGTGCGAATGAATTGGGGCTTGCGACAGATTTGTGCGCAGCCTTTTCCTTTCAGTATCACTACCAGCAGCTCGAAGTCACCAACACGGTGCGTGCTGCTTTGCTACTTGATTATGTGTTTGCAGCGTTTGCCATGGGACTGGCAACCTTCTATTTGGTCACATCTGTAGCAGTGGCTTCAATCTTTACCGTGAACGTTGCCGTTGCTGCAGGACTGGCTTTGGTGTCCTTGGGTTGCCTCGGCCTTTCTTGGAAATACGAATACGGTCAGCCCTATATGTTTTGGCATGGGTTGTGGCACTTGGCTTCGGCGGGTGCAGGATACGCGATTGGTGATTTGCACACTAGTTTAATGTAACAAAGAAGAGCGCTTTTTTCGGTACGACGAAGAATATAAAATGACCACATGTGTAACGGTAAATAGCTATAAATCTAATATAATAATATACAGGCTAACACTATGGTTGTCAAACATCTTCTCTATTATCCATGAAACCAAACGATTAAATTTGGCTTGGGCACGGGCGGGTAAACCTTAATGAATAACGTTTCGACATCACGCAACAAAGTCAAAAAAAATGCCGTGCCTGTTGCAGTTTGCAATGAATAGAATTGAAATAGTCTAGCACAATCAAAAGAGTTTTCACTGTTCGTTTCATTCTTTGCTTCAGAGCGAACAATTAAAACCCATGTCTTGCATGCAACGAGTCTCGGCACGTCCTAGAAGAGTTCGACGCTTCTCAAGTGTAGGAAAGAGCATTCCAAGGATAGTAGGTGATGAAGCCGACGATGAAGGACTGCTGATTTTACAGCTAGCATCCTATTATGAAAAGCAACAACCTGTTATTTTTCGAATGCAAAGTGATGCTCTGCACAAATGGGTAGACTGGGATTATTTAACAAAAAAAGTGGACGACAACTGGGTTGGTGAAGTCGAAATGGGTGCATACAATCAAGGACAACGCATCACCATTTCATTCCGCGAGTACATGGAATATCTGAAGCTTTGGAAGCAGCACGAAGAAGAAAAGCGGGTCACCCATTCCCAAAGAGCACATACTTTATATGGCACAGAATGATTTACCGGCTTCTTTGCACGACGACATTCGTTTGCCGAGCATTGCGTTTGCCGAGAACAAATGGTACAACATGCACTGGTGGGTGGGTCCTCGGGAAACCAATTCGCCTTTGCACTTTGATGCGCTGGACAATTTTCTCCTACAAATTGTAGGGAAAAAGTCGGTTGTTTTATTCGATAAGAGTCAGGCAGCTGATTCACTCTATGCGGGGAGTCGATGGGGCCAGCAAGCCAACACGAGCGCAGCCGATGTCTTTGATCTCGACCGAAGCTTGTATCCGGATCTGGATCTTGAGCAATGCTACATGGCGAGACTTGAACCGGGAGATGCCTTGTATATACCATCCAAATGGTGGCACGCGGTCCGCTCGCTCAGTTTCAGTATCTCCGTAAATGCTTGGTGGAGATGATGCTTCCTTCGGATGAAAAAGAATACGAAAATTGCTATCTATTTTACAAAACTATGCTAAACTACACATTTGTGCTACGATTGAACTGTTCCCACGACCGTTTCGGATTGCGTTCGACTCACAGCAATCTCCGATCCAACAGGAACTCGTTCTTCGTAGCCTCCGACTAGCATAGAGTCGCCATCCCGATACCCAACATTTTTGCGGTCATAAATCTCCATGAGTGAACCTTTCACTTTCCATCCAGTTCGCAATATTTGATCCACACCTTCTTCGGTCGCCAGATTTCCCAGTCTTCTTTTCTCGATCGTGCGGCATTCCGCAGGCGTGCTGTCTGCGACAAACAGAATGTACCCATCACAGTCGTCAATAAAAGAGCCAATCCGCTGTACCGTCTCCAATTCCAAGCAGTGACATCCAAAACAATCTCACCGGCAGTTGCACTCATCGGAGGTTTGATTGCTCCCAATCTGGATGGTTCGCTCGTTGGACTCGGTGAAGGAAATATTGTTGGGGTGAGCGGGGCTGCTTCCGATTCGGGAGAGTGGAGGGCGTACGTCGGCGACAAATCGCACTCGAGTCCATAGCACGGCGTCATATACACGCAGTCGTCGCATGGACGCGGTGGATCCATCTGCATGTCATAAGTAACCCTTCCATCTGATGTGCAAAATCACTGATTGACTTCAACTTGCTTTCCGTAACTTCAATCCAACCCATTATATCCTCAAAGCCTGTTTCCCGGTCGCTTCATCGAGCGGGTCAATTGTACCAGGAATGTAGCAGAAATACTTGAAGGAGTATTGCCACCACCAGCGATTTTCATCGATCCGTACAAGACTGGGTTTGACTTTGTAGGACATGATATCCGCCTGAATTTCGTCCGAAGGTCGACCCCAGCTGTATTCCACGTGATCTGTCATGATTCGGTATTGCGGGAAAGCATCATCCAGTGCTGCCGTGAGGGCATCATCCAATGCATTTCCTGTGCTTTGCCAGTTCGGTGGTAAAGTCATGAATATGGAAAAGCGGAAAAGTTTCCGACTGCCAAGTCCGGTGCCACTTCTTCTCCGTACCCAGAAGAGTTTCTGTCACTGCTTTCTCCGCAAAGACGAGAAAATGCGTCGTAATCACCGTTGATAAATTCGCTCGCTCGTTCAAGCCATGTTTCGCAATCAGTGTCGTTGTCTGTATTGATCTTCTCGGGGTCTACCGGTGGCATTGACCGACTTGCTTCGTATTGATCTTCTAGTTCCTCGACATGCACGTCGTCATCGGCGATATCGTCATTATCGTCAGTCTCGTTCTTTCTGTCTTCCTCGTCCTCGTCGTGTTCTGAAAGAACTTGAACAGAATTGTAGGATTGCTGATTATTATTGCCTGTACTTCCCGAGTCTTTGCAACACGAGCAGAGTTAACAACGATCTCGTTTTCCGGATTCTCCGCGGCACTTCCGCCGTGTTGTTGACTAGTTACATATCTTGATAATAATATGAAATAAACGAGCCATTTTGTTGAGTTTCTATTATTATTATTCCACATGGTTGTCCTTCACGTTCGATTGATTTATTGATTTCACGGTAAATGCGCGAGCGGGGGGTGACGGCAGCAACCAGCAGCAGCAGGATGTAGACCAAATCGTGCCTGTTCCTTGTTCCTTGGCCTGTTCCCAGCGAGCGTCTGTCTGTTGTAGAGTACACCTTGGAAGGCAGAGGTTGTTTTACTCTTAACGGAAAAGCAGTCACGACTCACGACTAGCACTAAGTGTGATGCGCCTCACCGGTACCCATTTTCCGAGAGGACGAGGAAGGAGATAAGAACGCAACGGTCCCCAAATAATAACAACACTTTTCTTTTTTTTCTTGCAACGACTTTACTAAAAAGTCAGTTTGAGATCAAACCGTACATTCAAAACAAATAGACCACAGCGAAATGTCGTTTGTTGCTCGACTTGCCTACTCGCATTCGAGTCGTCCCCGTATTCGTCAAATTCGGTCGCTCGCTACCAAACTGTCGCATCAGGAACGTGAAACCGCGTTGAACAAGCTGCGTGGCAAGGAGGACCGGATTCATGGAAGCCTGTACGTAGCCATTATCATGTATGCTATTTTGTCAGCATTTCATTCTCATTGACTTTTTCCTTACCGTTAGGCACCAAATCGCGATGCCATTCAAAAGACATTTGTGTTTGCTGATTTCAAGCAAGCATGGGATTTTATGGCTCGGACGGCCGAATTAGCCGAGGAAAAGGATCATCATCCGGAATGGTTCAACGTTTACAATACTGTGGAAGTGACATGGGCAACTCATGATGCAGGTGGTGTCACGGAAAAGGTAAGGCTTGTTAAACACGTTATTCACTATTGTGCTCCCTCTTCACCGATATTCTAAATTCTAACAACGAATTTGAATCAGGACATTGAAATGGCTAGAGCGATGGACCAAATTGCACACAAAGTACTTCCTGGTGAACAGCAGTCATAATCATTGTTGTACAGTCCAACGAAAAAAATTATTCTGTTCAAGCGTCACGTGCTATTGAGTTCTTAATCAGATGAACGTCATCCCACCCAATTACTAGCAATTGATCATTCTTTCGCTGCCTACTTCACACATGAGCAGAGACTGCATCGCATTGCTATCATCGAAAACTAGTTATCCTCGCCGATAAAGTAATTTCTCTTGTCAAAATCTTGCTGTAGTCTTCCTGTTGTAGCGTTCGTCGAAGATTGAAAATCGAAGCAGCCACGTCACGACTGGCCAGTTGCTCCGACGCTTGCGCATACACATCCTCACTGTTGTCAATTTCGCTTTCAAAAGCTCAAACAATCCCCTCCTTTCCCATTCTTCCTGCTCCGAAAGAGCCGCCATTCGTTCGCCGTCCGCCAGCACCAAACCCTCGGCGTTCTTTGACTTAATGACCCTTTTCGGTTTGCAGCAACTTTTCGAGTGTTTGCAAAAAGGGTAGTTTCTTTCCGATTCTTCCTTGGGCGGATTTTTCAAACTGGCTTCTTTGGCTGCCAGCTTGGCTTTTGATTTCTCCAGCAGCTCTTTTGCCCTCAAAAGTCCTTTGTTGATTTCGTCGTCTGGAGATAGCTTTAATACACTGCTGGAGGAATGAACTCGGTATGATACACGCGTTGTATAAAAGGCAGATACTGTAGAGGAAGGTATCAGTGTCAACGCAAGAAAAAGTATTAGCATTTCGAGGACAGTGTTGTCGAGTCTTGTTCGTGTCCTTGAGGAAAGGACTTTTGCGACGAGGACAGCTGCATATTACTCTGTAGTCCTGAAGGTTGTAGCGACGATCGAATATATTATGCTTGTGCGATGGCGCTTGCTTCGTCTTGAGGTCTTGCAACACAGTTGAAATAATGATGTTTGTCATGCAACGCCGCAAGTTATTGCGATGCGCTTTTGCTTTTGCTGCCGTCCCATTCCAGCACTCACGGGTGACTGACGCACGACCATTCATTATACGTCAGAAATAGCATTAACCCTATCGATATGGGGAATGGTAATGTTTACCAGCCAGTAATGGTAGAGGGTCATCCGAAACAAACCGAACGAACAGTCAGTCAGAAAGAGCCAGAACGTTCGAGTGTTTGAGCGGAGCACTGACTCAGACACCCTTCATCCCTTCATCTGCTAAATATCGCACCGAAACACATCACGGCATAATGTTATGAGTTACCAACGTGACCTTGTTTTGGAAGAGGGATGACCTCTGACAGCGACTTGTAGAGTCACGTGCGTGTTGCGTCATCATCGTCGTGCACCGCCGCTGAACGCATAGGATCGCATCAGCAGGAGCATTTCCAAAAAAGCTCGCTCTTTATCGTTCTCTTGTCAGTAATCATCTCATTCACAACAACGACACCCACAACACGTCGGTTATCTCAGAGTCAGTAGTTGATTGATTGGTTGATTGATTGCAGTCTGCAAATTCGTATTCCAATACTCTTATATTTCTGCTTTCCGAGCCACATTTACAAACGATAAACATCATGAACTTTTCCAGAACTACCTTGCTTTTACTTGCCCTTACAGTGCCGGCATCTGCTTTCACAGCCTCCAAACCGGCTCATGTTTCGAGCACAGCTCTTGCTACTAGTACGTTGGGAGATGCCGGCTTGGATGCTGCTATTCAACGAGAGGTGAGTGATAAATGTAGACTAGTTTCGGTCAATCAAGAAAACGAACCCTTTTCTCACCCACAATTATTTTATCCGTCAATATCTTCCTTATACGCAGCTCAACTACAAACCAGGTGAAGCCGACACTGAATTTGCTAGACGATACAAACATCTTGTAGGAAAGAAAGTCAAGACTGTCGGAGAAGCCTTTGCTGATTTTACCAAGCTCCTCGGATTTACGATCAACCCCTTGTACAAGAACATGGTCACGGACTTGGTCGGAACGACCCATTTGAACGTTGTCAATGCACGATTCACCCGTGACCCTCTGTGGAGTTTAGAATTCTTTCCACCTGTGACTTGTTGCTCAAGAACTATCCCGAGAAGGATGTTGGTGAGAAGATTGTGTCGTCCCTCTTTCAGTCGGTCGGTCTAAATGAAGCCGAAATTCGTTCGGAAGCCGCCATGATCAACCAATGGGCGCAAGGAAAAGTCGCGCAGAGATTGAAGCTGCCTTGAGTGGGGAGGGTGACTCTCCGTTGGCATCCATTGCCAAGTCCGTCAAATCGGATGAGTTCTGGATGTACAGTCGGTACTTCGGGCTCGGTCTTCTCAAAGTTATGGACGACGTCGGTATTGAAATGGACAAGGATGAAGTATACCCCGTCATGGAAGATTGGGTTGGCAAGAGACTTGGAAAATCCTATCTTACTGCATGTGTAAGTAACTGCTGGTGGACTTTGAAACTGATGGTTTTTCGCTTCTCGCGTTTCACTCATTTTGTTATTCGTGATTTTGCAGGCGGATAGCGACCTCTTTTCAGAATCAAGGACAAGCTAGATATGATGGAGACTATGATGAAGGAGATTGAAATCCGTGAAAAGAAGCGAATGGCGGAACGATTGGAGGAGAAGGCTGAAGCAGCCATGCGCGCCGCAGAGCGAGAAGAGAAGATGCAAGCCGAGATCGCAGCCGAAGCTGCCATGAACAGAGAGCGAGTTGTTGAAGGCTAAGTAGTCATCAGCTTCTGGTTTCACCTTCTTAAATGAGATTCAGTTTATACAGCATCGTTGGCAATCGTCACCACTAAACCGCACACAAGCCAATTTATGGTTTTCTTCTGACAATGATAACCTATTATTAGTCCAATACAATCATTATTAATTACCTGACGCTCTGCTATTACCTTATTTTTGACTTTCAGTTTTGGTATTTCCAAAATTCTCTTGACCATGACGAACACCCGCTCCAGCCATTTCTGCAATATATGCCGAGTCCCGGGGCTCATCTATTCCGAGTGCTTCTCGGGCTTCTGCCATGAGAAAAACACTCCCACAAATTACTACAATCTCGTTCTGTGAGGCAGCGGCGGCCTCTAATGCTGAACGGACTTGTTTCGTGATGGAAGGGTCTTCTCTGTCGTAGTTTGCTTCGCCCAGCTGGGGTGCCTTTTCCAGGATTTGTTCCACTTTGGCGGCCCTCGGATGGGCGGCTTCGACCAAATGAATTCGGGAGATGTCACATTCTTGTAATATGGAGTTTGCACACAAGTTCAAATCCTTATCCGAGGACATGCCCACCACCATGCGATACGATTTATCCGGGTAGGTTGCTTTCAATTTTGTGAGCAGATATTCCATTGCCGGTGGATTATGGGCAACGTCTAGTATTACAAGGACACCATTCTCGAGAGTGATTTGTTCGAATCGACAAGGCGGCCGCTGTGACGTTCCTTTGGCAATGTGTTCGTCGGATATTGACAGGGCTGAATTTTCCTTCAGCAATAGCTTCACGGCAGCCGAAGCAATACGTTCATTCTCTTTGTCGTAATCTGTTTCATCATCATTCCCTCCTACCAGGTCTCCACAAGTATAATAATGAAGTGCTCCCTTTTCCTTGGCGCGCTGCCGCAGTACTTCATGAGGCACATGAGGTCCTACCAAAACGGGACGACCTGGCTTGATGATACCGCCCTTTTCGAGCGCGATTAATTCAACGGTATCACCCAAAATTTTCGTATGCTCCAAGCCAATGGAAGTAATGACGGACAGAGATGGAGCTTTGATAACATTGGTTGAATCCAAACGTCCTCCCAACCCAGTTTCCAATACAACAGCGTCTACATGTTGGTCGACAAAGTACCAAAACGCCAGGGCTGTCGTAATCTCAAAGAATGTCGCGGGAATGTCCTCATCTTTGCAAATCTTGTAAATCAGAGGTAATCCTTGAATAACTTCCTTTTCAGTAATAAAGTTCCCATTTACTTGCATGCGTTCACGAAAGGAAGAAATGTGGGCGACGAGAATAATCCAACCTTTGTCCCGACAGTTCCAACGTTTTCGCAATCTTGAAAGCAACACTTCCCTTTCCATTCGTTCCAGCAATGTGTACTACAGTAGGAACTGTATCAATCGGATTCCCCAACGCCGAATGCAATTGCTCAATGTTCGCCAGGCCCATTTTGACGGGGTGAAACATGTTGGTTTCGTACAAGCGGCGGACCCAGTACTCGTACTCGGAGACTCCGGTGGGGCGAGTTTCGGGCATGATGGAATGAAACTTGGAGGAATGCAAAATTGGGAGAGTGTGGCGGTGCAGAGAACGAAGCATGAACGCTTCAATTGGGTGGGTAGTAATAAAAGAGGAGAGGATGACGATAAACGGAAAGCAAATCAACTTGGAACGCATTCCGCTTCTTCCGGTGTGGAAAGCGAGGGCACTGATTAACGCTGTATGCTTTACACAAGAGCTGGAACTACAATGACTTCCTTCTTATTTTGGAAACAGCGGCAAAATAAATAATGATGGGCGATGGACGGCATCGCACATCCTCGTTTATAAATGTGAGGAGAGAGGAGGCCTTACATCTTCCTTACTTAGAGATGAGGATTTTCAGGCTTGTGGCCTGAACTATGCATCTTCTGCGTAGTCGTATAGGGATATGGCTTGTCCATTGCTTCTTGCTAGAGCGCCGCTGACGCCAGGCAAAACTGCCGACGAATGCCGAAAAGAAGCGCGAATTTACTTCCACCTTCCACCGTCTTCATCATGATACCTCGTAAATACCTGGTACAATAACGAATGAATCCTGTTTCCCTCCATAGCTCTCTTTAGAGATTTGGTTAGGATTTGGCATTATTCATCGTTTGATATTCTCTGTTTTTTGGTCCCTGAGAGATTTTTCGGAATACTGCTAGAAACGTAGGCGATGCCCGTCGCTTCCATTACGGAAAGATGACAATGAAAAACTCGGTTGTTTTTCTTGTTTTACTGAGCAACGCTCCATTCCTATTTGCGCAAAACAATACTGATACAGAAGTCCCTCTTTATCGGGTGAACATTTGCGTATCACCGTCGCACAGCAGGACGGATTTGTAGACGTAACGGGTACTTCCTTTTCGGGCTATTGTATCTCGCTGCTCGATCGCCTCGCCAAACGAGCGAATTTTACCTATGAATTGCGACTGCCCAGTGGCAAGGGGCCTTGTGCGAACACAACAATACGAAACGACCACCGTACGATCCCTACTATCGCCAGCAATATCTCTGTGGTCAGTCCGATGTCAATGATGTGCCTTTCTCCGAATATACAACCGACATGTATTTGAGTCTGTATTACATTACTCCGGATCGCTTGAGAGTGAATCAATTCACAGTGCCGTTTCATCCGCCGACAAGTGGAAGTTTGACCATGTACGGAATCTCCACCCGTATAAATACATTCGATGATTTGCTGCGGCTCCAGAAAAGTGGGAACCATGGACCTGTTTGTATACAACAGAACACGGCTCAAGAATCGTACATGACAGACAGTTTTCCGGATTTGGACATGGTAAGGATACCAGGTGGTGACCAAGAATTTTATCGCGCTTTAGAGGAAGGTATCTGTGATTTGATGATTGCAGAGTATCCAGTTGCAACACGGTTTGTTTATTTGCAACATCAAAAGGGAAAGTGTCATGTCCGAGGAAAGGTATGAAGTAATCGTTTCTTGCGTGTGCGGCTGACTTCGACTAAAATATCCTCACTTGATTCTGCACTGAAGCCTGTCGGGGTCATAGGAAGTCCTTTCGATTTTGGATTCAATCAGTTTGCGATTGGCGTTCGGAAAGATATTCCATTAGAAACAGTCTACACTCTAAATTTTGGCTAACGACGTTGATGGGATGCCCGCCTTCGGGAAACGAGGTTGGTCTTTGTCGAAGTAAAAATGACAGTTTATCTTTCCTTTATGCGAAGATCGGTGGATCGGGTGGAAACGAATGTGGATACGTAGCGTTTCCTCATCGTGGGGACGATCGCTTCTTGTCTGCGGGTGCAATAGCCGGTGTCGTTCTTGGTGTCGTTGCCGTCTTGGCTACTGCGTTGACATTTGTATTCTATCGAAAATCATTAAATCAACAGAAGCGGTACAAAAGAGGTTAGTCCAGCAAATCGCTCGCAATCTAACGATAGGGCCTTCGCCAGGATGCATCCCGGCAGATGAATTGGCGAAAGAAATTGAACATATCGGGGAAAGAAAGGGACCATCTCGAAGCAGGATCTCGCAAAGTGGATGAACGACGTCAAACTTACTTTCTTGTCGGAGAAGGACTTTGACGCGCTGTGGGGAGCCATGGACATTGATGGCAAAGGTGAAGTGGATGCCATTGAGTTCATTACCTTCTTGAGCTGTTGTGGAGGCGAGTTTGAAGAAGTGTATACCGAACAGCAAAATCTTTCGAAAGTGGAACGACTAAAGTTTGCTGCGAGGAGACTTGAGAATTTCAACGAGGTTGGAGAAGAAGGTGTACGCCGGATCGAGAATCGCATGGAACGGAGGTCGCGACAGGGGTACTCATTCTCAAACCAAGCGAGTTATTGAATGGGGAGGAAGTCGAAACTGGCAGAAGCATATTGAGAACGTTTCGAAGGCGTTTTCCGAGGCAATGGATGAAAGCGAGTGATGAAACTTTGCGAGTGACATATTGTAATGTAAATAATATACAGTAGGCGTTGTAGCGTCCATTCTCTGTAGATTCAAAAAAGCCAACGCTAATCTTGTGATGCTTTACCATTTTTTGAAGGTAGGTCGTTGTATTTTACTATCGTCGAGGATTGTCTCTCTACTAAAGGAACCTAGCTACGGAAACTCCTCTCATTCCTATTTATTCTTGCCGTCCGGAGTCCAGTTACCAAGGACACATAGCTTACCAGTAACCCTATTAACTAAATACCAGTCATAAAAGAATGCTACATGTCTTCAAATCGTACATCGGGAGCAAGGGATACCCACTGAAGTCAGCTCAAAGAATGGGTTCATTGAATGCAGAAACCGTGCAAAATAAACTGCTAAGATGAGCTCTAATAATAAACACATTTTAGGATCAAACATGTGTGTAAATATCTATCACTGACATTATGTAGTTTCCTCAGATTCCCATTCTTTGGCAGTGAATACGCGTTGTATAAGGGAACATGAAACTGAGTTACGCAAGGTTCTCATCCAGTTATTGTTTTCGTTCTGGAACATGAAGATCCTGCTATTTTCTATGCGTTCGCTAAGTAAGAAGAACAGCGTATGTAGGACATAAAGGGTGCGCGATTCGCAAAAATTTCTGAAAGCATGTGATGAACTACTTTTATTGGTCCATGTCGATGCCTTCACCAATCGCCCAATCGCCATCGACGAGATTCATGAGTAGTTCGTCTGCGTCTCCTCCCCACATTTCTTCTGGAACAACATTCAAATTTTGAGGCAAGAAAGATGATTTTCTTGCGTGTTTCGTTTCCGGACCGCCCTGGTATTCAGAGTCCAGGAGAGGGCATTGAGTGACGTTGCTGCCTCATGGACTGGAGCTTGGATTGGCGCACTGATTGGAGCGCTGGGTACGGAGATTGGCTGGACGGATTCGTGAGAAAATATTGCATCGACGAGACGGGTGTTGGGGCTGGAAGAACCATTTTGCCGCAAGCGAGAGAAGCATACGATGGCACAGGCGCAGCTGGAATGATTTTCTTAACAGGGCCCAATACTCTGTCAACCAGCTCCGAAGCGGTGTGCTGCGCTTCCTCCGGATTCAACGGAGGCAGGTGAACACGCTCTTCTTCGCCTTCCTCTCCGCCCATTCTCATCTCAGCCATGCCTCGTTTCAAAGATCCGGTCGAAGCAAACGAACTCTCGCGAGAAAGTCCTTCTTCTTTTCATTCGCACATCCGAGAGACTCAAAAGTGGTCGTCGCGATAGTTTCTTGACTTCCTTGGTAGCCACTGCAAGAGACTCAGGTGGGGGACGCTCTTCAGCACACCCTGTAGTCGATGATTAACAATGTACAAGTTCACAGCCTCATGCTGATTCTTGGACAACTTGAATTCGGGGTCTTCCTTGCGCGGCATGTGGGAAAGTCGCTCTTTCAGATTTTGACGATTTCGCGTTGACCACACGGCCAGCTTGAGCCGCTGTGCGGGCGAGAGAACCGACTGAGAAGCGCTCTCTTTCACCAACGCGGTTTATCAAAGCTTCAATAGCGTCGTGTACCGACTTCATGGTTTTCTCGGCGGCAAAGGCGGTATGTCGGTGTAGCCATGACTCGGGCGTTTGAAGCAGTGTGCGCTGGTAGCTTCGCACCTTTTCCTCTTGCTCGTAGGACAGCCCGACTTCATTGCAAAATAGAGGCCACATGGATTGCAAAGGGGTCACTCTATCTGTACCGGCGGTCAACATCTGGTGAAAGAAGGAAGGTTGTTAGTTCATGTGAATTTAACATACAGAAAACACACACAAGGAATTCTTCCAGAACTTACTCGTTCACCAATCCGTGCAGCCGAAAGCCGCTCGCTGGCTGCTCTTCCGCCTCGAAAGTACGCATCGTTCTGCAGAGAAAGCCACAACGTGAATTTCGTCGAAGGAGGCAAGACAAAAGATTGCAATTGCTGCCAGTGAAACGTGTTCACAACACGCAATGCGTGGCTTGTCCTGGACAAGCCCTTCTCGAGCACTTCGAGTTTGTCGAGCGTGGGCGATTCCGTCAGAATACCAACTCGCTTCTGATGAATGGTCCAGACGGCACGTGACACATGCTCTCGGCGTCCACGATCGACTTCTCGGCTCAGCTGATTCACATTCTCTTCGAGCACCTCAAGATACTGCTTGCGTCTTCGGCGACTCAAGCGAGCGGATTCGCGGTTTCGTTCGAGGCGTTTTGTCTGCGCTTTACCGTATTTTCTTCTCCATTGTTATTTGTACCTTCGACTCGTCCTTTCGCTGAGTTTCTGCGACGATTTGGGTTCGCTTTGCTCTTTTCAGCTTGACCAGACGCTGCGGTAGCAGCTTGTGAAGGAGCCGGCATGATCGGGGTTGTGATTACCCGAGGAAAGTTCTCTTGCGTGATATCCTTCATTGGTTGAGCTAAGGGATTAGGCGTTGTCGAAGGAAAGAAATCAAGCTGAGGACTTCCACTATTGGTGCTCATGGAATCGGTAGGATCTGGAGATAATCTCCCCGTCCTTCTTTCATCAGGTCTGGAGATGGAGTCCTCGAGTCAAGTGCGGCTGTGGGAGGATGCATTTACGGAGCTCCAGCAGCAAGAGCAGTCACAAACTATTGCTTGTTTACAAGTAAGTAGACAGATAAGATTACACGGAATCTTTTCGTGGCTTGATTCTATTCGCTTTGATTGATGGATATTCTCAATAGGGAAACGTTTTCGCTGGTGGGCGGAAGTGGTTTCACAGGCGTGTAGATTTTCTACGAGAAAGCAACGGAATTGAAACGACGAAGTACGATTTGCTTCAATCGTCATCCAGCAAACAGCAAACAGCAAAACAAGGAGCCGAAACGATCCGGCCTTTGTTTCCTTCCACTTTCTACACCATAGTAAATTGGGACACAGGAGGAAAGACACACACAGGGAAAATTTTGACAGAAAGTATCCATGTTTTCATTAACAATATCGCAGAGGTACCGCACACGTCATGCGTAAAACCTACGTAGAATTTCTACCAGCGCCGGGCAAACTCGAACACGTCATTCCATTGGACAGCGGAGTTGAGTGCCGGATCGTTCGAATGTGCCCTGATTTGTATTGCCTTGTACACTCATATCGCACATCGCCGAGCATTTCTTGAATCGTGCTGAGTGTAGGAACTATTTATTTTAATAATTAATGAAACCATTCTAAACCGTTGGCTATAATTCTGTGATCTATGGTTGTTTCGCATTTATCGGATCTGGTGGTTGTCGGACGTGCTCACTTTCTGTCAATGAAATTATTGGTACTGTACAGTACCAGGTACTACTTTACACCACCTTTGGTGCCTCAATTAGGTCGGGTACGGCTCAGGTTATAGTCTTCAAACGAACCAGGCCCAGCTAATGCTGCGGCCAAAAACTATAATTGGCTGGTTTCGTCGCAGGCGCATATACAGAGCGATAATTTCAGCTGTTATAAAGCATGATTAATTAGCTTGTGGTGGTGGCATCAAGCTTGTTGGACAGGAGACTACGTACCAAGGATCCCATTGGCCAATCATCTGGCAACGGATCGTCGACTGCACGTTGCACTAGGCGTCTTGCATCGGCCTCGTTTATCTGCATCAATAGTGTCCCTAAGAAGAGCGCATCTTTCTTCCCTTGTTCGTCAAGGCGCAAACATTCACTTGCTAGTTGTCGAACGGTTTCTATCCGACCGTTAGCGAGCAGATAAGCACCAATCGCTACAGTCATACTGGGAACACCGGTTTCTGGTCCAAAAATACTCGCAACAACGCCTCGACCCATATCGACCATCCGTAGACCTCGCACTCCGTATGTTTCGGTTACATTTTCAAGTCGGTCCACGTCGCCGTATCTCATGCTAAGGTCTATCACTGTTTCGAGAGATAATCCATTTAAGTGACGAAGAGCCAATGGTCCGTGGCCGCGGCGTTCCAGAAAGTAGGCTAGGCCTTCGTGTGCGGTTTCGTCAAAGGCGTGTATCCATTGAACAGCTCGTTCGATTTGCCCCGAGGCGAGCAATGTGCCTAAACGTAGTAAAGGATGCTCAAGGGAAACTGCATAAACACCGCGGAGTGTCGAAATCATAAGGCTACCTGCTTGATAACCCAGAATAACAGGTTGAACCAAGGGAAGAAGAGCAGGATCAGGTGCCAAGGGATCTGTAAACTTGGCGTCGTTGAGCTTGGACATGACAGCTGATATGTCAGTCGATGCCAATAGATACGAATCCATAAGAGAAACGTCGCCTGTCAGGTTTCCAAGCATTACGCAATGGACGGAGTTCCACGTGCAACAGTAAAGTACCCCGTGTACGAATCGAAGGCTGGTTACGGGTGCAAGTGGCTGGGAAGGAGATGAGATTCGAGTATTCCCTAGCATGCAAAACTCGGATCCCTCTAAAATGTACACAGACACTCGACTTCCAAGTGATATGGCGCACAAACAACCGTCATCATCCCAAGAACACAGGTCAGGATACGGCAATGTTGGGCCTGTGGACAAATAGTTTTCAGCGGTGTCGCTATCACCTTTGCGTCCATAGAATTGGGCGAAACCTTCATCTGATTCACCGTCTTCTGGTCTACAAGCGACGCATAAGACTGGTCCACCAAAAGAGCAGTAGGAATATTTCCATGTCTTCCGCGTAACGATAGAATTCCCAAACTTGTATTCGAAGCAGGTGAAAAGACATGCCCAACGCAGAACTTTGCGTATCATTCACATGCAATTGAAAAGTTCAACGCGTCGTTTTGACGACTGCTTCGATGAGGTTGGCGGTGGCGATGCTATTGAAGCTGTGCTGACGCTAATCGCTACCGAGCTGTCCTCGTCATCAAATGTTTCTTCGTCTTTTGATTTCCGATTCTTCTTTCCGAAAAGTCCAAAAGCCTTCTTGGTGAACGCCTTTCCTCCACTTTTGAGAGAAGATCCAGTACCTTTGCAGCTACTTTAGCCATGGGGTGGTAAGAACTTTCATGGCTGTCCTCGGCTTCATTGCCTGTGGATCTTCGGTATCGTTGCCCTGTGCCAGCATTTGCTCCCATCCAGGCACATGCAATATAGCATATACATCGTTCTCGCCCACCCAACAAAAGTCTGCAACTCCATTCCCTTTGGCCACACAAGGAATTGCACTAGTCGTGGATGGTGTTGAACCGCGTGCTTTTCCCACTTTTTCCAGCAAAGTACCTACGTGCACTACTTCGTACCGAAAATCAGCTGGCCAAACGATGGCAGCGTATAAACCAGATGGGCTTGCATGAATGCTGTATGAGCTGGCTCGAAACGGTCGCTTCCCGGCTTCACCGGGTAAATCCGTAGGCATGGGACAATCGTATACATCAACTGGACCTTTTGCGGGCATGGCTCCCATAGGATTCGTAGTCAACGAGTCAAGTGATGCGTAGACGATCTGAGAGTTTCGGACCAGCAAAGCAGCTTTCCGAAAGATCCTATATTCGCGCCGAAATGTAAATGCCGCGGTCCACCAAGAAACGGGAGAGCCACGTCAAGAACCAACAACCCAATGTTGGTGGCCACAACGAGCTGATTGCAAGTCGGTCCGAGGGAATGAGTCTTGATAGCATGAATACGGAGCGAGCTGAAAGGATAATCAGCTCCAGAAGTTTCACCACCCGAATGCATCCACTCTTCCAAATCCATGCCCTTGTCTCGAAGTAATAGGTCAGCCAAGCGTACACTAAGAATCGGTGAGCCTTCCATTGTTTGCGGACGGTGTTGATAAGGATCACGCAAATTGGCCCTTGCAAAACAAGTGTACTCGTATTCGGCGCCACTGCAATTGTGATTAGTGTATGTTCATGATCATCACCAAAGGCAGCAGCCGTCACGCCGCTCGGGTCAATCATGGCACTGCTTGTTCCAGATAAAACCTTGAGCGTCGGTTCCGGTTTCAATGAGCCCGCACTCCCATCGAGTTGCACAAACTCGTTATTTAGTGCTTGTAAATTCCAAATATGCATGACAGGCTGAGCTTGTTGCGGCTGCGGGCCTTTTGGATGACACCAAAAGATCCAATCTCTGTGCGGATCATAGGTCAAAAGTGTATGTTCAAGGATCGGGTCGACATTTTCCGGCAAACCGCCAGAGAATCGTGCCAGCGGTGGACGAATTTCCAAGCTCGAGTTGATTATTTCCAGCTCAATCAAATAAGCAACTCCAGTCTTGGTTACTGTAATCATTCGACGTCGAGAAGTACCAGCGATTTGCCACGTTCCGCTGTAGGGATTGGCAGCCTTTAACTGGACTACGCAATCCCTTTTCCCATACCCTTTATAGATTTGATTGTCTGTTGCGATTCCCGATCAAAGCATTTGAGCGTTCCATCATTGCATCCGACCAACAGCCAATCTTCTGTCAATGGTAAAACGTTCGAGCTTGGTGTGACTCAAGTGATGCCTCGGAGAGGTGAGCCATGATCATGGACTGTTCGTGCGCACCCGACGCGCTTTTACTTTTTCGTAATGGCCACACTTCCATTTGTTGCTTCCCTCGACGCAAATTCAACACAAGTATCCGAGACTTTGTTTGAACCATCAAACCTTGCCATCGTCCAGTTGTTTTGCTTCTCGCTTCGTCCATCATACCGCTCCAGAACAATGTAACAGCATCGTAAAATTCGAGACTGACGACGTCTCCTAGTGTATTTGCTGTCGCCGCCCACTTGGAAGAGTCCGGTTCGTGAAACGCATGCGCCGCAAGATCCGTCCATGATGCCATGAACAAAACTTGCTGTGTGACAGTATCTTGTACGCAAACGCATTTCTGCACGCTCGTCACTTCGGGTTGCACTATATATGCCACGCGACTTTGAGATGCATGAAGTACAACATGTTTGGGTATTGCTTTCCGATTTATTAGATTGGAAGAAGAAGAAAGCCGGCTGCAATCATGTCGAGCTTGCAACGTGAGGACAGCCGAGTTCAGTAAAGTTTTCGGATTGTTGCTGGCTCCGAGCACCGGCGTCAATCCAGGAGTAACGAGTACCTTTTGAGTCGAATTGTAGGAAAGTTAGGAGAAGAAGACATGCTTTATTCGCCGTTTCATTGTGTTTTGCAAAGGACAAAGATCGATTTGCTGCAGAATGCGAAAAATCATCATCTTCTTATTGTCGTCGAAGTTGGTAAATCGTATCGGTACTCGTGGTTGAGCTAAGCACACCGCAGAATGGTTTTACAAATTAATAATCATAACCAAGATAATTTGCTCTATTGTTATTTATTCTAACAGCGCAGCAACATCCACGTTAAAGACGCGAAGGTTCCCATCATCACTGGCTGTCATAACGATCGACGACTTTCCACCATTTGTGAACTGAACACTGAGATCGTTCAATACCTCCGTGCTGCCGGTCAGTGTCTGAAGTAACTGCCCATTGCGTGCGTCCCAGAGACGAACCGAGCCATCCGTGTAGCTCGTATAGACAAGAGCGAGAGTAGTATGCCATTGCAGTCGAGTGATTCCTCCCGTATTCCCTTCTGGACGACAGACGTGTCGACATTGTGCATCGTTCGCCAAATCCCACACTTTCAAAACACCATCGACACCACCAGTAGCACACCAGTTTGGATTTCCGGGCGAAAATGCTACTGTTTCGACGCTGGTAGGTAATTCGGCGAATTCGTCCGCGTCCTTTGGTATTTCGAAATGACGCAAGCTGTTGACAACCTTTAACGTCCCGGCGTGACATACATGAGCTTGACCATCCTCAGCTCCAACAATCACCAGCAAGCCATCTACTCCACCGCCCATGGCCATACTCGTTAACGGCGCTTCCAGTCGAAACACATGCTTGCTTTTGCCCGACTTGGGTGCCCACACTCGGACCGTGCCGTCCGAACTCGCAGTCACAGCCCATCGTCCATCCGGTGTAAAGTTGGCTGCTGTAACAGCGCTTTCGTGACCAACAAACACTTGCAGACACTTATTGAGAGGTAGGTGATACATCCAAACGGTTCCGTCGGCTGCAGAACCAGCCAACAAGACAGTACCGCCCTTGGGATGAAACGCTAGACACTCCACATCGGTGGGACCTTCCAGTTGAAGCACTTTTTCTCCATTTAGAGGATTGTACAAAGGATCGCCCCATCGTAAGCACCTACAGCAGCCAGAGGAGGCGTCTTGGTCAAATCGTCCGACAAAAGGTAGATTCAGCGCGACACAAGACACGCTGTCCGTGTGAGCATGAGGCAACAGCATGGACGTAGTCGAGCCAGACGCGTCAACGCTGTGTAAATAACTCTTATCATCGCCTCCTCCACTCACGACAATGAGTTTTGAGATGGTTCATCATAGTGTGATGCAATGGCATAAATAGCGTTGTTGGCATGCGATTGAATAGTAACGTTGGACATGTCCGTGACATTGGCATCACCTGTGTCTGTCTCTTCAATTTCTTCATCATCATCCTCGTCATCATCGTCATCCATGGGAACATCGTTATCATCAATCTCCACTTCGACAGCATCGTCCGCGCCGACAAAGGCAGGCGTATCGTCGTAATCCTCGTCCTCCAGCTGATCGGTCGGCATTTCTGCGTCGTTCATTGCGTTTTCTTCTGGATTCATCGCGCAATTGTTATTAGAAAGTAATAAATGATCCAAAGATAAGTAAAATCGATGCACGCAATCTCAATCAATTGCTTATTCATGAGGCATGTGGCATGTGTGAGATTGCAAAAGAACAAAATAGAGAAAACGTTGGATGGAGGAAAGAAACAACCAGAAAATCGTGGTCGACGGACGTTCGCTGGATCCGGCGCATGACAGACGACAATGACATCACGTTTTGTATTTCCGCGTGACTTTTCTTTCTGTTGAAGGCGATACGTATGTGTACCTAAATGTATGTAGACTATTGGACGCATTGCACATTCCATAGGACAGTAATTATGAAAATAACGGTCCGACTTTTAGTTACATAACATTTTGGCGGGTTTGAGCAGCTGTTGGCGACGCTTTCTGCACCCTTGTATGAAAGCAACTGTACTCCGTTGGACTTGTTTCTGCCAGCTGTGATTGGATGCAACCAGCTGTTGTTCCGTGTCCGCCAGGAAGGGACGATTTTGCATTCCGACTTCCGACCAAATAAATCCATCGAAAAGAAAGTTCGAAAAGCCATCAAGGATCAAGGGCCATCAGCATCAGCTGGAGGAACGAACAGATCTTCCAATTCGCACGCATGTTATTGCCTGCCGATCCTTTTGTTTTCGGTTGATTACTAGTATTGACTCGGCGATTGTCGGTATAAAATAAGAATACTCCGTACAATGGAATTCAATTGCAGGACAGCTTTGACGCTCTGCGTCATCACAACACTGATCTTCGGGGACAGTGCCTTCGTCGTGCACCCTTCTCCTCCGTCGTGGACTTCGCGTCTTCAAGTTCGACAGCTTCGGCAGTCGCTGCATACGCCTGTTCATGAGAAATTGATAAAAGGCAGAGTTGATCTTCACTTTCAGAATGGAGGCGAAGACGCGTTTTGTGATCGAGGGAGCTCGCCTCCTCCGGTTATGCTGTACGGAGAATCGAGGGAAACATGGTCGTTCAATGATCAGAGCGTCGAGGGTGTGCAGATAGTACTGAAGAACGAAGGCTATCCTGTTCACGCCGAGCTGGATGTTTGGGAAGGGCCCTATTTCACACCACAACGGATAGAAATGTACAGCGAAAATGGACAGCTGTACCCGTTCTGTGCCATTGTGGAGACACCGAATGGCCAGCATGCCATTGGTATCAGCAATAATGGAAAATTGATGGACAGAGGGCAAATAGCGGATCCTCTTATAGCTGGAGTCAAGGCAGATAATTCCGTTGGCCCTACTTCGGACACCAAGCCGGACTTTATTGAAGGAGGAAGCGTTCAATCCTTTACCTTTCCTCCCTCTGTTTCCAGTGTGAGGATATTATTGCAAACGGAGGATTTCCCATGGATGCTAAAGTAGAACTTTTGCAAGGAGACAACGAAGAAGTGAAACAAGTCGTCAATGTCTTTTCCGAAGACGGAATGAAAAACCCTCTTTACAATGATGAGCACTCCTGGAAAGAAAAGCATCATTCGAGTACAAAACAAAGGATCTCCGCATTTTCCTGGAATTATTGCTTGCGTCGAACCGTATTTGATCGATGCCGTCGACGTGAGTGCGAACGATGGAGACGATGACACTGCGACGAAGGAGGATCCGCAGGAATCGAAAATAAAGGTTGTGCAAGCTGAATTGATTGTAGAGGATGATTTCGTACAACAAAAACCAGAACTGCACAAACAAGACGAATTTTCTTCGTATGCCCGCACGTATGATCAGCCGGGGCATCCTACATTTGCCGACATGTACGGTCATTCTCCGCATCCTTCGGACCATGGCATCTTCGAGCCTCAAGATTATCCTTCTGCCACTGGAGTATACGAACCTCAAAGCTATCCCCGGAAGCTCCAATGTACGTATCACATAGGAGTCCACTGGAAACCGAAATGTACGACTCGGCAAGGGCGCGATTCGAAGAAGATGTCCTCGTCAATCCATTTATGAAAATGCACCACCACCCATGTACGATGACCTATTGTACGATGATACCTTTGCGCACATATACGATGCACCCGTGCGTGAGCCTGACTACAATAAAGGGATGAGGATCGTCGCTTCAGCAAGCGGCCCGAATACATTCACGACGCGACATATGAGCGTATTCATCACACGGACATATACGACGATCCACCGCCTCGTCAGAAGAATCAACAGCCGGTTGGTGAAGAGATGGGTGTCGATGTTATTACCTCTCTCTTTCGCCAATTTTGGGAATAGTTTTTTCTCAGAAGACCACCGCCTCTGGTGGTCGAGACGTCTTTATTTTATCTAGCTATTTGGGCTGAGGCCCAATACATGCCTGAGCTGGCCGTGGATCGCTTATGGCGCGGGTTTGTTTATGTGAGAGACTTTTTTCACAAATAATCCAGTGGCGTAGTAATTCGAAGTACCTAGCTTCCGACATGATCGTGAACTCGTGTGGTAGATAATCTAAGCTGTATGAGCTTCGATTCGTGTGTGGCTCTTTACATTATTTGATATCGTTTAGGGCATCGTTGCGGGTCCAGGAAATGGAGACGGATGATGTTCGGGTGAACGATTCCGTCCTTTGCTTTTTAGACACTCGGAAGAATAATCGTCGGAAGGAAATAAGCCTCCTTGGCTTTTTGTTCCTCTAGCTAGTATCGGAGTCTCGGAATGACGAATTTCGTCACTGAGTACCAGTATCACATTTGAAAACGTGTTCCCCATGCAATCGTGCAAAGAAACAATCGCGTTCCGCATTTTATTGACGCGCGACCTCTCACTACTCATACCTCTATAGTACCAGTAACGATTAGGTGGAGAAACCGTGGAGAGTGCACCTCTTCGACTTTCGAAATTGGATTGGATGTGATGGCATTTGACACATAATAAACTGAAGTGCATCGTAAACATTCTCACTCCCTCAAACAAGCGTCGAGACAATCATTTAGTTTCAGCCTGAAAGAACGAGCGAAAAAAGTACAGCAAATATCCTTTGTCGTCCAAGATGGCGTTTCCGAGAAAAATGGTTCTTCGTTCGCTTCTCCTGATCCCTTCTCGCTGACTTTGGAGAATCATCAAGTAATTTTCCGCATTTCAAGATTATCCTCCTAATGACCCCGAAAAGGAGAAATACCGAGACTTTGTCCAACTTTGTTTGAACGCCTCTCCGATTTCTTTACGGGTAACTTCGATTACGCGACGAGGTCTTGCTCAAAAGACGCAACCGGCGCCAGGAACGACAATGAAAATTACGACAACGAGCCCATTAATGATATGGTTGACGAAAATGAGCTAATTGTGACAACACTTCGGATGTAGACGGCGCTTACGTCAAATTCGATCTTTACATCGCGTTATGGCCAGGTGCTCGTTCGATTGGCTGGATTGTTGGACCAGCGATCACCAAATATCTGGATGCAAGCCTTCGGGGTTGCGCTGTCGCTATGGATCGAGAAGATCTAGCCCACGTGCCTCGTCGAAATGACACGGAAGTCGACATGATTTTAATGAGCAATCGTCTCAATCCGACAATGCACATGAAAGAAAAGGATCGTGATTGGTGGCATTATTCCTTCAAATTCGAATGTTACCAGGCAGGCACCCCAATGCCAGTGAACGCAACAACGTTGGAGCAGTTGGATGTCAATGTTCATTCTTCCTTGCTAAAGGCTGAAGCTATGAAGAGTGAAGTGTTGACAGATATAGAAACGGTGCTCAACACAACTATTCCCGACATTTTCGATGCTTCTTTATATCCCCAAATGTTACAGAGAACGACAGCGTTGATCCTGGTGATCAGAATACGTCGAGTATTCCTCCAAATGGGAAAGCTGTTCAAATGCGTCGTCGCCTTGCAATGGAACGGACCTTCTGGTGGTCCACCAGCACCAGCCATGTCTCCAACCTTTATCGAATCCATAGAGACGCCACTGGACATTGAGGCTTGGACTGTACGAAGATATGTCGGACTTGGTCTTCTCATCATGACAGTGGTAGGGACTTTTCTGTTGATGCAGCTAGCAGACATTCGGAGAAGACATCGAATAGAGCAAACAAATTGGGGAACTTGGCGACCGAACAGGAGTCGATCAACTGCTTCGGATGGGTTGGAAACTCGATGGTTTCGAAAATGGAGTATATGACAAGAGGAAAATGGGCTATGAAGATGACAATTCTATGTTGTTGATTGGTGGGTTTCAGCAAACTGTTATTGTTGGAGCCGAGATTACTATCAGCCAATCCGAGACAACTCCGGAGACCCTGAATTTAATTTTGTAGCTTCCGTTGAGCCCCAACAAATAAGTAAACCGGCAACGTACTAATATGCAAACTAAGACGATTGTGGAAGGTTGGAAATGAAAGGGAATGAATCGAATCATCGTCGTTAGTTCGTCCAGGACTGACACCCTCGTTCACGTGATCCGTCGCTCTGGCCCTTGTTCTCGTCCGTCTTGATGCGTTGTCAGTCATGAGTGGACATGACTTGTGCCAAAAAGTGATGACGTACTATACTTGTAAACTTACAGTGCCGGTCGGATCTTGAGGGCAAATGAAAAACGCAACGAAATTTTGCTGCCGCAGTTGATGTGGATATCCCTATCCCTAATGGCTACGCCACCTCAAGACTCCGGCCTATGTATTATTTGCGCGACGAGTTATTTAAGATTGAAGACGTTGGTTTCGAGCTAAGTGGAAAGTTTCAGCTCCTAACTAATGCATCCTCGTGCATGAATGTCGGCGAGACAGAGTATAGTTATAGTCTAAGTAATGCTTCACTGGTCGTGGGAAGTTGCCAAACCGACTCGCAAAAGTTTAGTCTTTTGAGCGTTGGAACTTGGAAGACTTCTTGTGAACAGAGCGAGCTTTCCTATAATTTGCGGTTGATCTTCAATTGCACTTTGTCCCCTTTCGTATTCGTTTGTTTCGTAACGAATCTCTTTGTATCGTCCGCTATCTAAAGACTGGACATCTTTGGACTAGCCTACGACGTATATCAAGTGTATCGTAACGGTGTTCTACGAGTTAATTACAGTACTACACTTTGACTGGTTGCTGAGCCCAGATCCTTTGTGTTGCAAGCCTTGAGGGGACGCCCTTAAGTCTTCTTACCCTTTCAGCTGAAACGACACACCGTGTCGGACAACCCGAGTACTCCGGACAGATCGGCTCGATCTGCCGCCCAAGAAAGCTCTCCGAGTTCGCTCTTTGACGATCTCTCGCAAGAAACCGACGGTTGGTCTCAAGAAACTCTTGAGATGGCCGACATTGATCTACCTTCGGAGATCGCACCTCCGGTGCCCAGCGCAGCTGAGATTGCTGCAGAGCTTACGGCTGCCATTCGCATGGCCGCAGAGTCGAGAAGCGACTCCGAACCTCCAATGACACCGTTGATGGGAGGCGTTTCGGCCGTCGGCGGTCGCCTTGTTGCTTGGTGTGGTGGCATTCCCAAACCAGATTGGAGCGGACTTGCCGAACAGCCTGATTCCATCACCGCCGGAATGTATCGAGCTACAGACATACGCACCGCGCAGTCTTCCTTCAAGTCTCGCATTACTGGTGAAGAAACGAAGTTCAAAACAGGCGACGATCTCCGAGAATTTGAACGCAAAGTAACAGAACATTCCGAAATGTTCGGTGTCGGCCCGATTAGCCATCTGCGCGACCCGCGCGATGAGTCGCGGTCCCTCAATGTGGTGACGCACCACTCGGTATTCGTCGACCCAGATAGCGCTAGGGCGGCAATCAAGGAAGTTGTGTCAAAATACGATAGTATGGACAAGGCCAACAGCGAAGAGAAGATCAAATACTTCTACAATAGTATTGATGACACTCTAGCAACGGAAGTTCGCTCTCTGGTCTCCGAGAAGCCCTCTTTTCTTGAGGTCTGGTTCGCCTTTATTAGTATTGTTCACGCGGTCTCGCTCACCTACGGAGAGCGAATCAAGGCGGAAATCAAGTCAATCAAGCCTCAGAACTACTCCGGACAAGATATTGCGGCTATGTCTACTCAGTACCGCCTTAAGTCGCTCGAGTTGATCCGCATTGGTCAATTTGATAGCAGTCTCATCAAAGACATGCTGTTGAGTTTCCTTTCGGCCACCAGTAGTTCTGATAGGACAGACATCTATCGTCACGAACTATTGACGATTCAAGCGGAACTACAAAAGGCTTTGCTACGCACAAGTCATTTAAGTCAAGATGAGAGGATTAAGTATCTTAATTCTAATTCGATCAACTACCATCACATCTGTGATGCAGCGACCAAGAACTACCGCATTATGGTGAACGATGGGCTCTGGGAACCGGCGAAAACCTCTCAAGATAGGCGCGGAGCTCCGAGACGCTTTGCCTACCCAGTGATTGCGAATGACTCCGCCGCTGCTTCAACTGCGATTCCCGGATCACTTCGCTCGCGATTGTCCCGAACCAAAGAAGCCAGTGGATCCGAGGCGCGCAAGTTCAGAAGGGACGCGGAGGAAAACCAAACCAAGGAAAGGGCCGTTTCCCAAACCCGAAGCGCCCGAGCGGTAAGAGTTTCTCCAAGCACCAAGCTCCGAAACCGGGAGAAAGCGAAGTCAAGGAGCACCAAGGCAAGAAATTCTACTGGTGCGCAAAATGTGGCAGGTGGTCCACCACTCATGGCACCTCCACGCATACCGGCAAGCAAGACGGGCAAAACAAGACCGAAACAAACCTCCAGGCGAACGTTGCGTTCGATCACTACGCCTGGATGGCGGACTTTCCCGTGGGACCTCAGAGTGCGATGTCAACTCTGTCTGCGCTCTTGGTCCCGATTGCCAGTGTATTGCTGGGTCTTTCGCTTCCTTACCTTCCCGTGAGCTGGATTCTCGCCCCGATTGGTTGGTTGTTGGCTCTGTTGGCGTTCGCTGTCACTCAGCGCTCGATTCCGCGCGAAACCTCTCCGTTTGCAAAGCTTTCGTTCGACAACTACCCGCGCTACTTTCGTCGCAGTGGAGCCAAGTTTCGCAAGCATCGCTCTCGCGCATTGGGTCGACTGCCGTCCGACCACATCGTCAAGGATATGCAGACGCACTTTCAAAAGCTCCCCGAAGCCGAGCGCAAAGGCCAGAAAGAAACAGCAAGCTGAAGCCTACACTCGGTTGGCCCAAGCTGTGTCTCCAAGCTTTGACGCTGCCCGCCTTGCAGACTTTGACAAGCAGATTCAGTTCAAGAAGCACTCGTTGTCCAAGACAACGCCAGTGCCTCTTGAGAGGGAGAAGAAACGCACTCGCAAGCACAGCACAAAGGCAATTCGCAAGCGCGAGGCTCCCCGCAAAGCTCCCCTACGGTTGCTCTCAGATGCCGGTGAATTTTGCGATCATCTGTGCGCGAATTGGCATCATTTTGGGACGCACAACACGAACCGGAACGAAACAACGCACGAGACTTGCCCGGAAATCCCACCCCTGACGGTTGCTGCGGACACTGCGCCAATACGACGAAGGACATCCGTCCTGACGTCGAAAATAAGGCAAATTGTTGCGTCGAATGCACAGAAACAACAAATGAAACGCACGACAACGTCGAAACAGGAAACGAGACAAACCTCCAAGAAGTTAAAAGAGCCAAGTGGTGCAGCAAATGTCCCAGAAACACGGTTGATTGTTGTGGTACCTCGCATTTTGCGTATGTGGCTGCCCCAAAAGTTCCCAGTTTCAATCTCCTCACTGCCTTGAAAGCGGCCTTCACCTATCCTCGCGCAGCTATTGACAACAATGTGGGAAGGAGCATCAATTTCCGGTAATTTGGGACTCTGGCGCAAGTATTTCAGTAACCTGCAGCCGCCATGACTTTGTTGGGGAGCTGAAAGCTGTCGACACGAAAATCCACGGTATCAAAGGCTCGACATCGGTCAAAGGACATGGACAAGTCGCATGGTCCTTCCAAGACGACAAAGGAATGCTCCGCACTTTGAAAGTTCCCGCTGTCTGGGTCCCCGACACAACAGTCCGCCTACTAAGCACCAGCGATCTCTTGAATGCATACCCCGACGAGACAATCATGCAAGAAGCTGGAAAATTGACGCTAAGTGGGGCAACGAACAGTGGTGACGAGTTAGCAAGGAATTCAATTACAGTGATGCTGCAACAAGGAACCAACTTACCTGTGAAAGAAGCGTATTCCATGGATGCTGGGCCCCAAGTTCATCGAGCTCTCAATGCGGCTGTGACAACGACGATCAACAACAACATGAACTTGTCTCCGGCACAGCGCGAGCTTCTCAAATGGCACCATCGGCTCGGGCATCTGAACATGCGCTCCGTACAGTTTATCATGCGAATGGGGTCTTGGCGCACAGTGAAGCGACTCGGCGACTTCATACTCAAGCGAGTAGATCCTCCATGCCGCTTCCGATGTGTGCAGCATGTCAGTTTGCAAAACAGCGACAGCGCAGCAAACCTGGTTTGAAGTCAAAAGTGATACATGAAAAACAAGGCGCAATCAGAACAGGCGATATCTTACCTGGTCAACGAGTCAGTGTCGATCATTTCCTATGTTCAACTCGCGGTCGATTGTTTCATACATACGGAAAAGAAGATGAAACGAAACAATTTTCTGGAGGTGCGATATTTGTGGATCATGCGTCGTCATACGTTTTTATTCAAGAACAAGTGCATACGACCACACATGACACGTTGATCGCGAAGAATGCGTATGAGCTTCACTGTAGAGACTTTGGAGTCGTGGTCCAATCATATCTCACGGACAACGGATCGGCATTCACTTCAAAAAGCTATGGCGAACACTTGGAGACATTCCAGCAGACTACGCAATTTGCCGGCGTAGGCGCGCATCATCACAATGGTATTGCCGAACGAGGAATTCAGACGATTATGTCTCGCGCGGGCGATGATGCTTCACTCGGCTATCCATTGGCCCGATGTTACCGACTCCAAGCGATGGCCGATGGCCGTGCAGCACGCTGTCTATATCTACAATCACATACCGATGGAGAAGTTTAACGGTCTCAGCCCTTCGGATTTGTTCACAAAGTCTCGATGGCCCAACTCTCGTTTCCACGATCTACATGCTTGGGGTTGTCCAGTGTACGTATTGGATAGTAAGATCCATGGTGGAAAGAAGGTTCCGCGTTGGGATCCTAAGTCCGAACGAGAAATGTACATGGGTGTCAGTCCGAATCACGCCACGACAGTTCCTCTATGTCTCAACTTGGAAACAGGAGCCATCACTCCTCAGTACCATGTGGTGTTCGACGATCTCTTCAGTACCGTCCATACGGACTTGACTCAGCTTCCCGAGTTGGGAACTCCGGCATGGGACAACATGTTCGGTGAAGGTACTCATCAGTACGTGATCGACGATGATGATCCGGAAGGTGACCGGCCTGTTTACCCTGACCCTGATATCGTTCGTGCGAATATGGATAGTGATAGGATCGAAGAAGCAATGGATCGAGCATCACCGCCGGTGTCGCTCTCTCGAGCCTCCTTCCGAACCGAAGCTTGGTCCGGTCCAGTCTGCTATTCGGAACGATTCAACTGCATCAATCAATCAGAATCAGAGGAGTCAGGGCAACAGAGGGAGTACATCAATCCTTTCAACACTCCGTCGACGACTCCCATTGAAGTCTATGACCCTGCAGTACCGATTACTTCTGTGGTTGATTCTCCGGTTACACCTTCGCCTCAGAGGGAGAAAATTGCACCGACCACTCCAGTATTCAACCCAGTTCCTCAGTCACCTGCTCCTTCGAACGTTTCTGTGCCACCTACGCCTATTTCTGTTGCGACTCCACCTATTTCTGCTGGTCCCAAACCTAAATTGGCGTCGCCTAGGCCCGTTACCGCTCCGACGTCTAAGACTGTAACCGCTCCGACTACCGCTTCGACACCGCTGCGACGCAGCATCCGTACTCGAAAACCTCCGGCACGTCTCGACAACGAAGGATACCTTGTTGTTCAAAAAAAACTGTTTTTCTCCTTCTTCCGATGATGATGGCTTGACGATGTCAGAGACTATTTCCGATGATTCAACATACGCCAACAGAGTTCGATATTTGGCTTACTTGCTACGAGATTACCCTGCAGTCACTGCCGATATGACAGATGCCTATTTGAACTACAAGGCAAAGCTAGCGCATTCGAATCCGGACGTTTTGACTTGGGATCAAGCGATGAAAATTCCGCACGAACGAAAGCACTGGCTGGAATCTGCCGTCAAAGAAATTCAAGATCTCGAGGCTCACGACTCTTGGGATGAAGTTCCGATCAGCGACGCAAAAGAACCGATCGTGCCGATGACTTGGACATTTGTGAGAAAGCGTCGACCGGATGGAAGTTTCAAGAAATTCAAAGGCCGTACTTGCGTTCGAGGTGATCTCGAAAAGAAAGACCCGGCACCGAAACCTATGCGCCCGTTGTTTCTTGGATTTCAGTTCGAATGTTTCTGATACTGGCGTTGATTCTCGGATGGGCTACCGTGTCGATTGACTTCAGTAACGCTTTTCTACATGCGAAGTTATTGAAACCGATCTGGGTACACCTGCCTCGAGGTTTCAGATCAACCAAAGGACCCGGTACTTGTCTTCGATTGAAGAAATCTTTGTATGGAACGACGATTGCTCCTCGACTTTGGTATAATTGCATTTCGGACGCTCTGAAGGAACTCGGCTTCACTCAGACCACTCATGATCAATGCTTCTTCTACAAGAAAGATATGATGGTCGTTCTTTACGTCGATGATGCTGGCATTGCAGCGAAAAATCCCGAAGACATCGACAAGTTAGTGGAGCAATTGAAGGAAAAACAATTCAGCTTGACGAAGGAAGGTAGTTTTGAAGAGTTCCTAGGAATCAAATTCGAGAAATCGAATGAAGGGAATTTACTATGACTCAAACTGGCCTTATCGACAAGATCCTGCGCACTACAAAATGGAGGATTGCAAGCCAAATCTAATGCCGACTTCCCAGATGGCGCTTGGTTCCGATCCCGACGGAGAAAATGAACGAAGAATGGTCCTATTCAAGTGTCGTTGGGATGTTATTGTATTTATCTACAAACAGTCGCCCCGACATCGCATTCGCAGTGAGTCAAGTCTGTCGTTTCAGTTCAGCGCCAAAACAGAGTCACGCTACTGCAGTGAAAACGATTATTCGGTACTTGAAGGCAACTCGCGACAAAGGAACGATTTTCAGCCCACCAAAGACATTTCTGTGGACTTGTTCGTTGACGCAGACTTCTGTTCGCTTCATGGTACTGAGGATTCGAGGAATTCCGATTCGGCAAAGTCGCGAACCGGATACATCATTTTCATTTGTGGATGCCCGGCTGTGTGGAAATCGCAGTTGCAGACACACATCTCTCTAAGTACGCTCGAAGCCGAATATTCCGCTCTTTCTCAGGCCTTGAAGGTTCTCCTGCCAGTGAAAAGCTTCTTCAAGAGGTTGTGAATGCTTTGGAGATGCCTGCGGATGTAGAAACAGTTGTCAATGCTACTGTGTTTGAAGACAATCAAGGCGCTTTGATACTCGCACAGAATCAACGCATTACCAATCGCACCAAGTACTTCCTGGTTAAATGGCATTGGTTTTGGCAGTATGCGCTCGAGTTCATTTTGAAGAAGTGTTCTTCGGACAAGCAACGTGCCGATTATTTCACGAAGCCCTTGCCTCGCGCGGCGTTCGAGAACAATCGGTACCTGGTGCAGAAATGGTGACAACGACCGATCGTTGTCGTCTCTATTTGTGAAATTTGTGGCAAGGTCCGTCAAGACGTATGTTTCATAGTACTGTCCAATACTATGATGCAGAACTTGATGCCGTTGTTGGACCATTGGTTTTATTTGTGTTTTTCTGGTTTCGCCGGAAATGAAGATATCGATACATGCAGTCGGATGAGAGGAGAGTTGATGTGGATATCCCTATCCCTAATGGCTACGCCACCTCAAGACTCCGGCCTATGTATTATTTGCGCGACGAGTTATTTAAGATTGAAGACGTTGGTTTCGAGCTAAGTGGAAAGTTTCAGCTCCTAACTAATGCATCCTCGTGCATGAATGTCGGCGAGACAGAGTATAGTTATAGTCTAAGTAATGCTTCACTGGTCGTGGGAAGTTGCCAAACCGACTCGCAAAAGTTTAGTCTTTTGAGCGTTGGAACTTGGAAGACTTCTTGTGAACAGAGCGAGCTTTCCTATAATTTGCGGTTGATCTTCAATTGCACTTTGTCCCCTTTCGTATTCGTTTGTTTCGTAACGAATCTCTTTGTATCGTCCGCTATCTAAAGACTGGACATCTTTGGACTAGCCTACGACGTATATCAAGTGTATCGTAACGGTGTTCTACGAGTTAATTACAGTACTACACTTTGACTGCCGCAATCCAAACGCTTGCCGAGGTGCTGCCAAGAACTTACCGCTCATCTTATTGCCAATTTTGAAAGTGCGTTGTGTTCATCTGCTTCTCTCATTTGTCTAGTTTTTATAGAAGAAGGAGTTTAGGAAGAGAGGAAGATGGCGGATATAAATAGCCGCGTCGAGGCTGCCAAAGAGAAGGTGAGTCATAGTCTCGCATCGTCTTCTCGTTCATCGGTTGAATGCAGTGCCGACTCGTGCATGTAGCGAATTCTTCAAAACGATAATGCCGTTTCTCGACGATTGCATGATTTTCTTTCTTGCTCTTCGTATTTTTGAATGAACCAGAAATCACATACTCAACCCCACATTTCAATCCAACAGGTTGCTTCCCTGCAACGAAGGATCGAGAAACGCAATCTTCGAAGCGAGATCAAACGATCGGACAGGTTCTCCGCTCCAAAGGAGAAGCCCCGCAGCCGTACGGGCTCCTCCCGCGACAAAATTGAGACGAACGTTAAAAGGGCACTTTGGAAAAGTCGTGGCCTTGCATTGGAGTGGGGATTCGTCTCAACTGGTATCCGCAAGTCAAGACGGAAATCTTCTCCTATGGAATACAATCACGGGCAATAAAACCCAATCGATCTCTCAAGTCATCCTATGTCATGGCAGTCGGGATGGAGCAAAAGCGGGGTCAAATGTTGGCTTGCGGAGGACTCGACAATCTCTGCACCGTGTACAGACTCAGTGCACCGGAAAAGGCTATCGAAATGGCGAGTCACGATGGATTCATTTCGTGCTGCCGCTTTCTTTCCGAGGATAAAATTGTGACCAGTTCCGGGGATTCCACTTGTATTCGTTGGGACACTACAACTGGGGCACCGCTCGAGACGTTTGCCGAACACACAGCAGATGCCATCTTTCTTTCCATCAAGCCGGGGACAACAATGTCTTTATTAGCTGTTCGGTTGACAAGACTGTCAAAGTCTGGGATGTCCGAGCTTCAAGATCATCCGTGCACACATTCAAATGTCACAACGATGATATCAACGCGGTCGAGTTTATGCCAACGGATGGCAATGCCTTTGCTACTTGCAGTCAAGACAACTCGGTGTGCTTATTTGATATGCGAGCGTGTAACGTATTGAACCGATTTGGTAGTCAGACCAATGGTGGCACGGAATCAGGCATGCCAGAAGAAGGTTACACAAGCATTACCTTTTCAAAATCGGGCCGATTGGTGTTTTGTGGCCATTCGAACGGCAGTGTTCTTGCGTACGATGTGCTTTCGGAGAAGAAGGCTCCAACTTTCACTCTCAATGGAGCTCATGATCGACTTGTGTCTTGTGTGGGTGTGAGTCCGAAGGGGACGCTCTATGCACGGGTAGCTGGGACGGATTTCTGAAAATTTGGGCGTAGGTCAGCCATGTGTTCTCATTACCCGTAATAATCATAGTTAAAAGACTCGACCACGGCAATCGTATTTGTCTGAATCTGAAGGATGTCTAGTAACATTAGGAATTGATTATCGTTATTGTTGTTGAGTCTGCGTTTGGGTCTTTAGTTGTCTCTCAACTAAACTAAATAGGACCGATCGCATACGTTTCTCAATACATAGTGCGATCGCGCGACGGTCGCGCGGGGCGTTTTGATGCCAATAAAATAATTTTTGTTGACGACGACAAAAAAGAATGAACGGAGCAATAACAAATAGATCAATGTGACTGGTCTTGTGATTGCAGTGCAATGACGCCTTCCTCTTGTTCATATCATAACAGCCGAGTACAACTTGTTGTGAGAAGCCTCACTCTGATTTTCTTTCTGCTTCATCTTGTGGATGCAACGAACGGTTCTCATGCGAGATTCGCGGCGTCATCCGTGCGGGCCGAATCGAAGGAAGCAATTGCCTCGACTTTTCAACGATTGATCTCTCCAGATATTGTATCTTACGCTACACGACCAACAACGCTCGTCAAAGCTACGCTTCGATTTTTACAGGGTCAATCGGAGGCTGCCCAGGAACGGCGGTCGAGCTTCGCAAACAACAGCAATGATGATGTGGAAGCGGTTCGCCCGTCAATCTTTCATCCGTTTCGTGTTTTCAAATTGACTCTTTTGCTTTTATTATTGTCGAAATTGCCGATTGTTTGATAGAGAATGACAACTTTCGGTCCTTGTACAAGGAAAATATCGAGCCATTGGTGCAGGAAGGATGGAAACGAGCCGCTCGATGGTGGAGCAAGGGACGCCAGGAAGGAGGCTTGTTCTGTCCAACGACTTGGTCGTGGCAGAATATCAATAGTGATCCCCAGAGTATTATCAAGGCGTGGAATGAACAATTCTCACCCAAGGTACAACGAGCAATGGGTGTGACGTTGGGGTTGATTCTGTCGCCGGTCATGTGGACCTTGACGGCCAAAACATTGACGGCTGTGTCTATTGTGGTGATTATATCCGAAATAAACTTGTATGTGGGCGAGAATATTGAAATTGCATTACGGCGTGTTTCGCTTCGGTTAAGCAACCTGTGGGGACGAGTCGATGTCGCCCTTGAGACAATTCGTCGAACGTTCCGAGCAGTAATACACAAGTCGATTCAAGTAACACATGCAGCTCTGGAAAAGAATTTCAATCAAACTGTTCCTGGAGAAGTTGTGCCTGTTTCATTGCAGCAAGGATTGGCAATTGGGTTGCTTCTGGGCTTCCTTGCTGGCGTCTAGGCGCTCTTGGTCAGGGACTCGTCTTCTTTATTTTGAATACAATTTATGCGATTCCCATGCCCTTTTGATGTGCTACCTTCATTTTAATGAATATATTATAACGATAAACAGGCTATGAAATGCGTCGACTAGATTAGCTAGAGACGATAGCAAGGACCCAAGGTCTATAGTTCGTGTAGTGGCTTCTTCTCACGGACGTTTGTACCGTCACAAATGGTTCCGAGTAAATGTGCGCGTAACGAAATCGGTTGGGCAGTGCTTTACCAGAATAAAAGTCCCCGCCTTTTTTTCGCGCGTAACGAAATCGGTTAGGCGGTGTTTGAACGCTATAAAACGTAACGTGCTATTTTCGTCCGTAACGAAATCGGTTGCCAGCTCGTAAAAAACAAAACAATGTTGTAAAATAAGTGAAGGCACCTGCTGTCGAGCTCAGCACATTGATTGAAAGGTTCAAACCCTATAAACAGCACGCAAACAACTTCTTTCATGAGTCTGCGAGGACGTTATGTGATTGACCGCATCAAGCGCACCTTTGACGGAATCCTTTCCTCCCGGTGCCACCCTATCATGTGAGAAGATTGTTTTGAAAGACGTTTCTTTTTTGTCGCTTTTCATTTCATTCTCACAACAATCGATATTGCTAGAATCCTGCTTATTGGGAGGGTGTCTATCTGCGAGGATACAAGCTGGTTCAATGGAAGTATGGATATGCCTTCCAAGTCGGCTGGGATCCGCTTATTTGGATGTTGGTGATCTCAACTGATTCTACAAGTCAATCTGTCGTACCTTCAACTCCCAGATGTTCTTAGGGACGAGGATGACAATATTATTTGACTGGATACAGGGATCTGTAATATAATCGAGAATAAACGACTATTAAGTGCTTTAGGACAAACTCCGTTGTTGTTGAAACGAATTGTGATTATTTCGCTTGCATCGTTCCGGAGGCGCATTTCGAATGCTTCTCCTTGATGTGCGTTAGTTTGCTACGGGGTTCTACACGAATCCAATCGGAGTCGTCGGTCACAGTGGTGGCAACGGTCTGATGACGGTGCGCCGCTGATAGAGAAGTGTACGAGATCGGTGGCGTTTCCCGATCAACACGTTTCTCACCCTCTAGATTCTCAGTAGCAGGTTTTGCATTTAGAACGGTGTTCATGCGCGTTTCCGTGCGAAAAGGCAAGGATGACTGCCGATCGATCGTCATCGTTTGTGACGATTTCATAATGCCGCGACGATGGCCATTATCATCACACTCCCTCTCAAGCGAAGGATCAAGCGGACGCGTTTCGAGGCGAGAGCTTGCTCTCCGTGAGATGGTCCAGAATGAGAGTCGTCCCAACCCATCAAAATGTCGGCTAAGTGGCGAAACTGGTCAGCAGGAGCCCTTTGTGAAAATGTCGGCGATCTGTTCATGCGTGTCGATCTTGTGCAGCTGAATGTCTGTGCCCACGCGTCGCGAACGGAAGAAGTGGTATTTCACCGCGATGTGTACTTAAGCTGGCAGCTAAACTTCAGTGGGTCGGATGCGATCTTGAGACAACCGTTGTTGTCTTCATTACACGTTGCTCTTGATGGCGCTAGTTCCATCGAAACCTAAGGCAGAACGGCAGAGATTTCTTTGTAGAGATGGCGCAGTGGCAGGAGAGACCGCATGGCTTGGGAAAGCGCGATATACCGGCTTCAGTGGTGGAGAGTGCGATCTCGGTTTGGAGCTTGGAACTCAAATCACGGGCATCCACCAAGGGTGATCACGAAGCCTGTGCGCGTTTCACGCACACTGAATCGTCTCATTCTCCGATTCCAGAGGCGGCGCAGTCCAGAGTCCGCGTCCACGTAGCAGTCTAGGAAAGGTTGTCTGATGGTTTGAAGACGAGACCCTTTGATTTGGTGCCCTGAAGATAGCGCAGGATGCGGCGGCTTGCTCATGCGATGCTCGTGGGCTGTGAGTGAAACGCTGGCGCACTGATGAACCAGCGTACTGGATGTCAGGTCGGCTGTTAGAACAAATGTACATGAGCATGCCGATGACCGAGGCGTAGTTCCATGATTCCTTGCAGCTGATCCGTGTAGGTCGGTCCCTAGTGGGTGAGTGGCTGCTGGGGTAGCACGCTTGTTGCACTCTTCCATGCCGCATGCCTTCAACACCTTGTCGATCAGGCCTGGCTGTGACAGAGTAACCGCTCCTGTGGTCTTGTTGTGTTGAACTTCAACACCCAGGTAAGCATAGATATCGAGATGCTGGTCGCTGGCGATTTCTTCTTGCGTC
This sequence comes from Fistulifera pelliculosa, assembly GCA_026008555.1. NCBI lineage: Eukaryota > Bacillariophyta > Bacillariophyceae > Naviculales > Stauroneidaceae > Fistulifera > Fistulifera pelliculosa. The sequence continues at coordinate 292,498 of BROJ01000035.1, forward strand.
ATCTCAAACTTGCATCGCATCTGTTCGATGATTTCGCCGAGCTGCTTTGCCTGTCGTCCGAACAGGATACAGTCGTCGGCGTAAACCAGTAGTAATGCAATGCGACTCCGTGACGAAAAATAAGCAGGGGTCGCCGCTAGCTCCGGAATCCGAGCTCTTCGAGTCCACTTTTGAGAGTAGTGAACCATTCCTTCGGACTCTCCGAGACCGTACAGTGCCCGATTCAGCTTTAGGACGGTGCCTTGATTGGTAGAGTCATAGAGCGGAGGAAGATGTACATACACGTCTTTCTCTAGATGAGCTTGAGTGAAAGCGTTGGTGAAGTCTATCATTCGAGTGTGAAGACCGCCAGCGGCGCTGTGTTTACGAGCATCATTCTCACAGTTGACCAGGAGACGACCGGGCGCGTAGGTTTCAAGTAATCGATCCCTGCCCGCTGCAGATGCCTCAACGAGATGCGCCGAGTGACGCGCCTTGTACTTCCGAATCGTTCCATCTGGGAAGCGCTTGATCTTGAATGTCCAGGTAAGTGGTAGGATGTTCGCGTTCTTGGGCACGTCTGCCTTGGCTATCTCACTCCAGGTGCGCTGACGATGTAGTCCGCCGATTTCAGGCGTCCATTGCTTCCTCGAATTTCTCGATCAGGGCGAACTAAAACTTCCTTCAGCGTAGGCATGTCTGGATCAGGCTTGCTAGTTTTGAAGGCTTGGGGGCACCTCCAGTTCGTAGTAGGAGGAAACCCCGAGTTCCGTCGCGTGAGCAGCGCAATAGCATGTCGGTAGTTGAATTCGTTCTCCGGCGTGCTTGCCATCAATCCGCTGAGAATTTCTTGGAAGAGATCGGTTCTGGCAAAGAGGTTTGGATCACCCAGCTTGTCATACTCGAACTTCTTGGGGATTTGCGTTTCGCTGTGGTCGCGTTCGCTCGCCCGAAATTGGGGGGGTCCGGTGCTGCAGGCGGACGCTGTCTCGCAGGTGTGTTGACAGTGGGCGCCGGTGAGTCTTGCGCCAAGGCCGGTGGTTCGACTGGTGCAGGCGAAGAGCTGGATCGTCCGAAGTTGGGTTGGACGGCGGTTTTAATCGGTCGGCTCCTCTGTTTTCTGATGACTCGCGTTGCTCCAATGAAGGCTCCTCTGTTTTCCACTGTCTTCGCTGGTATTGCGTGACGGTCGGGATAATGTGTCTTCCCAACCGGTATCCAATGGTGGCAGATCGTCCTCGTGGAGTCCCTTGGGATATTCTCGACTCCGAATAAGTTCTTCCCAAGCTTCCGGAGGTTCCTCTCCGTCGCAGTAAACTGTCTGGAAAAAGTTGTCGTGAGACGACGGCGTGGAACTGGGGAGATGTGTCCCGCGCGAAGGTTCCTGACGAGTCCGACCGAGCTGGCGTGGAGCGGACTGATGCCCACGTATTTCGCGCAGCGGCGACGCCATCTAGGTGCCCACTTCGGTATCTTATGACCCTCTTGGAGCTTGGGTCCAGCACGTAGGCCGGGCAGCCCCAGGGATGAAGTTTTGTAGATTTGCATGATCGGACTTGACTCCAGTGAAAATTTCTTCAGGGACATGCCGCCGTATGCTTCCTTGGGAATAGCGTTATGGAGGTGCACGGCATGGCTCAGAGCTAGTGGCCAGAGTCGTTCGTCGTAGGTGTCAGGCCAGCGGATCGCGTTTTGCATCATCTGAGTGCGTGCCCGAAAACCGTGTTTTTGATGGCGTTTTCGGCCACCCCGTTTTGGAATTGAGCACTGACTCCACTGAAGTGAATGTCCTGTTGATTATCGTAGAGTTCCTTGAGAAATTGGCGACTGGAGTAGATTCCGTTGTCCGTGTGGTAAGACTGAACGTTGACTCCTGCATCCGCGGCTTTGCGTTCGCTCGGCGAGCTTAGAATCGATGGTCTCGGTGGCGTTGAGCCCTGATTGGTGCCCGACCCACATGTAGCCGGAGGCGGCATCGACAAAGATAGTTCCTCCTCGAATGTCTCGAGTAACGGAGCCATCGGCTTGAACGCCGACAGTGATCCCTTCCGTGCGACTCTGGTATTGATCGCTGAAGATCAGCTCTCCGGTTTGATCTTGTCTTTCTTGAGAGCACCGGGGTTCTTGTTCAAGGTCGATCTGCCTGGGTTAGGGTCTTCCTTGTTTGCCGAACAGGCATGGGGCGCATTTGGGGCTGCCACGATTTTACCGGCTGCCATCTTCAATCCCTTCAATCCCAGATACCCTTGTCGTCCGAGCCACATTACGTCAAGGAATCAAGATGTCCAAGGATGTAGTGGTATTGCAGAAGGAGTTTCTCTTGTGGTGGGATGTTCTGGTTGGTCTCCGCTGTCACACATTCTTGGGCGTTCAGAGCAGTGCGCGCAAGCAATGAGCGTTGCTGTGTACGCTGCTGAACGTTGGCTGGCAAGCGACAGTTGATGGTAGTGGACCGAAGGTCTCCCAGTTCCCCGAATTTGAAGATCGCCTCTTTGCCAGCTAGAACGCTGAACTCAGTGCCCTCTGGCACGTTGATTCCCTCGTTGAGGTACTGTTGAGACTTAGAGTCGAACCGGCAGCTCTGGGATATACCATCCCGGTACTTCGAGAACCTATGCGTTGCCGTTGTCGAGAACTACTTCTTGTCGGATGATGCCTTCAGCTTCGATAGTAAGGTTCCCGGCAATGCCCTGAATCTCCCGGTCGGGCCGGGCAGAGGCTTGAGTGATCCTGGTAGGAAGTCCGCTTGGAAAGGGCTTGTCGTTTTGGATGCCCCTGTGTCAATGATCCAAGTGGCATGGCCGTCAGCGCTGACGAAGATGTTCTCAGATTCCTTGAGATGATTACGCAAGGAGATGAGATCTTGGTCTCGTGATGCGATTGGTCTGGAGAAAGGCTTTGTCGTCGCAGAAACCGACTCATGCGATTGAATGGTCGATTGCTTTCGGAAGACATGACTAGATTGGGAACCCTGTTTTGGCCTGGGATGCTGCGCATAGCAGAAGCAATCCTAGGGACCTTGTGTATGCGAAGTCAGCGGTTTGGCTTGTTCTTGTTTTGCTTGTCGCAAGGTGGCTCCACGGTGGACGGACGACTTGGGCTTGTCTAGTTTCGATCGTCCGACACTTGATAGGGATCTCCGCTGGGTCGGAGAGGCTTTCGGAATGCTGGTAACAATGGTTGCTTCTTCGAATCGTAGTCCGATGTCCCATTCGCCGTAGTCGCATGCCAAGTTGGTAGTTAGTAATCACTATCACCCCGGTCAGGACGACCACGGACTCGAACGGCAACACAAAGTCACCTTCGCAGCGCTAGACTCTGTCTTCCAGAACGTGTCCCCATTACCCACTTGATTTCAGTAGGGCTTGTTGGACGATCTGCAACGACAGTAGGCCTTGAGCGACATGGACCAGTCCCACGATGAGATGGAACCAGCTCATGCTTGTCAGGTAAGTTTCGTTGTGATTCGTAATAATGCCGATCAGTGCGCGATGCGTAAAGATACCACTGCATACACCCGGCGACTAAAATCCAGTTTGCGAGGATCGACAGTTCGCATGAGGAATCCTGTCGTCATGGCGAGTGCTGGCGGTGCTCTTGTCTTGGGAGCTATCCGAGGTGTCAGCGGCGCTGGCTCTGGCTGCGTTTCGTTCTGCTTCGCGTTCGTCTTCAAGCCTTCAAGCCTTCATTTCGGCCGCCGTCGCGATGTTCTTGATAGCGTGCTGCTTATCACCGAAGGTCCAGCGATATCGCGCCAGCATACAGTAGGAACACTCTGTGTCGGCGATGACTTTGGTGGTGGGCTCCCCTTCTTTGGGAGCAGGATGGGACTTGATGAGGTTCTTCTTAGTGGAGTCTCCCTCTGATTTGCCGCTCTTTTCTTTGTCTTGTTTGCCGACGACGTTTCAAATCAGCAATCTCCTTCTGCATTGCAGCCATGGCGAGTCAGCTTTGGGGTTCGATGGCATCCCACATCTTTTGTCCTTTCAAAGTCGCATAGACGGACTTGAGTTGCTGGAGGACTTCGGTCCAACGCATTGGATTGTCGAACTCTTGAGTGCGCTCAAATACCGACATTGCTTTGGAGCAGAAAGCCTGGGAGGTGGACTTTAGGAATCGGGCAGCGACCAAACTTGCCAAATCGCTTGAGCTTAGCCTAGTCCCTCAATTTGGGAGGCGATATCGAAGATCTTGTTGCTGAGGACTTGACGTTTTCTCCGGGAGTGGTGGCTAGGACATTTCCATCAGCTGATTCGTTAGGTTTCGAATCGTGATCGATGCAGTTGCTCGATACTGGCGGATGACTGCAGCTAGGATGCGGGGCCCACTAAGGCGTAGTCCAATGTCTGGCTCGATCGCTGTCCAGAGCTCGATAGAGATTGAGTCCTGTAGGAATTCGCCCGACCAGCTCAAATTCTGCTTGTCGTATCGGTGAAACTGGCCGTCTTTGAGATAGACGTCCACGTCTTCCATCGTCAGTTTACCCACTCGGTACATAAAAGAATAACGGCGCAGTTGTTCCTTTCTTGGCGATGTAGAATACGCTGTCTAATCCGCAGTTCTGCAGATGACGCCACGTGACGTAAGCGCAACCAGGTGGCGAGTGATCGAGGATCCCGATGCTCCGGGCATTCCAGTCGTCGTAACATTTCCAATCCTTGAATAGCCTCTTTTGAACATAGGACAAATCTTTATTATTGGTAGGACGAAGACAATTGAGACTTTCCATCTCTCGGTCTTGGTCAGTAGGGTTTCCACCGGTCCACGGAGTCACTCCGTCTGGATCCATTCCTCCTCGTTTGGGGGGGCGGCTTGCGTATGAGTAGCTACCGTTTGTTGCGTAGGATCAGCCATTCTCAATGTTTCGCACTGGAAGTGAGAAGAAAGGAACGATTGTTAGAACGGGACTCGTAGAGCGTGTCGGTGAGCTCTGATTCGAGCTGGGATCCACAATGCGGAATCCGGAAGTTTCTTGACTGAAGTCTGATTCCTTCAAGTCTCTTCAAGCTATCTGACATGAATTAAATGGCGTAAGCCTGGGCTCATAACCTGCGAGGATACAAGCTGGTTCAATGGAAGTATGGATATGCCTTCCAAGTCGGCTGGGATCCGCTTATTTGGATGTTGGTGATCTCAACTGATTCTACAAGTCAATCTGTCGTACCTTCAACTCCCAGATGTTCTTAGGGACGAGATGACAATATTATTTGACTGGATACAGGGATCTGTAATATAATCGAGAATAAACGACTATTAAGTGCTTTAGGACAAACTCCGTTGTTGTTGAAACGAATTGTGATTATTTCGCTTGCATCGTTCCGGAGGCGCATTTCGAATGCTTCTCCTTGATGTGCGTTAGTTTGCTACGGGGTTCTACACGAATCCAATCGGAGTCGTCGGTCACAGTGGTGGCAACGGTCTGATGACGGTGCGCCGCTGATAGAGAAGTGTACGAGATCGGTGGCGTTTCCCGATCAACACGTTTCTCACCCTCTAGATTCTCAGTAGCAGGTTTTGCATTTAGAACGGTGTTCATGCGCGTTTCCGTGCGAAAAGGCAAGGATGACTGCCGATCGATCGTCATCGTTTGTGACGATTTCATAATGCCGTGACGATGGCCATTATCATCACACTATCGTAAATCGAACCCAGGTGAGACATTTGAATGGGGCAGCATCAATTATGAGGACTTGCGTGGATACGATTATGTTAACAGACCGTATGCACCGTGGGGTATTTCGTCCTCGGGCAATGGAAAAGGTGACATTCATGAGACGCTGGGGCTTTCCGGACTCGCTAAAGGGCCGCTGATGATGCTGGGCTGCGGCACATCCGAACTGGGGAATCAGTTTGTCCAGGCTGGTTTCAAACCGATGGTGCAAGTGGATGTGTCGTCGCGACTCATTGAAATGAAAACGCAGCAATCCGAATCAGTATTAGATGGCATGAAATACATTCAGGATGATGCAACTGTTCTATCCGCATTTGAAGATGAGACAGTCCGAGCCGTCATTGACAAGGGCTTGATCGATGCCCTGTTTTGTGCCAATGCAACTCAACAATGTCAGTCGGCCATGGCGGCTGTTCACAGGGTCTTGCAACCAAATGCAAAGCTCCTATTATTCTCCTTTTCTCAACCAGAATTTTTGCTTCCTGTTTTAGCCATGCCTGGTTGGAAGGATATAGAGATACGAAACATGAATGAGCAGATTTTACTTTACTTGTTTCGGAAGAACGGTGACCAGCAACCATCTAGAAGCGTCGTCAAGAGACGTAGATAACTATCGATAACAAAATAACATACTTACAATACACATAGTAACTATAACATTGTTCAAACATGAACAAACACGGGTGCCGCGCTTAACTTGTCACTTGTGCTGGCATAGTTGGAGACGATGAAATGTCGATATGATCGAACCTCCACAAGGCTAAACAGAGCTGCGCCTCTTCGGCCTTGAGCAGAACGGCAACGTCAATCGAAAGTGACTTTAGATTGCGTTTCACAATGCCTGCCATGCTGCGGACCCATCCACTGGACATGCAGTCAATCTCGAGCTCCATGGCAATTGCTTTACTATTTTCAGGTTCGGCAGGATACTTTGTCCAGAGCAAAGGTAAATAGGCTCGATCTCCCATGGGATATTCCTGCTTGGAAGGTGCAACACATCTCACCGCATACGGAGCTTCCACAACAGATGGCATGAAGTATAAACTCGAATTGCGATTTTGGTCTGATCCGCTGAAGAAAGTCTGTAATCTGGTTAGATCTGAATATAGCTTAATTGAGGTACCATAACAAAACCAAACCGTGACTTACCTTGAGAGCCTTAATCTCCACCGAATCTTGATCGCTTTCTCTTACAGAATCCCAGTCTTGTATCCATTCTGGAAAATCAAAGTAAAGCAGTATATTTCCCATTGCGTCGACAAGTTGACAAGAAAAGTCGGCGTTTCGCGCAGTCCATGTTTGACAAACCAGGAATGATCCGCAACCTTTGTTTCAGGTACTCCCCGTCTGCCTCGCAGAGAAATACATCCATCCTTTTTAGCTTGAAATACGGTTCGATAATATAATCATCCACATCTCCAAACGAATCGGCATCCGCCACGTCGTAATTACCAATGGTCATTGAGGCATTCAGATCTACAGATGACTCTGCTGCTGGATCAGATGATGAAATCAATGATGATGTTTGGTCGGCAGATGAGCTCTCATCGGTACCTCGCGGTTTTCGCTTTCTTCGAAGATTGCGATTTCTCAGCAAATTGTGCATCAACTGCCGGTGTTTATGATCTCGTGTGGGATCACAATTCCACCGTTTGACGGAAGCCGACATACTCAATGAATTCATAAAAGACGGAGTCACACGCCAACTACTTTGAGAAGAAAAGAAGCGCAGCGACGGTGGACGCCAAGCCGGAAACAACGAGTTGGTGCTTCGTTCACGTGATAGATGGTCGACGTTCCGGGATGATTCCTGTCGTAAAGAAGGTTGCTTTGTTGAAGGAACTGTCGGCAGGTCGTCTTGAATAAGCTCCGGTTTGCAGGCTTGCGCAAAATGAATCGATACAAAATTTCCCAAAGCAAAGCCTACCAAGAGCCAAGCGAACACAAGGGATACCGGAAGATGAACTAAAGTTGCCCAGTGCTTATACGTCGGATACGTAACAAATATCAGCGACAGGTGAAGCAACGCTGCCCCTCTGTTCTTTCCAAAGAGTTCTGCTAAAGGAAAGAAAGAAGGTTCCGATTTTGTGATTTGCTGAAGCGGTGCTGTAGCGAGTTCATCCAGTAGCGCTCCCTTTTCCTCCAGCAGTGCCTCTTTTTCATTCAATAAAGCTTCTTTCTTTTGACAATATCAATGTCTTTAATGGATTCCTCTGTGTCCAGCACAGTGACACTGCGGCTGCTTCCTTCTCCGTTATTGCCGGCGTGTGTTGTTTGCTCGTGTAATCGTGTCTTTTGCCCCTCAGCGTGTGCAAGCTTTCCGAAGAAGACGTCACGGCTGAATTCATTGTCGAGTTGATGGTGTGTACGGTGCTTTGAACTGCATGTTTACTCTTGTGAAGAGCGTGCTTGGTTCCTTGCAGCGTCTGATGAATGACCTTACTGCCAAAATGGGATTTCTTGTGATGCTCGTGATCGGGAGACTCTGGAGACGCTGCCTTCTCCGGTGGCGTATCGACCGTCATATCTTCTTGCAATCTATCTTTCGAACTCTTTCCTCGTTTCGTGATCTAACGTGAGAGATACGAAAGTAGATTGATTCAAAATGTTTCTTCTGTTATTGTTTGTTGTGCTCGCTTTCCTTCGCATTCCGAATTTCGAACCGCGACGCGCGACGCGAGATGCATGAAGTAGATTTGAGTCCTGGATACACTCTATGCGTGACTGACTCTGCCTCACTAAACGGTCTTCGTCAAAGTTTTATATTATAATATAAAAATAGGGTACTGGTAGATGGCGAAAGCTAGGCGCTTTTGTGCAGTATAGTCGTCCAAGCGCGATTCACTCAGCAGCTGGTATATTTACGTTGTTTTATAAAGTAAAAAGGAAAAGGAATGGCATGTTTGACGATTTTTTTAAAGTTTCGATGCAGACGGAACAAAGCCAGCTTGCGCTTTTCCAGGCCAGCTAATCCTGCTTTGTGGCGGCTTGGAGTCTCTTATTGAGAGGAACATCATTTGGCTCGGTCAGTGACCCAAGTGTCTTGAGTCCAGCGTGGACTTCTGCGTAAAAGGGTGTTGCTCCATGCGAGACATCCAGGATTGAATGACAGGGTAGTCTGCTAGATCCACTACACCTGTCATGGTAGCTTGTACCAACTCCTCATAGCATAGTAGGTCAGCTATAGATAGCTCATTGCCCACAATGTAATTCTCACTGGGATGCAGCCACCCAGATTCCAGTTGTTTCAGTAGTTGATGGGCTCGAAGCTGCTCCTTGTCGTTTGGTGCGGGTGTACCCCAGGAAAAAGGAATGGGGCAACAACAGCTGCTATTCCCGAGTACCCGAGTGATGCCAGTGCATGTACGAATCGATCAGAGCCTTGCGATGGGATCCGCTGGGGCCGTAAAGATCCGTCCAGCCGCGACTTTCGCAAAGGTAGGCCAAGATTGCCGGACTTTCCACCAAAGAAAACGTATCATCTTGTAACATTGGAATGCGGTCGGAGCGAGACTTTGTTTTGGACTTGTAGGACTCATGTTTGCTTCCGAATGGTTTGTCCGCCAGGAACGGGACGGTTACAACGGCTTTGAACGAACAGTGATTCATGAGCAGAGCCCAAGCAACCGATCGAAACGGTTGCGAAAGGGGAACTCCGTACAGTTTCAACATTTCTGTATTAACTGTAAAATTATTCGCAGTCTATTCTAACGTGAGCAAGTTAAGTAATACTCTCTAGATTGTTTAGCTGCAACAGTTGTCTTGTTGTGAAAAGATTTCACAAATTCGTTTGCGCTGACGCGACCACGACGAGGTTTGCTTTTGTGCCGTTTGACGAACCTCCGCGCTAATTGCATGCGTCAAGATTTTCTGGACGTTTTGTTTAGCCGCGTGGATTTTCTCCAACCAATCGCCTCACGAAAGATCTCGATGAGGCTTGCCTTGCGTCTTTGTGGAGAGCCAAAGATGCTCTGCATCATTTTCGTCATTATTTCCCATTAGTAATGGAAGCTAAGGTAGGTCATTAGCTAGAGAGCTAGAGAGGCATGCAACTGCTAGGCAGACTTATCTTTAGAACATCAATGGTTACTTAGAATTAACAGTATATTTATGTATGTAGCGCTTAGTTTTAGTATTTTGCTCGCGTATTGCCAAGTTTACTGTATTGTTCCCATCCACGGCTCCCTCGTCCCAGCTCGTTCACGGCCATTGTTCTTCGAAAGGCTGTCGTCGAAACGGATACGACTTGAGGAATTGCGGCAAACAATGTTTTTCCACGACAAAGAATATAACATCCAGAGATCGTAATGCGAGTTTCACGACTTCACTTTCCTGCTGATTTTCTTCGCTCTCTGCTACTTCAGTCGTCTTTTGGCGCGATCCGCCGCTTCAAAATGTCATCGTCGACGACAACTTCTACTGCAGCACTTGGCATTACATACTGCTCGTATTGATCGGTAAGGTCTTCGTCCCATCGTTCGGCTGTCTGATAGACTGACTTGCTCCGTGTCTCTGTTATCACATCAATTATTTCTGGAGTAGTCTGGACGGACCGAGTTTCAGGGTCAGACATGGATTCCAACTGCCTTTGTAGTAAAATATTTAAGTCGTCGGTTGTTTCGATTCCGTCCAAGAGTAGAATGAGAGGCGTTTCGCCATAGGCCGGGTCCGGGCGGTAGATTTCGGCTTCCAGCGCCTCGATTCTTGACGAGGAAAGAAAGGTCTCGGCAGTTTGCAGAATATCATCTACGGCTCCTTTGATTTCCCGAAGATGGCTCAATACTATTTCAGCGGACTTTTCATCGTCAAATTCTTCTCGTTCTTCGATATCGTTTCTCAGCACGACCATTTTAGTGACGATATCTATCAAAGAGTCCTTCTCTAGACCGTCGTCGATCGAAAATCCCACGAGCCATGTTTTTGAAGGCTTATCAACACAAGCCGCAAGCTGCATCAAAACGCGCCTTCGTTCTCCTCTCAGTAGCTCCAAAACATCAATGTCTTCTACGGAATTTGTAGTCTTTGATTGCTTCGAGCTTTTCTCAAACTCCAGCCGTGCGGCAACATATGGGTCAATGGCATTTTCGGTTGTGGACGCTGGTCGTACTCTGTCTTCGATTCGAGAACCGGCGGATGCTATGCCTATATCTGCGTTTGAAAACGATGCATCCTGCGGTCTCAAAAGCCGTTCTTCCTTCCTTTTCGCGGCAGCAAGTCTAGCTTGCTCTTTTACTGACTGTAACAAATTCCCGTAGTGGCTACGCCAGCAGCTATGGCGTTACGAATCGGCTTTGATTTGTATCCAGGTTCGTTCGTTTCAGCTCGCAGTTCTTGACGCAATTCAAATACTCCATCCACAACCTTTCCAGGAACTTTAGTCAAGTCTTTAGCGTCTTTTTCTGCTCTTCTACTTTGTTGATACGCTCGACGAAGACGCTCAGCGTTGTTACTGGATCCAGCTGGGGCTATCGTTCTCAAGTTCCGTCCACTACTACTTCTTTGTTGGCCGGACAGAATTCCTCGAATCTCACGTGAGACAGTCTGGATCTCATCTTGCGGACGCAGCATTCGGTCTTTGATATTTTGTTGAGTCGCTGCATCACTGCCTGCACTGCTTGAATTGGTAATCAAAATACAGTCTTCTTAGAGATCTCACCAGCCTGAGGTAGCGCTCTTCCGACATCACGAACTGCTCTCTCCCACGCAAAGAATCCCAGTGCTGCAAGCGTTTTCACATCTTGTTCCACCTTATTTCCAATCCAGATACCTACAGATTCAAAACATCCGATGCTTGCGTCGACAGTTTCTTCCACAATTTTGTATCGCCCAGTGTTTTCAGAATCGTAGAAGTATAATCAGACTCGGCAACTTCCTCTTTTGTGGCGTCGAAACCTTCTTGATCGTACCTCGTTCCAGAAGCTTCCGAATATCTGCTTCTGTTTCCAAATCAAGCTTCGAGTCTTGCAGCATTGATTCTAAAACTCGAGAATCCGTATCGGAAAGGTCTTCTTCCGTTTCGATGACGCTGCTGGGCTCCGTCACCACGCCGAGCGGGCCAACAATGCTGGGGCGACTGCTTCGGGGCAAGAAAGCATTCGTTTTATGCCATAGAAGAGAATAAAGGATAAGATTGAATCTTTTCATGTCGATTTTAATTTATTTGTCATGAAAAAGACTGCAACAATCCTCTTTTTGACTTTTGGCGAGTTTTGTTGGTGTCGTGTCATGCAAGGGTTTTATTTTTGGCGCGCCTTGCGATGTCGCTGTCCTTGCCGTCAGGATGGATAGTGCTCTTTCATTATAGTGTAACTACTACCGGTCCGTTACGAGTTTGTTACAATTGTATAATCCCACCGGTATTAACTAACGTGCATCGTGCATCCATCGGTTCTTGGTCCCCATTTGCGAATCGCAAACGGAACATTCGTTAGGTGCATTTCTATAAAAGACCGTACTAAGTTGCTGTGCATGCGATGTTTCAACATGATGTATATAAGATTGATTTAGTTGTTTGAGATACTTTTTCCTCCGATATGGCATGAATAGCCTCGGCAACATACTGAATATTTCCTTCGTTCAGCCCAGCCACACTAATTCTTCCGTTCTTGGTCAAAAGATAGAATGGTCTTGTGTCAAGCGATCACACATGGATGCAGTCAATCCAGTGTAGGCAAACATCCCGATTTGCTTCACAATATGACTCCAATCGTGTGTGCTTCCCACATCTTCCAGAGTCTGCACCAATTTCATCCGCATGTCTTGTATTCGCCGAGACATAGCTTTACACTCCAGCATGTACTGACATTTCAGTTCATGGTCGGAAAGGATTGTTTTGACAATCGTACTTCCATGTCGAGGCGGACTCGAGTACATGGGACGAATGACGCATCGGAGAATTGATAAGATCCTTGCACGCTGATCTTCGCCACTGCACACGATGGAAAGTGTACCAACTCGTTCTCCATAGAGTCCAAAGTTTTTCGCGAACGATTGCGCCAAAAGAATCGGAACCTCCTGTGACACGGCATAGCGGAACGGTTCGGCATCAACTTCGGCATCTCCGGTGGCAAATCCTTGGTATGCCGAATCGAAGAAAACGACATGTCCTTTCGCTGACACCAAACGGATGATTTTCTTCCACTCGTCGATTGTTGGGTCACAGCCGGTCGGATTGTGAGCACACGCATGAAATAATACAATGCTACCGTCAGGGCAGCCGCTAGATCCTCCAGTAGACCAACTAAATCAAGCCCGTTTGTTGCTGTTTTGTAATATCGATAACGTTGTACATCCAATCCGCACTCTTGAAAGATGGCTGTATGGTTCCCCATGTAGGATCAGGAATGTAGATTGGATGATTTGGAAATTGACGGGCCAAGAACATTCCTCCGACCCGACATGCACCAGTACCAGACAATGTTTGCACAGCCGCCAGGTGACTCAAGTCCATGTTGGGCCCATAAGCGAATTTCATGGCGCATTCCAGAAATTTGTAGTCCCCTTCGATCGGAAGATATTCTTTGACTTCGTTGCTATCCAACATGCGACGTTCTGCTTCACGAACTGTTGGCAGCACCCATGGCTGTCCATTCTCATCCCGATAGGCTCCAACACATATATTAACCTTGCGACTATCCTTGCACTCGAGGAAGGACTGCGCAATCCCAAGAATGGCGTCAGGAGGGCCCATAGGAACATGCTGCCAGATATCAAACACATCCGCCTGTGCCGCCTCTGCCTCGTCGTTTTGATCCATATAAACTTGATGATTCGAATGCGAGGGATTTGACGATAACAAATGCCGCGTGCTGCTGTGCTTCGATATCGCCGACAGAGGATCATCGATGGGAAAGTGTTTGATCTGATCGAGGGAAGATCAACTGTATTTCTGTTGATGCGCGGACTTGGCGTCACCTCGACCTCTAGCCACTCGGCTGAAATTGTAACGCTACTTGAGCGTCGGTATACTGCTTCTCTCATATTGCGGTGGATGATCTGTTGCTGATATATGATGATTGTCCTTTTATTCAGTTCACGGTAAGCCGATTTGTGATTTGTGATCGGCATGGTGGAAATGGAAGAAAACCGAACTTGGCCATCATAAGTCACTATGCTTACAAAGTAAGGTTGCAGGATCGCTCGCGTGATCCACGTTTATGCTCGTGACTCCAAAAGTACTGAGCACTGAGCCAGCCCGTCGGATTCACCACCAAGGAAAAATAGGAAACAACAACAAAAGATGATTGTTTTTTGTTGCTGACAATAACTCCTTTATTTCTTTCTTTTCGTAACAAAAGGTATATTTATAACATCATGGAAGAAGGAAGCTTCCCGAGAGGACGTCTGAAGACAATCAAGTCGCAAGACAACGAAAAGAGCCCAAATACGCTCGGCGCAAGCGTTCCAAGTCCGAAGGAGACAACAAGATACGTCGATCGGATGATATTCTATTCGGTAAGCGAGCCGAAGATGCAGAAACGTCTAGAAAAAAGCGCAAACCGTCGCCTGCTGAAGACAAGGTGACGCCCGCGTCGCATCAGTCGCTGATGCCTCTGGGAGGTGGAGCAGTTGTCGCTCCGAGAGACAAGAGTGGAGGTGGAGATCCCTTGATCGAAGGTTTGGGCTTTGCGAAGCTGTCAAAAGGATTCCGAGTACTCGGTTGCGTTCGTGAGGTCCATGCAGACTTGGCCGTTTCAGCTTACCAAATCTGTGGACGGGCTACATGCTCCGATCATCCGAAGAGGAGCCGCCTTGTGATTCTATGTTGCAGGTGGGACAGTTTCTCTCTGTCGTGATTGTGAAGGCTGTTCAAGAGCCGGTCAAAGGTGGTGGGCATCGCCGTCGCATTCAGGTATCATGCCTACCTAATGCTGTGAATAGGGTTATTACTTCATCTGGTGCACTCAATGCAACGGTTCGAGATTTGTCGACGTTCTCGGGTGCCCCCATTCGCTGCCAGATCACATCAATCGAAGACCACGGAGTTCTTATGAACATTGGAAGTGGGAAGAAAGGGTTTTGAAGTTCTCCGACATTGATGAAGAGTACGTGATTGACGAAGACATGACGATGACAGACGAGACGGACGAGGATATGACGAAGAAACGCTTGCTGTTGGTCGTTGGCCGCTTATTGGACTGCATGGTTAAAGCAGGCTCCTCGGCCGATCCATCCATCGTTTCCCTTTCGCTTCCGTCTCATCAAGACTTTGTCAAGCATACGATACCTTCTGAAATCACGCCCAGCTTGGCTCAGCTTCAGCCTGGCATGCTTGTCCAAGCAAGAGTAGAACGAATGGCTCGCAACGGATTATGCGTCACATTTTGTGGTAACATGTTTCGTGGAGCCATTGAAGTACAGCACCTCGGTGGGTTTTGGATACCCACTCAGCGTCAAGAATCGGATGAATGGAAGCAGTTTTCAAAGAACATCGCTCCATTCCAGCGCGCATCATTGCTGTTGACGTTGCATCCAAAATTATTCGGCTTTCGCTTCAGTCTCATATTCTCGAAATGGAGATCAACGGGACATCTCCTGATGTAGGGAGCATCATTCAAAGCGCTACGGTTGTGCGTCTGGACCGTGGTGTTGGTGCATTGCTGGCCTACGATAACAAGGAGGTCGAAACGAAGGAAAAGTCTTCTGTTTTCAAACCGCTATCTTCGGACGAAAGCTACCGTAAAGCATGCAAGACTATGGCCGCTTACGTGCACATTTCCAAAGCCATGGACAAAGATAACCAGAAACTGTCTGACGCTGAATTTGGGAAAGAATTCGCACCCAGTACCAAGCATGATGTAAGGATCGTCAGTGCTTCAAACTGGATTGATGGAATTGCCTCCGGAGCGGCAGCGCCGAGTATCGTAGAGGCGCTGGTGATCTCATATGCAGACATCAAACCAGCGGCAGTGTACAAGCAAGTCCCGGTGACTGCGTTGCTGGACAAGGAGGCGCACTAGTGGATCTCGGAATGGGAATAAAAGGTGTGGTTCCAGATATGCAGCTTTTCGATAAAGTAGTGTCGAGCGAATATCGCACGCAGTTGCGGAAAGTTAAGTTCTCGCCCGGCACCAAAGTTGACTTGCGAGTCTTATCTGTGGACGAGCGAGCCAAGAGATGCGTTCTGACGGCGAAAAGAGCATGGTCAAAACAGATAACGTTATCAAGTCCTTCAATGAAGCAAAAGTTGGGGATGTCGGGACAGGCTTTGTCTCCAAGGTGGATGACCAAGGGCTTATGGTGACTTTCTTCAATGGTGTTCATGGTCGTCTTACGGCGCGTAGCCTTGCTGCTGACGCGGGAGTTGAAAATCACAAGCAGGACTATTCTGTTGGTGACGTTGTGCAATGCAGGATTAGTTATATCCAACGAAAGGCTAAGAAAGGGCTAGGTGGTAAGATGCATGAGATAAAAGGCGAACAAGTATTTTGCGAATTGACTCTGGGACTTCATGTTGAGGGCAGCGCTCCCACTCTAGTTGACGATCATGCGGAAACAGAGGAACTTGTCAAATTCAGCCCTGGCGCAGTGCTACCTCTCAAGTCAATGCGCATTGTTGAGCTGGTTCGCGGCAAATCGAAAGGTGACACATATGTGCCAGGCTATGCCATCGTCAACGTCAAAACGAAATATTTGACTGGGACTGATGGCGACGACACCTTTAACCATTGATTGCAAACTCCCTTTTGATCAGCTTCTTGACGAATACGAAGAGGGGATATTGAATCAGCCAGTGCACTAGATAAATTTGCCGAAAGTATGTTGACGGTTGGGAAAAAGGTTAACCGGAATGGTTTTGTGTTGCTAGACCCAAAAAGTCAATGTCTGAGTATTCAAGTGGCACGGGTACATTTGCGGTGGTGTCAATCCGTCCCCGACTAGTTGAAGCTCTCTTGGACCACTTAGGAGTGGCCGACAATGACGGAACACCGATACTTCCGGATCCAAACACGCACTTGTACAAAGGTGCTCGACTTGTAGGTTATGTCTCAAACATAGATAAACGCCATGGTGCATTCATCAAATATCTGAATGGGTTGTCGGGACTTGTGCCGAAACAGAAAGGTGGTCTCCTTCTCCGAAAATATTCTACATTGTTGACGGAGGTCGTTGCAATCGATACGAATTTCAGTCCGCCTAAGCTGCTGATCAAAGCATCCACCGAGTCTGTGAGCAAAGTCGACAGCTCTGTTCACATAAAGGTCGGTGATATCATTGACGTGGCAACTATCACGTATCTGGCATTCCATCAGGCATCTCTTGAATTGGATGTTGAGAAGTATGGGCCAAAGGAGAAGATAAACGCCCGGATTCACTGCAGTATGGCGCGCTCGAAACCGTTCGATTCAAGCTCTAAGCGTTCGTCAACTGTGAATACCAAACAAGAAATTTCGGTCTGTCATCCCTTTCATGGATGGGATGTGGGACAACAGGTTTCTAATCTGAAGGTTATAAAATTGAACGTAAGAAAGGAAAGACACTGGTCGAGCTAACAAATGACGACGAACTACCCTTGATAGGAAGTGAAGCTGAACTTTCTCACGGTCAGAAAGTCTCGGGAATCATCTACTCAGTCAAGCCCGGAAGTGGTTTATGGATTTCGGTGAGCCCTGGCATTTTATGTCACATTCCTGCAATAGAGGCATCGTCAAATATCAAGGTACTGAACGCGCTGGAGAGGTCTTTTCCGGTCGGCGGCCGCCTTATTGGAACAATACTGGACAGCAAAGTGTGGTCTGAAAGAAGGTCAAAAAGCAACCAGCATCACCGCACTGGTGACGAGTCTAAAGAAAGAGAAACGCCAATCGTGTCTTTGTTGGACGCTACCCAACCACAGGACAAAAAAACCTGATAGGGGGATATTCTGATTGGAAGATTAAACCGGTTCCACGTTCCTGTGGGTCCTCCGTCTCTGATGCTCGATTTACGAGGTGGATTTATAGGACGATGCTGTATTACCGAGTTGGAAGAACCTGACGATTGGGAAAATATGCCATTGGGCCAGAGCAGTCGGGTATCAAATAGATCGACGCAAAGAAACGATCCCAATCCGGGAGAAGACGAAAAAAAGAAGAAAAGGCGAAACTCGAAAGGAAATTACAAGGTACGTTATCTAAATGTTTGTGTGAATGCATCTACGGAACGGTCGTGCTGCTATCACAAACGACTGTGAACTTTTGTTTTTGACAATACGATGCAATATAGTCCGGCAAGCGGTGTGGAGAGGCCCATTGAAAATATTATTCACGCTGGGTCGCAATGACAGACTGCCAACATTTTCTCACATTTTCGTGCGCACTGATTAGCAGGAGCGAGCAAGATGCGTCTTGGGGTGAGTTCCCGCACGCTAAGTTTGTACAGTGTAGGGTGCTTAGCCTTGTTTCCTCAAAAGCTCTCGTCGAAGTGAGTTTAAGACAGAGTCGTCTTGATGGGGACTTAGAAGATGATGAAATTCCCGAGGAGGGGAGCACGTCCAGGCTTTTGTTGTGTCTACAACCAAAAGGGCTGCTTTGTTCGTCTCAGTCATAACCTCGATGGAAGAGTTGTTTTGAAGGAGCTTTGCGACAGTTTCCTTCCAAGTCCAGATGTTTCCTTTCCTATGGGGCGGCTTGTGGTTGGTAAAGTCAAGTCTGTCGTAAAAGTGGAGAAAAAAGGCAAGACTAAGCACATCGTGGATCTAGATCTTCGCGAGTCTGTTCTCCTCGAGAACGACGACAAGCTTAAGTTTGAAGACATTGAACTAGGGCAGAAGTATACTGGAACAGTCACTCGTCTGGAAGACTATGGTGTGTTTGTTCGCATTGACGGTAGTGATGTCTCAGGACTGGCCCACAAAAGTGAGTGCAGTGATAAATTTATCCGAAGTCTCTCGAACCTTTACGACCCTGGGGACAAGGTTAAGCTTCTCGTTCTGAAGAAGGATGATTTATCGAAAAACTTGGCTTTAGTCTGAAGGCCAGTCATTTTGTTAATGACGATGATAGTGCCACTGGTTCCTCGGTCGAGCACGGCATTGAAATGATGTCCGATGACGACGAAAATTCTGGAGATGAAGGAGCGATGGATGTGGAGCTTCATTCGGACTCGGAAGGCTCTTCAGGAAACGACGATGAGTCCTCCACCTCAAGCTCTTCATCATCTGCAGACGACACGGGAACCGTGTCAAAGAAAACAGAACCGTCAAGCAAGTTGATGGATACAAACGTCGGGTTTGATTGGGGCGATAGAGGTGATAATGAAGCATCTGGATCTGATAATGATTCAGATGAGAACTCAAGCGATTCTGATGAAGAGTCTGATCCTCTGAAGACATCTCACAAGTCTCGTCGGAAGCAAGCACAGCGGCGGAAAGAAGAACGTGAAATCGCGAAGAGAAAGTGCCCTTGCAGATGGAACTGCTGACGAGAATCCCGAAACTGAAGCTGATTTTGAGCGCCTCATTGCCAATGAGCCAAATTCATCTGAGTTGTGGATACGGTTCATGGCTTTTCACCTTTCTTTGGCAGACATTTCTGCTGCTCGCGAGGTGGCGAATCGCGCTTTTGGCAAAATCGAGTTTCGCGAGGAAAGCGAGAAGATGAATGTGTGGTGCGCTCTCTTGACTTTGGAGTTGAAATACGGAACAGAAAGCAGTATCAACGAAGCATTCGAAAGGGCGTGTCAACACAACAATCCAAAGCACGTACACCTAAGATTTAGCGAGATTCTGGAAAAGGGTGTTGGTTCTTCTACCTTCGCAACAGTGCAGAGGATTGACGACATCTACCTCAGGATGTGCAAAAAATTCAGAACTAAGAAGACAGTTTGGCTTGCGCACATGGAGTACCTGCTGAAGAACAAAAGGAAGAAGACGCTTTATCCGTGTCCAAGAAATCTGTTCTATCACTTCCTTCTTACAAGCACACCGAGACTTTGTTCAAGTTCGCCCAACTCGTGTTTGAGTACGGAGATGTGGAAAGGGGTAGAACACTGTTTGACGGTCTATTGCGGAAAGCACCAAAGCGACTTGACATATTTTTTTGTTTACACGGACAAAGAAGTCAAACATGGTGACACCGTTGTTGCGCGTTCCCTCTTCGAGCGGGTGTGTAACCCTGCGGACGAGACTGTTTCATTGAAACTTCCCGATAAGAAAATGAAGAGCTTTTTCAAGAAATGGTATGCTTTTGAAGAACAACACGGAACAGAAGAAACGCAAGAACGGGTTAAGGAAGCTGCAAGACAATTTGTTGAACGGTCACTATCATAATCACTTCCTATCAAAATGTAGTTTAGTACGACCACTCTCCTGTTATTTACACAAGCTCTAAATTATCACTGATAGACCGTAAATCTTTGTACCGGGAAACCGCTGACCACGGACGCTTGTTCCAAAGACGGCCGAGCAGTAGCGCAACCCGTGATAGTACGCCACTTCCGCCACTTATAGTGCCATCTGCGAGAACTGACGGTCTGTTGTAGTTCTTTAGCAAAAGACTGCTCGTAACAACGCTTACCGAACTGAGAGCCATCATCAAGCCAGCCAGTTCGGGGAAGTCGATAGCCCGTGAAGGGATACAGCAGACCAGCAGCAAAAGGGAGGGCAACCACATTGTAGCCCATCGCCCACACGAAATTAGCGATTATGCGCCGTAATACGACCTGAGAGAGATGGATAGCCACCACGACATCCTCAAGTGACGATCGAACCAAGACAACGTCTGCCGCTTCTATGGCGATTTCCGTGCCGGCGCCAATAGCTATACCGATATCCGCTCGAGCCAAAGCAACACTATCATTGATGCCGTCTCCAATCATAGCGACCACCGACCGATGACGATCTGTCGACTGTCCATTGAAAATTCGACCTCGTCTCTTTTGAAGACGCGACACGAGGTCTGCCTTACCCTCGGGGTGACCCTGCGCAAACGCTTTCTGTATCAATACCCATTTCTAGTGCAACTGCAATCGCCGTTTGCTCATGGTCTCCAGTACACATCCAAACTTCTATCCCTAGTTTTTGCAACGCAGCTACAGTAGCTTTTGCACCCTCCTTGATAGGATCCGCGATGGCCATAATACCTATGACACGCCATGACGAAGTTCCGGGTTCAAGCACGCTAACTTGGACGACGACTTGACCACGTAGTCTCAGACGTGTAGTTTCTTCATCAAATTGGTCGAGGCTTTTCTCTGGGCAAGTAAAGTTTCGCGACCCAACTCTAACCCATCTCTCACCCCAATTTGGCTTGAATATACAGCATTCAACTCCCCTCCAGGAACAACAGAAAAATCATTGACAATTGTCCCTTCTGAAGAGCAGGTAGCATCTCCACCCCATAGAGTCTTCGCGGCATTGACAATGGCCTTGCCAAGCGGATGCTCGCTTTGAGTCTCCGCACAAGCCGCCAGCCAGAGAGCAAGACAGCCGTCAGGAACTTGGTCAGGTTTATTTTCGTACAGTTTATCATTAGCATCCACGAGCTCCAGTCTTTCACTCAGTATGGCGCGCCCAGTGGTCAACGTTCCCGTTTTATCAAAATTATTGTATCCACACGGTGCATGTTTTCTAGTACAACACCTCCTTTGATGAGCAGACCAAGATTCGCACCGACACCAGTTCCGACCATCACCCTAAAAATAAAATGCAAAGACTTGGTGAGTGGTTTTCCTATAAACAAAGAAACAGCCCCATAACGTACGCCGTTGGACACGCAAGTCCCAATGCACAAGGGCAAGCAACAACCACCACTGATATTGCTGACATGATTGCCTCAAAATCCGTTCCTCCAGGGACACACCCTGTTAAAAACAAGCCACAAAACAAACGTCACGAAGGACAAAATATGACGCAAGGTGCAAACAAACAAGCAACTTTGTCCGCATACGCTTGAATCGGTGCTTTGTGTCGCTGTGCGTCCTCCATCAACTTCACGATCTTCGATAGAGTTGTTTCACCGCCAACAGCGGTGACACGCATCATCAATGGCGACAGCTGGTTGACCGTTGAGCAAAATAGGGGATCGCCTACTCCTTTTGCAACAGGAAAGGGTTCACCAGACAGGGCAGATTCATCCACGTACGCTTGGGCTTGGACATCCGTGTCGGTTTTGTGCCTCCTTGTTCCTGATGCAGCTACTAGCTTCCCATCGGTGGGAATACGAGATCCAGGCAAAACCATCAAGTAGTCCCCTACACGAATGTCAGCCACATCAACGTCTTCGCTCAATAATGCAGCCAGATCAATGTAGGCACCGCAATCTTCATCACTAAAATTGGTCACTCGGCTCGCACACAACGGCTGTAGTTCCATGAGAGTGAGGAGCGCGGACGCAGTCTTCCCCTTGGCGTACGATTCCAGAAATTTCCCAAGGGTGACAAACGTCAGTAGCATCCCGCCCGTCATAAAATTGGGCATCATGTCGGTCACTTCACCGCTGAGCAGTTGAACTGTGAATAAAACAACGCTGTAAACATAGCTGGCACTTGTTCCGAGAACAACCAAAAGTCCATTCCCATGACGCGCCCATTTGTCCAGCCTTTCCATGCTGCTTGATAAAAGCGACGACCCACCCCGAATTGCACACTAGAAGACAGAAGTAAAATAGCCCACAGCGTACTGGAAGGCACCCAATCCTGACCGAACGGAACCTGAATGTATTCCTTCTCAAGTACAAACATGGGCACCGTCAAAGAGAAGCTTGCAATCAGAAGCATTTTCCAAGAGCGCAATTCCTGCTTTCGAGCGTGTTCCAGTTGCTCTGCATTCTGTCTTAGACTCTGCTTGAGCACATTGCACTCGTAGCCTGCCGTTCGCACCGCTTTCTCACAAGCAGCAGCAATTTCTTCTTTTGTATCCGTCATTGTCAATCCATCCCGATCCTCCGAGTCTTCCCATTCTACAGCAGCCCTCGCGGTAGCCAGAATGACACATACTCCTTTGACTGCTGGATGGGCATCTTTCAGAGCTCTTTCGACTCGTCCCGAACAAACTGCGCAACTCATTCCAGATACTTGAAACAAAATTTCTTGATCTCCCATTTGCAAAGGCAGATCGCCTGTCAGCATTGGTTGCCCTTCGTCGTTGCTTTCACTTGCGCTGGCTTGTAATTTTTCGAGATATTCGTCAATATCTTCAATCAATGAAGCATCAAAACCCACACAATCCACCATTTCGAGTGCTTGGTCTTGACTTTCTTTGAGTGATTTGTTTTCAGCCGAGAACACGACAAAGCTCGCTTTTCGGTAAAGAACGCTTCAGCTGCAATAGCACCGTCGCAGCTCAATAACGCATTGCGGACGGTCGAACCACAATTCTTTTGGCACATCATGCCGTCGACTTGCATGTGCACAGTGATTTCTGTCATGTTGTCTTTGTTAATAAAGTGTTTATTATCCTTACAATAGTGCGACTGATTTTAGAATGAATTCGTCCTTTCATTCTTCTTTGCGCGGCAGGAACAAACAATGCTCGAGCATGCTCATAAACGAAAATCTTCAAGCGCGAGTTTGCCACGACTGCATTGAAACGGGGAAACCCGCGGTCTCATTTTTATTTTTGGATAATCATAAGGCCAGTACTGGTACGACACTCACGTTTCTATATTGTTCCAAAACGTTCTCATCATCGCGAAACAAATATGCAAGCTCTCGCGATATTTATATATGTCGTTGGACTTGGATGGTTAACATTTAACCATCGTCCGTAGCATCGAAATGTCTTATCCTTACGAAGTGACAAACACCTTGGTAACTGACTAGGAGGGACACGAGATCTTAGTGCGCGTGGAATGCAAATAATAGACAAACGATTCAGAGCGCGTGCGACCGCAGAGAGATTGGCAGATCGAACATGTGAAGAAGAATCCATACA
This sequence comes from Fistulifera pelliculosa, assembly GCA_026008555.1. Taxonomy (NCBI): domain Eukaryota; phylum Bacillariophyta; class Bacillariophyceae; order Naviculales; family Stauroneidaceae; genus Fistulifera; species Fistulifera pelliculosa. The sequence continues at coordinate 315,999 of BROJ01000035.1, forward strand.
TTGTGTAAGCAATCCCATGAAAGACTTTCTTGTATCTTTATGAAGTGGAGCGATAAACATGCACGGGCTAATCACAGCGGTGTGAGCTGCCGGCTGCCACTTTGATGATGTTACCCTAATACCGACCTAGGGTTGGGGTAGGGTTGACGAAGAAGGGTAGGGCTTTACATAGGTTAAGGTAGGGTTAGGGTAGGGTTGACGAAGAAGGGTAGGGCTTTTACATAGGGTTAGGGTTAGGCTTCCTTATTAGACACTTTAGATGTGTCTTCACCTTCTTCCAAAGTATCACGGCAACCTTCTCTTTTTATGGTGTATTCGAGAAAGTGTCATGTTTGTAATCGATTGGGCGTTTGGAATCAGAAATTTCTCTCGCTTTCTTGGCTTGTTTGTGAGTTTGCCGCTTTCGCTTCGAACTAAAGTGCATGATGTACGTGCGGATTGTTTTTAACGAATCGTTGTATGATGCGACATTGAGCGGTACTGGCATTTGAGCCTTGTTAGCTTTCGGACAGCACAAACAAAGGACCATGGTCATCGGACCGCGGCGCCCGAGAACGCAACAATCATTCTTTAGCATCTTTCCAAGACTCCGTTCCTTCGACTGCTATTGGCGGTGATGCTTCTCACGGCAGTTTCTCGTATCTTCTTCTTAAAAGCCATGTCCTTGAGCATGATGAGTCTTTTCTTGTCCGCGAATGAGGATGAAATTCCCGATTTCTTTCAGCCCAAGTTTCTACCTTTACCTGCTGATGTCAAAGATAATCCTTCCGTTTTGGAGAGATTCTGCGTGGTGAACTGCCGACTCGATACCGCGACGAATCGCCTGACTTGCTCGCATTTCGTGACAAGACGCCTCGAGCACCGACACACATCCTAGTCATCCCAAAGCGATTCATTGAAAGCATTTTCGATCTGACTCACGAAGACCTACCACTGCTATACGAAAGCAAAGAAATGGCGATAAAGTTACTTGAGCGAGAACAGCCGGAGGCGTTTGCCCGAGGCGACTATCGGCTTGTCTTTCATGTACCTCCGTTCAATTCGGTGGACCATCTTCATTTGCACGTCCTAGCGCCCGCTTCTGACCTTTCTGTGTTTCATCGCACGGTCAAATATCACTATGATAGCCGATGGTGTGTCAGCTTAGACCGAGTCATTGCGCGGCTTGAAGCCGATCGTTCTGCCATGCCTTACAATCGCCCGGATGAATCGGTCACGGCCACGTGGCGGAAGAGATCGTCGTTTGACTTTTTTGGGCAACGAAAGTGAGAAAATGAAAGTTTTTAGCTTAATTCGGTTACAAGAGCATTTTCTTCCCACATTTGATGCAAGAAACGATACAGATGACTGGATACGGATACTTTGTACGGTTCTGGCTTTTCGGAGCGCAGTATTTCCGAGGGAGTCGCGGAGATCTGTTCTTCGACAAATCTGGACACCTCCGTCAACAGCCGTGGCGGAATGAGAACACGACCTTTGTCAATGATGGTAACATGCAACGATTCTACTCGAGACGGGTTGACAAACACTCGTTTCCGCGAGTCGAAAGGATGCCGACAGAGAAACTTCTCTCCCACCTTGGGTTCCTCTTCGTCGCATCCGATCATCACATCTAAAATTGGTCTGTTGTTCTTGTCCCAAAGTCGAAAGGCTTTCTTCCGACCAGGAATCAAGACCTTTTCAATGTCCTGACTGAACTTGATACGAGGTATCGCATTGATCTCAACCAACTTGTAAACACCCCAAGTGCAGGTTGAGCTTGACATGTTACCAGATTCGTGCCGATGCCGTATACGGTAATCGCGTGAGGATTGCGGTTCAGTTGATCCAAACTGCCTTCGTTGATATCATTGCTGGCAACAATGTCCAAGTCGTTCATAAAAGGGCGATCATTGGCAAATTCTGCAAACTTTCGAGCGCATTCCATCGACAGCACAGCCAAGTCACCGGAATCAAGACGAATGCCAACAGGTTTGTGTCCTGCATCATTCAGAGCAAGTGCAACTAGAATAAAGTTCAACAGCCCCGACTTCAAAGTGTCATAGGTATCCACCAGACAGAGAAATGAATCAGGAAATGCCATACCGTAAGCAATAAACGCGGCTAATTCTCCATCATTTGTATTTTCATACTGCAGTTGCTTGCGATACTGTAGTACCTTCGGGTACAAGAACGTATCATGCGCTACTTCTTCCAATGAGCTGTACGATTGCACAAAGGCATGTGCATGAGTTCCCGCAATTTTCAAACCACACAATTTCCGGCAAGCACATTCGAAGTACCTGTGAATCCTCCTAAAAGAGCATATTTGCTAGCACTGAATCCACCATCGGGTCCTTGCGCACGACGCAACCCAAACTCGAAACACGATGGCAATTTGCGACATTGCGGCGGCAAACTCACATCGTGTATTTGCTTGCGCTGCGCGGCACGAGCCATGCGTGCGGCATTCGTAGCGAGTAATGTCGGATAATTGATTAACGCAAGCAGTGTCGTTTCGAGGAGTTGACCTATTGCCAAGGGAGCGTCCAATATAATCAAAGGAACTTTGGGAAAGCAGAGCGTCCCTTCGGGTAGCGCTCGAACTGTCACCTCTGAAGTGTCCAGCTGTGCCAGCCAAACAAAAAAGCCAGGATCGCATTTGGACAGAGCCGGGACGGACGTTTTAGAAACGCAATATCGCTTTCCGTGAAGGAAAAGTGAGCAATGTGCTTGATGCATTCATCCAGACCAGCAAACACAGCGAACTCTCCTTTGAATGGGCATTTGCGAAAGAAGAGCTCAAAGATAGCAGGTTCATCATGGCGTTTGTTTTCCAGTGCGCGTAAGCCATTGTAATTTGATACAGATCCGTGAGGAGAGCGGAAACGAGAGAATTTGTGGGCGTGTCGACGGTGGAAGACGCCATGTTAGAGAAAGGTCAATCGACTTTTAGATATGCAACAGTAACAGTCTTAAGCGAGACTTTTGTATTGATGAGAAATTGTGCTTTGGTTACTTTGTTGATCAACAATTTCAGCTGAAGAAAAAATAATAATCAGAAGCGGAAGTGCCTCGTTCACATTCAGTCATGAAGCCCAGTTCCAGGTTCTGTCGTACTGCCACACACTGTCGTTGCTAAGTGCTTCGAGGACGCCGAGAAAAGGTTGATTGTCGTGAAAGAAGAGTCTGAACCAAAGTAATGCAAATCCAGTCTCACCAGAACAATACAAGATTCTAATTAGACTGTTCTGTATCATAAGAGTTGTCAATCCAACCAATAAAACCTAGCATAGAATAATGTGACCGCCCCCACACGAGGTGGGGGGTCGGAACCTTTTCAGATTGTTACAGAATAGTTTCTAACTATACTCTAGATCATCTTCTTCACCAAGTTATTGATTTCCTCACCACGAGCACCCGACTCTCCGCCCTCCATAAAGTGCAGCATCTTGGTCTTCTGAGAGAAGCCTCCGGTGGGGCTGGACATTTTGAACGGCCACAAGAAGTTGTTGGCGGCCTTGAAGTTGGGACCAACAGTGTAAATTTCGTTGATCAAATCAGCCACGCAGTTGATTCCGAGGAAGAGAGTCCTTCTTGAATGACGCTGTTGTCGGCAATGGGGATGCGCTGCTTGTTCAACTTTCCGAATCCACGCTTGTAAATGAGCTTTTGTACAGTGGATCTGGATGGGTATCCGTAAGTCACATATGGCTCGATCAGTCGAAGCATACGAATGGTAGCTTCGTTCAATTTGACAAATGTGGCGTTGTGCAACTGACGAAGACGGAAGAGTTGCATGACCTTCTTGGCCTTGGGAGAAACACCAATGGTACCGCGGATTCGGACAACCAAAGCGAGCTTGGGTTGCGCAGGAACGTAAAACCACCAGTGGCCTTAGCCTTGCGGCGGTTCTCAACGAGTTCCCTTTGTTCCTTCTCGTAATCGGCATCGTATTTGGCAGCGTTGGCCTTGAAAAGGGCCAAGTCAGCCTCGGCTTTCTTGGCGGCAGCGGCTTCAGCCTCCTTGGCAGCAGCAGCAATTTTAGCCTGGGTGGCTTCTTTCTTGAGAACGGATTCGGGCTTCTTCATTTTGATAGTTGAAATGGACAAGTGACAATGGATGCAGTGAGATCGACGAAGTGTCGTTGCATTTTGCGGTTTGCATTTTGGCATGGGAAGTTAGTAACGAGAGGTAAGAGGTAATTCGGTGGGAATGACAGACGTCTCCGTAAACAGAAAACAGAAAGCAGAAAAAAGTTGAACATGGATTCCAGATTCCCTAGCACTGTTGGTAGTTGGTACTGACTATGAATAATGATAACGATTGACTCGCCAATGATTTTTTGTCCAGTCGCCGTTCTAAATGACATTTATTTTAGACGTCTAGTCAACCAAGGTTCTACAAAGAAGAATTCAGTTCATCTGAGAGAACAATAAGCTCATGTAGAGCCTTTTATTCGTCAACAAGTAGACACGCCCTGATTCGGTTTCCGTGTTTGTTAATGACACATCATAAATAATGAGGGCGAGTTGCTTTGTAGTGAGTCTACGCTAAATCGGTCATTTTAACAGGAAGACGTTCAAGCTAGAGACATACAAATAGATCTATTAAAACATCGTAAATCATTGGTCAAGCACCGTTCCTTTTCACCGCAGCGTCACTGTACTCGGGTTGAAGGCTCGATCAGGAGCCCATCTTATTTTTCGTTCTTTACGAAACGATACGAGATCTGTAAAAGACTGTCGACAACAAGGGCAGGGTGTTCCATCTTGCTTGGAGTGTACCAGCCAATCCACTAAGCAGTCCTCATGAAAAGCGTGCGAACAATCTGGATTACTACTCCAAACAACAGGATCTTGAACACAGTAATTTCCTAAGCAGATTGCACACTGATTTGGAACTCTCCCAGCTTCTACACCACTAGGATACCGCAAAATTAAGCTTCCAAACACGTTTGATGCTGTCGTCATGTCCCATGCCGCATTTCCTTCGCTACAATCTTGCGCGCATTCGGAATCACACTTCAAGCCATCGGGGAGAGCAAATACGACGTGATCCTCTTCGTTATTCTCATTTCCTTCCACAATCATATCCTGGTGTTCAATGGTATCATTATTTCGGTGACCTTGATGATCGGTCTCTGCTACCAAGTCTTCCTGTTTAACAAGCTGATTTGGTAAAACGAATCAAGAAACACAGGTTAGAATGACTCCAAAACGCAATCGTCGTTACAGCCTGCAAGCTTACCATTCGGACTTGATTTCGTTTCAATGACTGGATAATTGCCGCTTGGCGTTCTTGAGGGACATTTGCCGTCGAGCCTCAATTTCTGCTCTTCTCTGCTGCAATCGCTGTGCATATCGCTGGTCGGATTGCCGCACCTGTGTAAGACCCTTGTAACCACCGCAACACCAAAGCCATGAGCATACGGATATCAACAGAAATAATATAAAGGCGTTGACACCCCAAAAAACTGAGGGATCCGTTTGATTTTCCTCGTTCTGACCTTGTTTTTCAGAGTCAGCAAGACCGCGAAGAAACGATGACGAGGACGCCAATGCCGGCATCGCTTCCGCTGAGAAGAAAAAGATCATTGTATATCTTTGTAGCATGATGAAGTTGTGCAGAGGAACAAAGGAGAAATGCACGGTAAGTCGATGAGAGCAACGTTGAGGTGCAGCGACGCTCGAGCTCTCTTTTGGAATGCAATTGGGAAAGGCACACGAGCGAAAAGCGGGCATCCGGCATCCGTCATTATTTCCTTCTCGCTCGTCTCGCAATCAAATTGTTCCATAGTAAAATGTGCAGTACTTGACCAGAAGTGTCGAGTTAAGAGTATCGATGTCCAGTAAACGGATGTTCTCCAAGGTTCCAAATAATAGACTAACCTTTTACTCGTCCGCGTTTGAGATTTGAATGTGTGAAGTGTGACTGTGACGACGTCATGCTTCCGAGTTCCGCCTGACTAACGTCTACACTGTCAGTATAGACATAGACGGGCTTGCGCTTGTCGGGCTATCCTTCGACTTCGACGGATTCAAAAGGCATGCAATTCGTTACAAAACCTTTTTCCATTTGAATTCACGAGATTACCGTGCAGAGATGCTAATGAACCCCTACTTGGACTTGTCGTATCTCATGGAATAATGTTATCAGGGCGACATAATGTTGGGCAACTTTGCTGGTCAAAATAAACTTTTCGCTTGCCTTTCAAGGCTGTGTCTCTATTCAAGACGTGTTGATAAGCTTGAAGGACATATTCCGACGCCTCGGGGCGGCTTGTTCCGCCTGACAAGGAGGTTTCTCATTTTGCTGCGGGATATTTGATAGAGCCCTTGTCTGATCTCGCGTTGCGCTCACGACCAGGCTCGAGTCGTTGAGCATTACTATCGTCGTCACAGACCAGCAACTGCATCACCAATAACCAAGTCCAATCAAATTAACTCAGCATTCCGCAACACGAACAGCCGACCTATCACAAGCGATTTCACAAAGACCGTTACCTCCGGAAACCTCAAAACGCCGCGGCATATCCTGAGTACTGCACAGTTGGCAATGCATTTGGTCGGATATTCATGGTAAATGAATGAACTGGACTTCAACAGCAAACAACGTGATGAATTGGAAAGAAGAGATGCTTTTGGCAGCAATGCAAGCAACACGATTTTTTCCTGATTTTTCCTGATGGTATGTCTTGGCTTTTTTGTGAAAGCGCAAAATTTTACTATGGCGTAACCAGTATCAGTTAGTACCAGGTATTTGTCACTTCCTAAGTATTGAGAACCATTTCAAAACCGCTTCCCGACTGTGGTACAAGATGTACCAAGAAAACCCTGATGAGCCCGGATGGAGCATATTTCATTTAAGGTTATCCCAAATGTTTCAGGTAACCTTAATTAAAATCACCACCAGACGCTTCAACAAGGGTTTTCTTCGTACATAATTGACCACAGTCAGGAACCGGTTTTGATTTGGTTCTCAATTGATAGGGAAAGACATTGACCTGGTACTCAGCGGTACAACTTATCGGATAGTAGATTCTGGTTTTTTCATCCAAACGCCAAGGCATACTATCAGAAAAAAATCGGCCATGAAACTAACAGCATTCACGCGATCTTGTTGCTACCAAAAGCAATCGCTTGATACAATTCAAGACGATTTTTCAAGAGAAAAAAACCCCACGCTATCTTGAAACGTGCTCATTATGATTTACTGATCAAGCGCAAAACGCCTATTCAGGCCAGATTTCGCCAGTTTAACTTGTCGAAGCCGGAGGTGACGCGAAGTGCGAAGTGTCAATTTTCCGTTCGCCGTCGTCACCGTCGTCACTCTCGTACTACGCAACCCAATGTTTGAAGCTATTATTAGCGATCCTTCTTGCAGTATCCGCGCTAGAGGATTTACCAGAAAATGGGACACTGGCTGAGTATGATGTCTGCAATAGGACAGAGTTCTGCCGTTTCTTCTAGAGAAAGGTACGTTTGTGTGATCTTTGAATACAAAAAATGGATTCCTACTAACGATCTTTGACGACAGGTGATCTAGGTGACGCCGACGAGAATGTCGAGCAACTATGTTGGGGAACTGGTTCCGCTGGCTCAGGGGTGACGAAAAATCGGCCTCATGATTGGAGGTGGCGCGGAAAAGAAAGAGGACGGCGAGCTACCCATGTCGGCGAAACTTGCTAACAAGAATACCGACGAAGATCAGCAAGAGCCGTTGGCGTTACTGGTTGTTCACGCATGCATGCACATGTTATTTCTACGAGGACTCCACTCTTCCCAAGCATCGACAAGCGAACGACAAGACTGTTGTTACAAAGGAGGATAAGGAACTAAGAGCCGAGGCTGGTCTCCGGGAAAAGAAAGTCGAATGGGGTGTTCCTTTGGATCCCACTCCGACGAGTATCATTTGGGCGCCTGGAGTTGGTGTGACAGCTACGGAGCTGGGATTTGATGCCAATCGGGTGGACCCAATTCACATGTGATTTCTACGAGGACTCCACTCTTCCCAAGCATCGACCGGCGATCGACAAGACTTGTAACCGGAGGATCTTGAATCTTTGTTGATCTAGGATGCTAGGAACATAACGCGTTGTCTCTAATATGATATGAGCAAGAAAACTATGTCATAAAGATGGACTTAACCGTTGCTTACCGATCATGACATCCGCTTCATTTCGAAGGGCGCTTGACCAAGGTCGATTCAACGTTGTTCACTTACTGTTACAGCTAGCTATGGACAATGAATTTGAATAATTTAAATATATATTAGTTTAAAGCGAATACGAGTGGCTACCTGCCATGTCGTGACTCGGGAGGAATCCTCCTCATATGCACTGGACGTAAAACTGTGAGTAAGGACTTCCTCCCCAAAATCTTCCTCGTGATCATGGCTGCTGAACGTTGTCGAAAGAGTTGCCTGCTTTTCTATTTTTTCATCTTCGTTTCGTTGTTTGCGCTTTTGCAGTTTCCCATCCGTTCCCCACAAATTCAAGTCTTGTAAAGCTTGTATTGTGAAATCACATGATCCAGAAGTCTTTTGTTGTCTCATCGTCATCGGAGGAGCGTTCATTAGATTGTCTTTTGCCTCATCTTCATTGCCATCCAAGCGAGTACCGCTGTCCTGTAAGCGTTCCACGAGCTGTACTACGTCTTTGGTTCATCGACATCATACATAACTCTTCCGATAGTCACACGAACATCTTCATCGGTCAGAGCTTTGAGTTGCGACACCAAAGCTAAGGGATCGGACCACCTTACTCCCTCAAAGATTCGATGAGCTGGTGCATGGGAAGGAACCGATAACAAGCCGTATCCGCCATCGGCCGAAGGGCAAACTCGTGCGCGTTTCCGATCTTCCAGGGCGTACGCAAGCTCGTCGAGAGGAATGTCCGGGAGTCCATGCCAACAAATATGACAGGTCCATCGCTTTTCAGTTTTCTCAATCTCAATCGCACTCGATGTAATGCATTTTCGAGAATGTCGCTCAGATAGGAACTCTTCATGTTCAGTGGTGTTGACGCCTGCTCAATGGGATTGCCTTCGCTACTAATCTTTTCGTTAGACATCGGTAAGAGAGTCCACGCTTCAGGGTTCCATGATTTTCCCTGTTTTCTGTCGCTTTTCAAGCTTTTGTAGCTTTTCGTGCTGATGGTATCGCTGTCACCTTCATCATCGGGCCTTTGTCGTGGAATGCCAAAGCGATCTAGCAAATTTTCCATTGTCATTTTCCAGCGTCAGTAGGTGGAGCGTAGAGCAAAATCCGGTCAAAGTTTTCTCCGTTTCCGCCAGCGTTAACGCTGTCAGAACATCAGCCAGCATAGCTGTGGCCAGCTGGGCGGAACCATCGACACCGGTGAGAGGAATGAGCCTTGTCTTGCTCTTCCCAGGAATTGGACATTTCGCCACAACAACCACGCTACCGGATACTGAGGAAGCTCGTCTCATCGTAAGTAATTCAGAATTAGTGATCAGGGTCGACGCTGTCAATGGTCCGACAGAAGCAACCAAAATAAGAAAACCGCGCCGCGCAGAACGATCAATCGCAAAACGAGATCGCTAAAAAATCACCACTCGCATCTCGCATAGCCGATTTCAAACACAGATTGTGTATGCGTAGTGTGTACCAGGCGGCACTAACCTTGATTTCCAACGGATGTTTCCGCTAAGAAAGAAAATAGACTGTACGAATAATTTCCGTTGAGTTCTGGCGGTGATTTGGATCGGGCACCTTTTTGCTTTTCGACAACATAAACGAGGAAATGTCGTTGTGCGCAATAAACCAAGGTTGAAACAAACCAAGGAACGTCTCGGTAGTCCGCTTAAATACCTTGAAAAGCCATTTGTGATGCTAGGAGACGTATGGGTTTCCTTTTCAGCATGAATGATTTCGAAAAGTGTTGTTCGGCCCTGTTTCTGTCTGCAATCTCCTCTTGCCCTGTACGTAAAAGCGTGGATGATAGAGAGAGAACTTAGTGCCAGATTATACCTGAACAGTCCGCTTTGTATGTATTCTTTGATCGAGGCCGACTCTACAACGGACATTGTAATCGCAGAAAAGACGCCTCGCCTACCGTTCTCTGTCTTCACTAACTTGTGGCTGTTGATCCGTCAAGGAAATATACCCGTGATACTAGAAATTAGGATTTCGGACTGCGTGAGACTATAAGTTATCGGGTCTTAATTTTTACTTTGATGAGAAGAGTCATGTCAAAGACAGGAAACGGATCAGTTTCATAGGGAAACGGATCAAGACACCAACTGGAGCGGTTTTCTCCATCTGCAACTACCTGCTCACATGCCCCTGAAGGAGAATGAGACATCGTCCTTAAAATCCATGGAATACGTGGTAGATGCATGAGTTCGTGCGCGTTTGGATCGGCCTTGAAAGTGCCGCGAAGCTCGCTTCTGTTTACGGCTTGACACGACAGGTACAACTTTCTTCACGGCGGTGGACGAAGGGCTAATCAGCTTGAACGGAGAGATTCGGTCAGGTGCATGGGTGTTTACCGACGAATTTGCCATCACATTGAAATCGGATACAGAGCGCTCAGACAGTGGCTTGCTCTTTCGAGTGTCCTTCGACTTGTTGGTATTCACGCGTCGCCGCTTCTTCATGAGATCTTGACTCAACTTATCTTCAAGAGCAGAAGAAAAGCTGCCGCTACAATTTTCGGAGTCTTGGGACTCCAACTTTTCCGACGAGATTGGCTTTGAATTCGGCGAACTTTTCTTTCGTGGGGTCGTAACAAAGTTCAGTGAGAGCTCATCGCGGCTTGGCTGGGAAATTTTCTTCCCATAACAAAAGATGACATTTTCTCTGAAGACTGCGGCTTTGAATGAGGCGACCATTTCTTGCGCGGAGTCATAGTAAGGTTCAAGGAGAAATCATCACGGCTCGGCTGCGCGACTTTCTTCCCCATGGCAATACTCTTCAAGCACCCATTAAGCGAACGAATCGCACTGGACTGAAACTGATTGACAGAAGCCAGCCCCTTGTCTGAAGCTTGACGAACCTGTGTAACAACTTGCTTACCGGTGGCCAGAAGGTCGTTCTTTGCCATCTCAATCATATTGAGAATGCCAGACTGCTCAAACCGGATTTCCTTGATTGCCTCCTTTTGGCCCGATCCACATCCGAATTGATTTGCTTTCGCGCTTCTTTCAGGCTGGAATGATGGAGTGCCATGTACTCGCTCCGAAGGCTAGACTCGAAGTGCCGCTTGTTCGCTTCGGCCATGAAATCCGATTTGCTTTGCTCAATCGTAGAAGTGAGACTCTTTGTAAGATCCTTTGCATGACCAGTAATATTTTCTAGCATCTCTTCTTCTTTTTTCTTCAAAAGCCTCTTTTTCTTCGATAAAGCGTTGAAACTCAATTTCGAGTGAAGCCTTCGTCGCCGTAAATTGCTCTGGCTCCATCGTCA